>JANRMT010062835.1:33747199-33762201 GCA_026402145.1 Polypterus bichir lapradei | reverse complement strand
TAGATAGATAGATAGATAGATAGATAGATAGATAGATAGATAGATAGCAGGAGACAACTGAACGACTTGCCAGTGCACAAAGAGAAAGGGAAAAACAGCCATACTTGGCGTCACAACATAAACAGCACACAAGCAAACAGTAACTGCCAGAAGGCACAAGGGCAGCTTTGATAGTCGTACTTAGCTAACCACATAAACCCTAAATTCGGTTTCATTGTGACTGATCCCAGCTGCTGGGTCCTCCTAACTTGCAGAAAGAGACACCCAGCAGTCGATAATTGAGTTTACTGTAAGAACTGTTATTTTGAGATTTTTCTAGTTTTCTGGATAGTTTCTGTTCTCTTCTTGTAATTTTTGTATTCAATTAAAACTTGTTCACCATTATATTGCCTTTTTGCACTTCTGAGTATTTTCTTGTATTTTTTTAGCTTTATTAACTAAAATTAATTTTAACAAAGATTTAACAGTTTACAGATGAGATAGTATGACTAGGAGTCCCACTGCATGAAAGTCCAAAAAACACTTCCAAAAATGCCCACTAGAGGGGGATTACCCTTTCCCATGTAACCCTGGCTAGATATGAGGGCAAATGCAGCATCTTTTAAAGTAAAAAGTTTTATTCTCACAAAATGTTCAATCACACTGTGTCACAAAATGCATAAAGGAGTTGCCAGCAAAGGTAAACCAAGGTGAACAAAGCCCCATGGCAAAGGTCAAAAAAACAGATCAGAAGGTCATAAATCCAGAAAATCATAACAAGGATAAGCTCAGCAAAAAGCCCAAGTAAACGCACATATGCAAATTAACTGCTAGGAACTGTGGGAGTCCCTTCAGATTTATTGGGTGGGGATCTGTATATGGCAGTGATTGGCATGTGGCCGCACCACTTGGAGGACCACCCACTAAACACTTGAAACATAACACAGGAAAAGACAATAAAGCAGATAATTAACATAATAATAATAATAATAATTAACAAAAGTAACATTAACATAAAATAAATGTGTCATCCAAGAGCAAAAAGAACATAAAACATGAATTTGACCCCTGCCAGAGAAGGATCCCTGGCTGAAATATAACACGGGAGGTTTACTGGTCATCCTCTCTCTTGTGGGGCATTTTGGGCCTGAGAAGGCCAAAGCCTGCAGGTAGTAGGTGGGAAGTGGTTGACTTGAATTTATAGATTCTTTTCCACAGATAGTGTCGTTATCTTTTACATATCATATTCATCCATTTATTGCTGTCATGTTAATGAACATTTTTAAACACTGATCTAAGATCTTAATGATGAAACTTTTATGGCATTTCAAGAAAATTATAAACCAATTAACACTAAAATTCACATCCTTTAAAGTAAAGCTCAGTCATTAACTGTATTTTATTTTTCATACTTTTATATTTATACGGCACATGTGGAGGTTGATGGCGGCACTGCAGCTAACGTGGGGCGTAGTCAGCTTCCCAGACGTGGTGGGTCTTTTTCTAAAAAGCGGGACTTTTTCTTTTTAAATAGTTTTGTTCATCTTCAATATTTGTTATACTGTATATTTCCCTGGCCTTAGGGTTTTTAGTAAAAAGGTTTAAATAAACAGAAATATGAGATAGACTTATAAAACAGTGACATTTACTTTATATGATATTCAGTATATAGCTTTGTCTGTCAGTCTGATTCTTAAAATAGTATCAAATTTGTGTTAATTTCAATGCAAATTACAGTTGATGTTTTTGTTATAACTGAACTAAGTATAATAACTGTAAAATTTAAATTGCACTAAACCCTAATACTCTCATGCTTTTTGGCATGCAAAGCAGCAGCAGCAACAACAAGAAACTATTATTATAAGTAATGAACAGTAAGTGGCATTTTTAATCTGAACCTTTTGGAGTGGTGAGGATCAATAAGGCTTTTCTATAGGGTGGTCCAGATCTAATTATACAATTTTCATTACACTATAACTTATTAAGTTTATTACATAGTAAATCACCTGAAAAATCCCGGACCACCGAGAAGTGTGTGAACTGACGACATGAAGAATTGTGTTCGCGCCGAACTGGAATCGTCCCCGCATAAATCAAAGTCATCCAGACGATCTGGATCTGCATAATCAGATCTGGACCACCCTGTATTGATAAATGGATGGCTATGGTACAGGTGATCCGAACACAGATGAACCCAAGTCCTCCTAATCTTTAGCTCCTCTTCTCTTTAGAAGGGTCGATGCTGTGCTAAAAGGTCCTCATGGGCTCCTTTATTCTTTTGTTGTCACTGTTATGGGGTTTGTCATTTCTATCAGAGTAGCATACGTTCCTCTTTCAATTGTTTGTTTTATATCTCAATAAACACTCGATCACAAAAAGCTTTGCTTTCCATGTGTCATTAAAGACCGGGTTCACTGTTGCCTCTAAGACCACTACACTGCATGGTGACCCCAAGAGGGCACTGTCTCCGCAGCTTCCTTTAGAAGATGTCTGTTTTCTTTGACTTTTGCTGCTCATTTTCTGTCCAGCATGACTGAGACCTAACTAATAGTTTTCTTTCAATAGACTGGACAAGAACCTTGGCTCTTTTGATTACAGCTTGATGACAAGCTTTGTGTTCATGCTTGCCTATAATTTCAGACATTTCATGCCACTTAACAAATGGAGAATTGATTAGTACTCTCATGTGCATCCTGTCACCTTCGCTTGTAAAGAGAGCACAGCAGGCGCAGCAGCCTTCGAAAAAGGCCTCACCCTAAACTTAACAGTGAAGCTTCAGGACCAGCACAGTCCTAAAATGCAACCCAGGCATTATAAGTTCAAAAATGCTTGAAAAAGGATCAAATACTAATAGATGCCCTTCAAGAACAAGAAAAAGTCAAAATATAAGATACAAAGTGTACGAATAAAAGGGCAACCCAAGATGAACAAATCTAATCCAAATATACAGGAAGAATCAATGAACAGAGCAAAATATATCAAAAAAATACCAGAAAATCCAAATAGTCCTTACAATAGTGATAATTATACTACAGCAATCAATGAACCACATAGGAAAAAAAAACTAGAACACACTCGGGCTGAAACTGAGCAGAACTACTCTATCCTGCTTTTCTATGCAATGGCGTATGATATCAGAAAATAAATACAAAACAGGCCAGCCGAAACAAATGAGGTGATTATTTATTATGAGCTTTTCAGGATTGACAGACTTAGTCTTTTTAAAATTCATATTGCTTTATTTTTATAACCAAATCCAGTGTGCCCATTTTTTGTGATTCATTGAGTTTGTTTTCATCAGCTCAACTTTTATCTCAGTGGTGTTTTGTGGAAGAATAATTTTAGGGTAAATAAGCGTTCACCTCAAAGAAATGTCAGAAACCTGTTCCAGCTCACCAGTAAACCTGATATAAAGGTGAAGTGAACAACAGAATGTACACTGAAATATAAGAATTGGTTTAGGAAAAATACTGAGATGGTCAAGTAAATAAAGAATGTAGCAGAAGAAAGGTCGATGTAATACACAAAATGTACTGAAGGGTGACTAAGAAATCAGCAGAATGTCCTATAAACGGGAATGGACAGTTGTTACTGTATATGCACAAAAATTTCAAGGGTGGTGGCACAACTCGAACGTATAAGAAGAACCAGAATATAATAGAATAGACTTTTATTTTATATAAATCATTTGGATGTAAACCAATGAACCAACCAGAGTAAAATGTATTAATTGATTGACAGTGTATGTAAATTCAACAGTTTATAAAATGAATCTCTGTTCTTTGTTTCTCTGACCATTCTGACCAGGTTGTACCAGACTGCTTTTGAGGAATGCTCCCTCCAAGGCATTTTGCTGAGGAGTAATTAAAAGATACAATGAACAGCTTTTCTCCTGCCTGAATTGTCCCATTAGAGGATGTTTCTTTCTTTAATAAGATGTTAAATTTCTACCACAGTTTTCACATGCTCCTTATAAGCTAGTTAGTTTAGACAGGTGCTCTTTTCTGACCTGGTGCAGTTTACTGCTTTGACTCCATCTGTGACTCCTTCTGTCCTGTTTTACCTGCTTCAGGCAACGACTACCACACCAATATTGACATTCACTTAATGTTTACTTAATTATCAGACAGCCATATGACTAGAAAGGTTTTAATGTATTTAACGTGAGCTCTAATGATGGCCATTTCAATTTACTTTACTGATTTGATTCTTTCAACCAACCCATTTAAGTGAATCATTTCTTTGAAATCATTTGATTCGTTTAGAGTCCGGCGTACATGGGAAGTCCTTCCCCTCTGATTGAATCTCAAATACATGATTTAATAATTCATATGTCATAGATTTATACGTAATATCATGATTTATTAATTTATCTATAATTATCTATAAATATATAATGAATCATATACTCAACAATATGAATCATATGTCATTGTCCTATTTCCATACACAAAGCATTATAACACATTTAAGATGCATAATTAAAATAAGATATTTCATTACAGAATCACGAGTGAATGAGAATTTTTCAACTTATAATGCTTCATTCACAAATCAAATACAGTGGAACCTCGGTTTGCTAGTAACTTGGTTTACGAGTGTTTTGCAAGACGAGCTAAAATTTTTAATAAATTTTGACTTGACAAACGAGCGAGGTCTTGCAATACGAGTAGTATGGATACACTTTGTCTGCTGAGCATCATGTGATCACAACTGAGCTGATGGTTCTCTCTCGTGCGTGTGTGTCTGTCTGTCTCTCTCAGGCGCTTGTGTGTCTCTCTCTCTCTCTCGTGTGTGCGCACGCGTGTGTCTCTCTCCTCTCCTCTCCTATTCTTTGTCTGAGTCGGCATGCCTCACTCATATAGTCAACATCCGTACGAGCATATACTGTTTATTACAGCATTGTGACTGTGTGTGTGCGCGCACACGTGTGCTGTGACGTGCGAGTCCCCGTCTTGCGCCCCAAAACACAAAGCTGAGTCTCATTACTTTAACAACACCAGCTTTATTCAGCTTGAAACAGCAACAGCGCGGTTATTTATTTTAGCGGGATCTGCCACTCTCCTATACACAGACACAGCAGTCAGGCAGGGTCGTTGCCAAGTAGTACTGTGCCCTGCGCATTTATAATGTTCCTTGTATCACCCATCGACAGCAGGCACTTATAGCATGTCCACAATCTTTTCGTATTCTCTTTTATGGCGAACTGCTATAGCGCTGGGAGACTGCGATTGCTTTGGGACACTCTTCCGCTTGTCGTTCCATTGGGTGGAATCCCACAACAGTTTAGAAACTCACTCACACAAGCCATGATTCTTTTCAAAGGTAAAGTGCAGGCTAATATTTTTTATGTATTTTTACTTTATATTTTGTATTAATCATTTTTATATGAATAGTTTTGGGTTATGGAATGAATCGTCTGAGTTTCCATTATTTCTTATGGGGAAATTCACTTTAAAATACAGTGCTTTGGACTGCGAACACGTTTCCGGAACGAATTATGCTCGCAAACCGAGGTTTCAGTGTATACTAGAAATAGGTAGTGAGTCGTTTGCAAATCAAATGAACAAGAATGATTCGACTGGACCTTGGGTAGTGACTCGTTCACGAATCAAATGAGTCGTGACTCTTGATTCAGGTAGTTCTACCAGCACTGGCGAAATGGGAAATGCTGATGACGTCACACAGGACACACATGTGTTTTAGCGCTCCTTTTGAGCGCCAATGAGTCAAATCTTTACAAATCATCAGTCACTAGCGAGCCCAAGTAAAGCTGCCCTGCTGTAGCACTGGGTGAGTTACCTTTTGTCTTTCTGATCTGTCTTTGAAGATAGAAAGAAAGAAAGACTTCATTTTCAGAAATATGTGAGGTTTCACTCAGCTGTCTCTTTTAAAATTCCCAGTAGAATAAAAATAATAAAAATAATTGTTAAGCTGCGTACTGTCTATAATTAAACAAAATTCCCTTCACTAGTTTTAATAGCTGATCCTGCTCACCACATTTAAGTCGGTGTAAGACACCATGTAATTAAGACAGCCCAGTGTGTGGGTGTGAGAAGGTATTGCATTTCTTGAAATTAAACACTAATGTAAAGTGTCAGCGTGCCATTTGAGTCTCTCTAGCTGTCATGTCACTGTACCTGCTGATCTGCTGGCTTCAAGAAGCAGCAGAAAAGCAAGCAAAGATCATAATACACATCTTAAGCTAAAACTATTAATATTTACAATAAATTGTAAATTCTGACTGCATTATCTGTCTACCAATATACTGTTTAAGGTGTCATTTGATGAATTCCTGTCCTGAGTGTGTTCAGCATGAGAAATTCGCAGTTATACTCAGAATAATTATTTGACAAAAATATATTGGAAATGACTATTTATGCTACAATGCCACAGGAATCCCCATCTATGCAACAAGAGATTCAACGCAGGAACACACTCTGATGTTTATTTGTTTGTAATTATATATTGTTTTAGAATGATTAAACAATCAAACACATTCTGTTATAATAATCAGAAAATAATCATCTAATCAGAAATACAATCAAAGTGACATATCAAAGAAAGAATTAAGATCCGTTAATCACAATCAGCGTTTGAGGTGTACAGGGAGTCATCTGAGACCCGAAAGTCCTTATATTATAGTTCCTCATATTAATTAAAACACCGAAACGTAAGCATAAATGTGGGTGAGCCCCAATTCAAATGACAAATAAACACAGCCAATAGCACATTGTACATATACTGTAATTTCTTCTTTTCCTACTGACATGGTAGCAATGTCCTCTGATTTTCTTCCATTAAATGAATATATCGCACTCTCTTATGGATGCATCATATTAGCATTCTCAGGGGCAGCTCTAGGCTCGTGGCGGCCCTGGGCAGAGTAAGAATCGGTGGCCCCTTCGCCCGCCAATGTCAATATGGTATCTTATGCACAGCAGATGGCCACGTCCATTGCGGACACTGCATAGCCGCCTCGTGCTCATGACACAAGCGTTTAACTTATGATAAAGTTCAGGATTGCTCCTTCCTGTGACGCAATGAAAGTCTCCTGAGCCGCCTTTCTCTTTCGTTTCAAATAACCAGATTTGTGTACTCGAAATCTCTTCATTTTCCTTAGAATGGGTATGCGAATGTCTTGTGTCCCCTATCCGACCAGATATTCACTATGACTATTGCGCTAACACTAATACTTTATTAAAACTAGGTGAAACATTAACTTGTAAGACGACTCGCCCACTTGCACTAGCTTCACTTCAGCTGTCAGCTGTGTCATTATTTTCTCTTTCTCTTTTATATTCAATATATATTGGCGTGGCGGCCCCTGGCATTTGGCGGCCCTGTGCAGGTGCACAGTTTGCACATGCCTAAGGCCGCCCCTGGCATTCTATTATCAAATACCACAATATACAGAAGACACAATATTTGCCCATTTCAGTAAAAAAAAGGAAAAAACCATAAATGTAGTTCTTTCTTCCATTGTGAACATAACTGCTGTCTTGATTCCTCATTTTGCTTTTCTAAGTCTGTTTTTTACTATAACAAAGATGTCTACCTTCTGCTCCTAAGCCTGAGTGGGTTGAGATCATCCAGCAATGGCAGCACAGGGTGGCAGCAGTTTTGAATGGAAATTGAATCAGGGCTGAACTGAAAAGACAAGAATAAAATAAACAAAAGCTCAGGATGTGTAACTGAAATCATAGTCAGGAAACAACGTAGGCAGTTTTTAAACCAATAAATCTTAAATCATAATCGATGAATGTGGTAAATTACGTAACTAGAAAAATCAAAATGCAGCGCAAGAATGAATGCTAAGGGTTTGACGTGAATCCAACATCCTGTATGAAGTGTCCCAGCACAGAGCTTGTTTAAATGTGATGAAGATGCCATACAAAGTGACTTCTGGGACATGCTCCCTAACAACCATCCACTGCATCTTGTCAGAGGGACCAGAAAATGGCGGCACCCATGATAAAAACAAAATGGCTCCATGGGGAAACACAACTAATGTTTAACATTGTTAAAAATATTGTGAAGCACAAAATAAATAATACCAGTGGGTTCTTTGATCTCCAACCCCCCCAAAACAATGCCAAAAGAAAATTAAGAGATCAAGGGACAGACAGGAATATTTTTAATTACAGAGCAAGGCACTTACACTAAAAACAGAAGGGGAGAATTGTGTATGTTTGTGTATGACAAACAGGCAAAACCATGTTGTTCTTGTGAAAACCTTCTAATGGTAATCAAAACAGAGCAAGGATGAACACTTGTAATTAGTAAAATTGTCATGTCATGTAAAGAGTGAATCACTAGATAAGCTGCTACTACTAATATACTGTAAACTGGTTAAATCCCGTTAGAGCAAATACCGAAGTAACGAAATTTTCAGACAATCTGTTGCGATATTTCTTCCGAGTGTCTGCATGAGTATTTGTGTCGTGTGTGGCTACTCTACTGTTTGAGTGTCATATCGCTTCTCAAAGTTTTCTTTGTAATGAATGAGGTAAATTATGTAAAAAGGGTGAGAAACAGCGTCACGTTATGCTGAAAAAAAAAGTTACATCTAATGTCTCATTTTCAAATAAAATATTTTTTGCAGTTTATGAAGCACTGTTTCTTTTGTACAGTTATTGTCAAGCTTGGGTCACAGAGCTGAATGAGAGACAGGAATGTGAGTCCAGGATTCTAAGGAACATGAAGGTACTTTATTACTGCATAGAGAAGGCAGGTACAGTCTCAAGACTTCATCCAAACTAGGAGCTGTTAGGAGCCACGATGCGGGCAAGTATCCTGCTTTAGCGCCCATCTATAGAATAGAAGAACACCAGTGGCTTGGCATCACTGCTTCAGCAGCCCAGGAGAGTGCGGGGACAAGCAGGTTCAGGCCCGGTGTTAAATGTTCTAAACATTGTGCGACAAGCACATTATACGTACATTAAGCCTTATTCTGCTGAGGGCAATCAATTATTTTGCCCTTGGTTTACTGTTTTATCAGACACTGCAGAGCAGCTATGCGGCTGTCCTCGCACTGCTGCCATTATGGATGCCGAATCACCGCCGACCCCAGTCACAATACTATATGTATTTTACACATATTTGTTATAACGAAATTTCCACTATAACAAAATATTTTTATGTTCCCATAAATTTCGTTACAACAGGATTCCACCTAGATGTATTTACTGTATATATATATATATATATATATATATATATACACATACATGTGTTTGTGTTTCTGTAAATGATATGCCAAAGTGCCATAAAGGGTTGGGGACCAGCCAGGCACCCAGTTTAATAACAAAGCTGAAAATGATAACAAAGAAACGACATTATGGGACCTCGTAAGCTCTTAGTAAATTGCGTTCTACTCTCTTGGTGAGTGTGGTCCAAATGGGCACTGATGTCTGGCACTGCTGTTGTTCAAATAGCTTCCAGAGCGGAAGGAGTGGGTCTTCCAGAAGTGTAATGAAAGTGACATTATAGCCCATCCTGGGGCTTTCCCTCTATTCTGATGGGAAGACAGAACAGGAGGTAAGTGATTGCTTTTGTTCCTGTCCTGCACTTGGTGTTCTTATCTCAGTCAGGCTGCTTAGGTGCTTTCCAAATGCTCGTTTGTATATATTTAATTTTTTATACTTGGTAGATACTGAATATTTTAACTAAAAATGAACACTAAGGATAAGCTGCTTTGATTTATTGGGCAAACCTCTGTATCAGGGTTAAACAAGAAGAGCAATTTTGAGAATTTAAATCAGGACCCTGAAATGTTTGTGAGAATGTTTACTTTTCAGGTAAATTTAAACAAGGAAACACTTCTTTTTTTTCTTCTTAAGTAAGATTGCACCTAAGGCACTGTCAATTGTTTTGTGTAATGAAATATGAAGGGACACAGAAAAGGGTTGGGGTACCCAAATTTATGCCCATATCATGAGAATCACTTTATTGCTAGCATGTGAAACATATCAGAATTGACTCTGGTTAGGTGCAAAAACATGGAAAACAAGTCATTACCATCTCAACTCAACAACACAATTTCAACCCACCATTAATCTAACATTGTGCAAACAACTATACAAATGCAATAGTTTCTTGAACAAAAACATTTACAAACTTCAATAATACCCTCAAATAAATAGAAAGACTACATCATAATATAGATATCAAATAGTAAAAGTTGAGCAAGTATGACGTATTTAGGAATAGACAAACAGCTTAGTTACCAGCTGTATGTTGTAAAAACAGTTAGGAGTAACCCTATGAAAGTTTATTTAGGATCTGAAAACTTTGAGGAAAGAAGCTGCAGAGATGGAAGAAAAAATAAAAAAGCAAACAGCTGAACAAAACATTATTGGCCATACAAGTCATCAGTTAAAACAAAGTCACTCGTGGGGCCTCCTGTATAGATGGTGTGTACGCACAAAAATGTTGTGGTTTTGCAAACTGGCGGCACCCAGGGTCAAAGCAGTGCTACTGTTTCTGTGTGGTCTCTCGTATATTCAGATTCACATCAATGAAGCTGGATTTATCAAATATATTGAAATTAATTACATATTGTTTACAAATTTAAGGCACTCGATTGTAATCGTTCTATAACAATATAATGCTGCACTCAATGGCCAAGCTATTCCAAATACCACAGCTGCTTTAGCATTGCTACTCCCATCTAACTGTGAAATCACATCTGTAGAGCAGCTGGTCGGCAAGCCCAGGAGGACATTTATAGCACACTCTGCCTCAGGAAAGCCACCGGCATCTGCATGGATTCCACTCAGCCATGCGCACAGTCTATTTGAACTTCTCCCATCCGGCAAACGCTTCAGAGCCTTTCCTGCACGGACCTCGAGGCTCAGAAACAGTTTCATCCCAAGAGCTTTAAGCGCAATCAATCAGTCCATCAATTGCTCTAATACGCTTCTATACGACACTGATGGTGAGCAGCGACTTGCAGTTTCAAGTCGACTTTGACATTTGACCACTTCTTTTTTATTTTGGGTACTATGTGACTTTTTGAACTTGAACTTTCGAATGTTCCTTCTGTTGCTCATATCACACTGCCTGCACCACCAAAAAGTACAGTTTTCCTTGCCTCCACTTCACTAAGTCGGATATCCACTTCGCATTTGGTGAAATTTTCCTTTTTTATATTTGCTTTTGCCATTGTTTTTTTAACAAAAGACTCAACTAAAAGGGATATTTATATTTATTTAAATACTAGCTGCATAAGCCCATGCTGTAAAAGGCCCGGGCTCCTAGAAACTATTGAAATCATCAGAGAAAAAATTGAAATGCAGAGTCGGTGGTTTCGTTTTGCAGACGTGCTCGCCTCCCTTGTCTATCAGCGGCTAAGCAAGTTTCTCTCTCGTTTATCTTTCCTTGGTGGTTTCACTTTGGCAACAGAGTCGCTTTCTTTCATGCTGTAGCCTTGTACTTCTTTCTTCTTCCGACTCGTTAACTTGGGGCCGCCTTGCCAGCTCTTTGAGCTTCATGCTGTAGCCTCACACTTCTGGCCAGACAGACAGACTCACACACTTCCACGTGTAGAAGTTTATATATAAATTTCAAATATGCAAAATTCTGGGAGGAGTCGGGGTGGGGCGGCTGGAGTGTGGATGTGCGTTACATTTCATGCTGACTGGGATTTAAGGAGCGGAAGTGTGTGGAAGTTGATTTATGTACAGTTTTGTGCATCTCAATGTTTTTATGCACATTTCCACTTTTGCCTGTACGCCATGTTTCAGTGTGAATTCTATGCACGCCGTTATACATGAGGCCCCTGGTGCTTGATATGCCAGCCGTATTCAAAAAGTCAGTCCCATAAGGCTGTAGTTTCATGTTTGTGATGTGTGCTGATTGCTCTAGAAGTATCAGTTTAACAATATTTTAGCAAAAATGCATCTGCTTTGCATGTTTTGAGCATGCGAGTGGATACTGACATGTGGATTATGCGACACAAGTAACAAGAATTTTTGTTTTTCCATGGATATTTTCACATCATTTGCCATTATACAACATTGGTCACTATTGGCTTGTATTATATCATAACCTTTTCTTCTGTCCATCCATCACTGCAAACTACTTGGAGCAAGTAACATGAGCTAACAGCTATCCAAAGAAGTAAGGATGCTAGGCCTCAAAAAAATCTGGTCCTAGATTTGAGGATTGATGCCTCATTTAGGCATTTGCTGAGTTTGGAGTCTGCTGATAGAAAAGTCTGAAGTTCCATTTCAAAGGTCTAGGCCATTGTCGGGCAACCGGTGCGCTGTGGAATTTTCTAGGGGCGCCGTGAAAACTTTTGTAAAATATTTAAAATTGCGAGTGTTTTTGAACTTTTGGTTGATTAAAAAAATTTTATGTTGGAAAAACAGATAACGGAACACTTACGGAAATAAAGTCTAAGAAACGCGAGAGACTTCAAATGATCGACAAGGAAATGTGCGTCTGTCTTTCGAAAATTGATCCTCGCATCAATCTCATATGTGCTGAAAAACAATATCAACGTTCCCATTAATTAAATTTAAGATTTATCCTTTGATTCCTTTATTAATAAAATGTCTTTCAAACTTGTAAAATTAACTGTTTTTATTGGCGATTGTCCATAGATTGTATCGTCACAACTTTATTTATGGGCAGTCCCTCAGGTGCACCGCGAAAGAAAATTTTTGGACTTAGTGCGCCGCAATTCGAAAAAGGTTGCCTTTCACTGGTCTAGGCTTTATGTTGTATTTAATACAATTTTTGATCTAGAATATCATATCAATGTTAAAAGTTGTAAGGCAAGATCAAAATGAAAAGATGAAAAGCAGAGCATTTTAAGAGAAATAGTAAAAACCTGATGAATTACATAACTGAAAAACAATCTCCTGACTAGAGAGCATGTCAAATCTGTTTCACAAAATAATCAGCACCCGTTGCTAACAACTCCTCTGCTCCTGTGGTCATCCTGAGGTTTATTCCATTCCATGGTGTTTCAAGGATCCAAAAATGAGAAAAAATTGAAAAGAGTAATTTGGTAGATTAGTTCTACCATATTGTTATCCATGAAATTTGGAAGAAAAGACACTTCACAATTAATATGGAAATAAAAGAAGCCTGCAAAAGGACAGGTAATTTAAGATGGAAACAAAGTCATAGCGGCACAGAGGCTATAACCATTAGAGTGTGACAGCACCTTAACACTGCTTTAAGAAAGGAAGGGGAGTGCCAGCGGTTAAGACCCCAGACCGTAAAGCAGAGGGCTGTCCTGGTCACTCCTCTCCAATGACCCACAGTCAGCTAGTCACCCATTTAGAAATTGTACCTGGAAAACGCTTTCTGTAAAGCATCTGTTGTGGAAAGGCACTTATATTGCTCCATCCATTTTCAAATACTCTTAATCCAGTTCATGATGATTCGGGGTATTTGGACAGAAAGGAACCGTACAAATAAAAATATCCTTTTTGGGATAATGATGGTGTGCATTGAGCTCACAGTGAATCTGATTAATCACCTCAGGCAGTCTAATCAATAATTTTCCTCTTTGTGATGGTTCAAACAATTGCTGGCTGAACACAGAGCCTTATTGCTATTCAATATTTTTTCTGAAAAGGTGAAAGTTATGGAGACTTGTGTAGCCTTAATGAGCCCCCAGTTCAGCGCTGTAGCTGAAGACCTCGGTGTATTCGTCACATGCTGATTGAACGCTTGCTTTATGTTTCAAGACGAATGTCATCTCAGGACCATTATGTCTGACCCCCGGGGAGGCTTGTTGTGTATTGATTACCTTTTTTGTAATTTAAATTATTTAATATGTTATTGATAACCATGTGTCCCACTTCTGTGGTAATATAATTAACAGCTCTACGGCATGGATTGCTCTGTGTGCTCTTTGTAGCTTCTTGAAGCTCTCTTTCCTATCTCATTTGTCACTCTGACATTATTGATTGATCTGAATCAATGCACTTTCACTTGATCACGCTCTAACCTTTAGGAATAAACACGTACGTCCAAACATTTTGACAGTCTAATTAAGAAAAAGGTGAACAATTAGGCAAGATTGTTCACCGCTGGGATTTTGCATTTCACTTCTGTGATGTGGGTTGCACTATCAATTTCCTCAAAGCAAAACGTGACCCATTTTTTGACTCAATTCTTATCATTTTGTTTTCAATGAAATAAAATATAAACTTTCTGGAGATGCTGTTTTTTTCCCTAACAGTCCCTACTGGTCCAGGATCTCTTATACTAATGGGGAAGAGCAGTGAAGCTAATCTGTCACTCTGTGCTAAGGCTTTAAAGAACATCACAGAAGATAAGAATAAAAGGAAAGGATTCATACCTGTCAGTGCTGGGGAGGAATGGCGGTGCTGCTGCCTCAAACCTCCAGGGGTCTGAGCTTGTAACCTGGGCCCATTTACTGTCTGAATGAAGTCCTCACCATCTTCCCTTGTCTGCGTGGCTTACTCCATCGAGAGTGTGCTCACGTACGGACTGTGTGTGTGGTACGGCAGCTGCACTTCCTCAGAAAGGAAAGCTCTCCACAGGGTCGTCAGGACAGTGGAGAGAACAACTGGCTGTACCCTCCCCACTCTGGAACAAATCTACACCACCCGATGCCACAAAAAAGCAATAGACATTTCACAGGATTCATCACATCCTGGTCATTGCCTCTTCCAGCTTTTGCCATCGGGCAAGAGATACAGAGCAATGAAAACCAGCACAAACCGCCTTAAAAACAGCTTTTATCCAAAAGCAGTCATGGCCCTGAACTCAGAATAAAACTGCTCCATATCATTCTCTCCCAGTGTGCAATATAGACCTTAAGTCAACCAGTGCAGTTTGTATATTTTGTAAAGTACTTTTATTACTATTTGGTTTGTTATTATTTTCTCTCTTCTTGTTTTTTTAACTCTTATGCCTCACACTGAGTTGACTGAACCTTCAATTAAGTTGTTCCTTTGTAAAAGTGACAATGACAATAAAGATCTATCTATCTATCTATCTATCTATCTATCTATCTATCTATCTATCTATCTATC
>JANRMT010062835.1:33720621-33747189 GCA_026402145.1 Polypterus bichir lapradei | reverse complement strand
ATCTATCTATCTATCTATCTATCTATCTATCTATCTATCTATCTATCATATAGTGCCTATCTATCTATCTATCTATCTATCTATCTATCTATCTATCTATCTATCTATCTATCTATCTATTGTCAGGGATGCCAGGGGCCATGACCCGGCTGGGACGCCATGAGGGACCGGATGTGGGTCTGTGCCCACCCTGGATCATGTGGGGGTCGCCTTCCTGGTTGCTTTGGGGGCCACGGGTACAGGGCATGGAAGCTCCACCCTGTAGGGGCCCGTGGTCACCGCCAGGAGGTGCCCCAATGCCTTGGGGACCTGTTACCCCAGCACTTCCGCCACACCAGGAAGTGCTGGGGGGAAGAATTAGGACGGCGCCCGGAGAGCTGCCGGGAGGACAGCCGCCACTTCCGCCACACTGGGGCGTGGCCAGAAGAGGAATGCCGGGAACACCTGGGGCTCATCCGGGGATTGTATAAAAGGGGCCGTCTCCCTTCATTCGAGGCTAGAGTCGGGTGGAAGGAGGACGAGGCAAGAGAGGAGAGCTGTGGAGGCGACCCGAAGAGAGGCATTGTGGCCAGGACTGAGTTTTGGGGGGTTTTTGTGCACGTGACTGGGTCTTAGTGACCATTGGCTGGGGTCCGTGTGACCAATTTAAATACTGTAAATATTGTAAATAAACGTGTGGTGGGTGAAAAACAACATGTCCGCCTGTCTGTGTCTGGGTCGGCTCCACATCTGGTGTAGCCGGCAGGATGCTCCGCCTGATACAAGGCGGGGACCTGTTATCAACAAATTTGTTGTGGACGGCCCGGTGCAGCAGGGGACCCCACCCACGTTCCGCAGGGGCTGCGTGCACACAGCCCCGTGGGGTAAAGGAACCCCACGGACTGCCAGGGGTCCGCAGGAGAGCCGTCTTCCCCTGTGGCGAGTGGGCGGCGTGCATGGCATGACTGCAGCGGTCTCTGACGAGCACACCGCTGTTGGAGGCGCCCGGGACGGCATTGCGTCCAGAGAGGCCACGCCGAGGACGTTTCCTCGGTTGGACGAGTCCGGGGAGGTGAGTGCCCTGCCTAACGGCAGCCGGCCCTTGGGGGCCGCGTGTGTTCTTGGTTTTTCAGGCAGGGAAAACCTGAGAGAAAGTATTTCAATTAAATAATTTAAAACTTATTTAAGACTCTTTAATGTCAAAGTTAAAACTGATCTCTGTGAAATGGTCATAATTAATTACAAATATAAAACACGAAATAAATGATCACCCCCCTTCCAGTCACTTTTTAGTAGAAACGCCTTTGTCAGCCATGACATCTTTGAGTCTGTCTGCTCAGGTCTCTATTAACTTTGCACATCGGGACACTGAGATTTTTTCAACACCCAGTTCTTCTTTGCAGAACTTGCATGGAGGCTGTGAGTGAACGGCCCTTTTTCAAGTCCAGTCACAGATTCTCAGTTGGATTGAGATCTAAACTCTGCCTCGGCCACTCCAAGACGTTCAAATTGTTGTTTTTAAGCCATTCCAGTGTAGCTTTGGCTTTAAGCTTGCAGTTGTTGTCCTACTAGAAAAGAAATCTTTTCATAAGCTTCAGGTTTTCTCCAGAATTTTCTCGTATTTTGATGCATTCTTTTTACCCTCTCCAGCCTCCCAGAGCCTGCTGCAGAGGAGCATTTCCGCAGCATGATGCTGCCACCATCATACTTCACGGTAGGCATGGCATGTTTTTCTGGTAATGTGTAACATGGCATTCAGTCTGATTGCCAGAAAGGTCAGTTTTGGGCTTGTCCGACTGCAGAATCTCCTTCCAGATGACTTCAGAGTCTCCAATGTGGCATTTGAGATCATAACAGCAGCAGAAGTGTTGGACGATGGCTAAGGAAGGAGATAGGTGTGAAGAAAATTTCACATACTTCAAGAAGAAATGCTTTTCTAGATAAGTAGTTGCACTCAGCATATCCTGGTAAACTGTAAACTTGACAACTAGGTTGAGTTTGCTGTGTCTTTTAATAAATTATTGAGTTGTATTTACTTGTTACTCTACTTAATTTTTGCACAGCACTGTTAACTGCTGTGAGTTGGAGGTGGTGGGGTGTCAATGCTCCACTTGCTCTTAAAGTAGAGACACCATTAAGTGACAGTGTAACACATAAATAACAAAATTAATTTTGAAGTGTTTTGAGCATAACAAACTTCTCTTTATTCACTAAATATACAGTACTAGCTGTGTAAGCCTGTGCTGTAAAATGCCCAGGGTCCTAGAAACTATTGAAATTGTCAGAAAACAAAATTGAAATGTAGAGGTGTCAGGTAATTGAAAGGAACTACCCTGTCTCCTAGGAGGTTTCGTTTTGCCGATGTGTTCGCCTCTCTTTTGTATTAGAAGCTATGCGGCTTTGTCTTTCTTCGGAGGTTTCGTTTTGCCAAATTGCTCGCCTCGCTTGTGTATCCCTGGAGGTGGAGCCCTTACCCTGACTCCACCTCTCACTTACAGGCCAGACAGACAGATGCACACACTTCCATGCATAGACTTTATATATAAGACTAGCTGTAAAAAGCCCAGGCTCTTAGAAACAGTGGATTTTGGCACTTCAATCAATTAATCGCATCGGTTGTGCATTAGCGGCTAAGCGAGATTCTATTTCCTTGGTGGTTTCATTTTGTCAACTTGCACGCCTCCGTTGCCTATCAGTGGCTAAGCGAGTTTCTCTCTCTTCAGAGGTTTTGTTTTGCCGATGTGCTCGCCTCGCTTGTGTATTAGCGGCTAAGCGAGTTTCACTTTGGTGACAGAGTTGCTTTCTTTGTTGCACTTCCGGGCCAGACAGACAGACACACACACACTTCCACATGTAGATGTTTATATATTAGATATGATTTACTTTATATAAAGTAACTAGCAGACCACATGCGCTTCGCTGCAGTCGCTGTAGTTGGAATAATTATGTATCTACATGCAACTTATAGAGCTTCTTTATATACAACATAGTCTACTATACACTAAAGTACAAAAACGAAGTAGAAAGTAACAGTAAACCGCAACACCGCCAGGAACACCAGCACACCGCGTCTACTAAACACTAAGAAACACTAAGTAGAAACACTAAAGAAAAAAATACTATTCAGTAAGTACTGCGTCTAGTAAACAGTAAATCAGTAAAGGAGAGAGGGCTAAACACTAAGGAAAAAGAACGGCAAGACCGCGTCAGCTGCGGAGCTCAGCTCGGAGCGAAATGAAGTGAATGAAATGAGGTAAATGGGAGGGGAGATAATCACGTGACTCCCCACCCACCTTAACTCTCCATCCCTCCACAAACACACAAACACAGTCTCTCGGATCCCGACTCTCTTTTATATGTATAGATTAAGATACTTTGATGTTCTGGGTTTATTTTATAGATTCCTGAGCCCCTGAACTGGAGAAGTGGATTTGGAAATGAATGGCCTAAACAGGTGGAAAATTTAGAATTTTGTAGGTGAGAGTCACAGTCAGCCTTTACTGGTATCGCGTATTTCAGAAGGGCTACACACACATACAAAGTGCACAGTTTATACGATCACACTTCTGAGACTGCACATGTGTGTTTCTATTTGTGGGTATATGATGTATGTGTCTCTTGCAGCACGTTGCAATGTGGACATATCTGGGCAGCTTTAAAGACAGCTTTCTAGACCAGTGTGGTCACTTAGATGGAAGTCATAATGACGTCAATTTCTTTATGACCACAGGAATGGATCTGTGAATGCAGAAAGTATGGATTAGCTTTACGTGTTTCAACAGCTA
This sequence comes from Polypterus bichir lapradei, assembly GCA_026402145.1. Lineage (NCBI taxonomy): Eukaryota > Metazoa > Chordata > Cladistia > Polypteriformes > Polypteridae > Polypterus > Polypterus bichir. The sequence goes on along the minus strand of JANRMT010062835.1, from coordinate 33,743,425 downwards.
GTATGGTGTAAGTCATGCTACTGAAAATAGTACTTAAAGAATTAGGCAAGTTGAAAAGAAGGTTTTATGCGAGGCAGAATTTTAATGGCACTTTCCTTACCTCCCTCTGAAGATACGTATGAAGACAGCAAAGGAGTGTTGAATTGTGTTCAGTTCTTTTTTGAAGTGTTTAAACTATACTTGTTGGAACTGTAAACTCACCGATTTGTATATAGCCTCCAGAGAGAAATAAGCAGCGAACAGAGTAAAATATGAAAACATCCATAGACATGTGTCTTTCAATTTCATTCATAATTGCTTTGCCAAGCTGTTGGTATTACAATTTATGTAAGAATAATTTAACAAAGAAATAACCTGATGGAAGTAAAGTGGCAATTCCTAGGAATAGTCCCCTAACTAATACATGGTCGGAAAACATATAATCAATCTCGTTCTTCATTTCAACTTTCATATTGTAAATTGTTATCAAAGGCTAGAATAAGGACCTGTACACCTTGCGATTAGTCCTAAAATAGTCAGGTCAATTCAGTCATAACTGGCAAGTGAGCTGGTAGAACTGGAGGTAGGCAGTGTTGCATTCAGAAAAATGCTGTACTGACATACAGTATGTTATAACGTTATTGATTCTAGAAAATTGGAAAATGATGAACACAAATTTATTAAAGCTACTATCATGAGTAATTAATTCATTAATTTTGCAATGCTTATCCAAAACCGAGTTGTGGAGGCAACAGTCTTAGCAGTGAGGCCCACACGTCCCTTTCTCCAACCACACTTGCCTACTCATACTGTGGGACCCCAGTGTATTCCCAGGTTGTCTGGGCGATTTAATCCTCCCAGTGATCCCAGGGTCTCCTCCCAGCTGGTTGTTCCTGTAAAACCTCCCCAGGGAGGCGTCCAGAAGGCATGCGTATCAGCAGATGCCCAAACCACCTCGACTGGCTCCTCTCGATTCAGAGGGTCAGTGGCCCTACTCCTAACCTATCCTGCATGTCTGCGCTTCTCATCTCTAAGGGTCTCAAAAAAAAAATTACAAAAGTAGAAATTACTAATTAGCACAAAGTATCATCGGCAGGATTCTGGTACACTAATTTTAAATAATGTCTATCATCCATACAGAAACAGAAGCGAGCTTTGTCTGATGTATACAGCTGCTTCCCACTGAAGGGTCTCACAATCTACACTCAAATGCATATTTATGGATTTTAATGCTGCCTGTTTTGGCAGCTCTGCTTAAAATTATATGCGTGAGTTGACACTTCGTCTTGTTCAGAACAGTCAGTTTTTATCCTTCGTGTATAATTGCAATTATAACATAAAAAGTAATGTGTTTAATTAAAATGCACTTTGCCTAATGAAATGGATGTTTTGCCTGTGTCAATCAAATTTTAATTTGCCAAAATGATTAAAAAAGTTAATACAGTATATAAAAAATACATTTCTTTCAAATATTTTGCAGAACTCTTTAAATGTGTACTGCCTGTTTATTATTTATGGTTTTAAATGTATTGACGTTTAGTTTTTATATTGTGTAGCCTGATGTTTATCTGAAAAAAGAGCTTTTAAAGCTTTTAGTAGCCAGTACTACACTGGGGCTTCTTTCAAGTGCTGAGTTTAATTCAATCGATTGATTAATCTTTATTTTACGTGGGGCTATGAGCAGCATGCCCTTTCACAAAGGCTACATCCACATTACCAGGCTGATGTGACTCAAGTTCGATTTTTTTTTGCCTTAATGTGACACAAGTCTGATGTTTTCTGGGCTGTGTGGTCACAGAAATCCAATCTTTTCAAATCAGATTTGAGTCACTTTGAAATGTGGTCCGAGATTGGACTCGTATCTGATACATGGCCATGCGACATGAATGATGCCTATGTGCATGATCTTAACGCTGTCATCATCAGCCAGTTGTGCAGCAAAACAACAGTGGAGGAGAGTTTCAGCTGTGACAACAATCACGGCCCCACCACTGCCGCCTCCTTTCTCGTGCCCACACATCTCCTGGTGTAGCAGTGCCAGTAATAGCTGAGAAAACAGCATAAGCTAGCCATCTGGCTTTTTTGCTTTCTCGACCTAATAATTTACAGTTGACGAACTGTTTGTCAACCTCCAGTCGCAAAACGTGTATCAGTCACTAGCTACTAGAACGTTCATTTTATCGGTTTTAATACTGCAAGTCGTCTTACAAATATGCCGTTTTTGTTGTTGGTGATGCAGATGACTCACGCACAACCGTACCGATGTGTGCATGTGTGACGTTTCGGATGCGTTCACATTACAGTTAGATACAGGTCACTTGTACTTATGAATGCGAACCATCAAGAAAGACACAAATTGAGAAACGAGGCTTCTAATGTGAACAACAACATTTATTTCTATAGCACATTTTCATACAAAAAGTAGCTCAGAGTGCTTTACATAATGAAGAAAAGAAAAATAAAAGACAAAATAAGAAATTAAAATAAGACAACATTAATTAACATAGAAAAGGAGTAAGGTCCGATGGCCAGGGTGGACAGAAAAAACAAAAAAAAAAAAACTCCAGACGGCTGGAGAAAAAAAATAAAATCTGCAGGGGTTCCAGGCCACGGGACCACCCAGTCCCCTCTGGGCAGTCTAGCTAACATAAATGAAATAGTCCTCTTTGTAGTTAGGGTTCTCACGGAGTCACTTGATGTTGATGGTCATACAGACTTCTGGCTTTTAATCCGTCCATCATTGTTGGAACATCACGGTGCTTTGAGTAGATGCGCCACCACCAAAAGGACACCGGAAAGGAAACAGAAGAGAGAGTAGGGGTCAGTACAGATTTTAGAGCCACCATGAATAGTTATTATAATGAGTTGGATATACAGAGTACCAGGATTAAATTACAGTGAAGTTATGAGAAGGCCATGTTAAAGTAATGTGTTTTCAGCAGTGTTTTAAAGTGCTCTACTGTATTAGCCTGGTGAATTCCTATTGGCAGGCTATTCCAGATTTTAGGTGCATAACAGCAGAAGGCCACCTCACCACTTCTTTTAAGTTTTGCTGTTGGAATTCTACGCAGACACTCATTTGAGGATCTAAAGTTATGATTTGGTATATAAGGTGTCAGACATTCTGATATATAAGATGGGGCGAGATTATTTAAGGCTTTATAAACCATAAAAAGAATTTTAAAGTAAATCCTGAATGACACAGGTAACCAGTGTAGTGACATCAAAACTGGAGAAATGTGTTCGGATTTTCTTTTCCTAGTTAGGATTCTAGCAGCTGCATTCTGCACTCGTTGCAGATGATTGATGTCTTTTTTGGGTAGTCCTGAGAGGAGTGCGTTACAGTAATCTAGTCGACTGAAAACAAACACATGAACTAATTTCTCAGCATCTTTCAGTGATATAAGAGGTCTAACTTTTGCTATGTTTCTTAAGTGAAAAAATGCTGTCCTAGTGATCTGATTAATATGCGATTTAAAATTCAGATTACAGTCAACCCCTAAGCTTTTTACCTCCGTCTTGACTTTTAATTCTAATGTACCCAGTTTATTTCATAGATTTCAACATAGCCAAAGTACTTCACAGGGCTAAAAATTACAATAACCAAATAGGACACTATTAGAAATACGCACACACATAGTCGAAACAGAAAATGCACTACTGGTAGGCACCCAGAAGTCTTTGGAAGTTAACCTTACAGATTTTAAACAGTAAGTGGAAAACTGAGCTGTACAGATTCAGGAGAGCCACGATGTGAACCTAAGGAATAACCAGCATACTTCCCAGTAGTAATGGACATGAGGGGCTGTACAGATCAAGAGCACCTACACCCTGAGACCACAATGCAGAGTGCGATGTGATTGGTCAACTGAGAAATGCTGAGTGCGGCTTCAGGCTAGCTGACCATTGTAAAGTGAGGTTAATGACCGATCACACTGAATAACTCTTTGACAACAGAACAACAAATAAAAATCTCACCTTGACATTTTGTAAAAGTTACATGAATAATAATTGAAAAGCTACGTTGGGCCAAATGGCCTGTTACTGTCCAAACAAGTCAAAGAGCAAGGTAGCTTTTTATTCTGGATTCCAATATTGCAACAAATAGAGCGCCATCAGCAGATCTAGGAAGAGAGGACCAGAGAGGTGCAAAGCGCTGACGAGTGGAGGCTGAGCGAGAGTTTGCCAACGATCACAACACAGGTCTTTGAATCGGTAAGAAGACCCGAGTCAGAAAAGCTAAGTTGTACGATACGAGGCCTACTGTCTGTGGTGTAAGTGTCACAAACAGGCAGTGATGGAGCAAACAGCATTATAAGTCAGGATGTGACAATGCAGGTTCTTACTCCATGGCTCCCACTTCCTTTTTAGGAGCTCTTGAACCCGACTCCATCAGTAATGTAACCGGATGAGCTGGACAATGAGGACACCAAATGAAGCAAGGGGAAAGGTGGAAAGTACAAACAAAGCTATTATTAAAAACAGTCCAAACCAAAACAGTGTCCAAATAAAGTGCAGGGCTCAAAGTCAATAAATAAATAAGCCATAAAACCAGGATGAAATGTGGAGGTTAAAATAATCCAATAAATATTCCATTTAAAAACGACGTTAAAAGAAGTCAATAATGGCTGGAAGCAGTCCTTTAAAAAGCCCAGTGCCGCCTTTAGCTGGCTGTTTCTCCCATCCGGGCCCTGCACCAGGGGAGTCGTCCTACCTGCAGCTGACCTTCTCCTGCTGGTCTGGTAGCTTTCCATCCCCTGGCTTCGTATGACTCTGCCAGACCGAGACTCAGGTTCCCCAGCGACCAGGGCGCTCACGCTGGGGCTTCAACCCCCCCAAGCGCCCGACTCCCGCTGCCTTCCATGGCCTCATGCGGTAAGCTGTCCTCAATCGTGGTCACTCCTGCTCCTCTGTAAAACTCTGCAGAAGTGACCCAATCCATCCGCCCCCGAGTGCCAGCCAAACACCGTTGCTGAGGGCTCACTCCCACCAGTGAGCCTACAACCACCAGTGAGCCTGCTCTATCTGCTCGCTCGCTTGCTCGCTAACTCACACCCGCACCGGCTCTCAGCCTCCAGCTTCCTCCACTAACCTCCGCTCTCTTTCCCGAATGGGGACATGGCACAGGTTCGGTGATTAGCAGCTCCCGACATCAATTACAGACATGGACAATCCTACACCTGTGCACTTCAATGCGGAAACGGCCAAGCCTGTATCGCGCCTGCGAACTGCTCCGGCCACACTACCACGACCCCTCGTTAAGCCGGCGAGTGTGACGATTATTAATTTAAAAACTGGTCTTTCTTACTGAGCTATGGACCTGCTATATCACACAGGAACAGGGATTAGAAAAGAGTTCAGTAGGTTTATACTGAATGTGACTGTAATGGGCTTTTAGGATCACTCTTGTCACGTGTACAGAAGACAGTGAAATTCTTATTCTCATGTACTAATCAACATGCAACATGCCACCACTGTCCATTGCCATGATTAGTGAGTATAGCTGCCTTAACATGAAATCTCTCTCATCCTTCCCTGAAAAATCTCAGAACATACTGTAATTATTAAATCATTGCAAACAGAATATAAGAATACTAGATTCTCTTGAGCCCTCTAATAGGGGAAACTGCTTGATGCAAGTTGCAGGAACGTGATGAAGACTAAACGTTTCTTCTACAAGTGGTTTAACTGTAAATAATGAAGCATGTTTTAAGGACGGGTGCAACATGTGGTAGCCTTAAATCTGCCTCTCCCAGCTGTGAAATCCACACGCAGACAGTGCCTATAAAACATACTCCACCCCGGAAGTTTTCACATTTTATTGTTACCCTTCACTGGAACTAAGGGGCCCGGTCAAGAGCCCCAGGCCATTATCTCTGCTCCGGCAAACTTTACAGGAGGCACTAGGCTGTCTAGAAGGCCGCATTTTCTCTTGGCGTCCACCAAATCCTGATTCATCTATGATTTGTCACTCCAGAGAACACATTTCCACTTCTCTGAAAGTGGCCTGCTCTACATTACTCCAGTCAACACTCGGTGTTGCTCCTACAGTGGATAATCTTAGCTGCCTAGAGCAGCTACTCGGCCATGGAAACCCACTTCATGAAGCTCCCGACGACTCTGTTGTGAGTGATGCAGTAGAGAGTAGGCCATTTTTACACGCTGTATCCTTCAACACTTGGCAGAGCTGTTGTTGCTGCCTCCACTTCAGAATAACAACTCTTACAGTTGGCCAGGGCAGAACTAGCGGAGCAGAGATTTCACACACTGACTTGTGGCAAAGCAGCATCCTATGATAGTGCCGCTGAGCTCTTCGGTACAACCCCATGTTTGTCAATGGAGACAATACGGCCATGTATTTGATTTTATGGACATGATAACAAAGGGTGAAGCTGAAACATCTGAGCTCAATAGTTTGGATGGGTGTCCGCATACTTTTGCCCGTATGGTATATATCAATAATATGTGAAAATCTCTAAGGTGGTGGATACTTTTAAACGGCACTGTGCATACACTCATGTCCATGTTGTGACAGCATATACTGCAATACAAACTACAATACTCAATTTAACAGTACAAGCACAAATTAAAGTTTACAATGGATTCCGACAATGGAATTTTCTTTACAATTTTAACCTCATTATATCAATTTGTTTCTTCCATATTTACTGCATAAGATTAATCCCACATTATGTGTACATAGCAGACAGTCTACATACTGCATTGTGGTCTGATAAGTCGTGGCTCACCCTACTTCTCATTTGACAGCAAGCCAGTGTAGACAAGTTGGCTGAGGATAAAGTGATCACAGTCCTTTGTTTGGCTGCAGTGTTCTGAACCTTAATTATAGGTTTACAGAATCCTTATAAGTTCATAGGTTCACAGGGTCAATGTTGTCGCACGTGACAAAAATTATACAAAGTGCAGCTTTCTTGCTCGTGCATCTCAACTGTAACACATTGTAAATCTCACTCATGACAAACTGAATAAAATTGATTGGCCAGTTAGCATGAAGATGCAGTGCCATGCCATCTGTGATAGACTGTGAGTGGAAGCTGTTCATAACCAGTCATCAGTCAGACAGAAAAAGAGAAAGATCTACATCAACAATGGACATTGGGACAAAATTCTAACATATCAGGGGTAAGAACACTTACTTCTAAATTATTGTCACATGTGCAGAGTTTCTTTGCAGCTTTTGTCGATTTTCGCAAAGCGTTCAACTCAGTTGATTGAGCTGCCCTGTGGGACATCCTAAGGGTTCGTGGGATCCCCTCAAGGTTGCTGGATATCATGGCCAGCCTGTACACTGGTACTGTGAGTGCTGTGCAGAGTGGAGGCAGGACCTCTGCGTTTCTCCCAGATGATTCTGGGGTTCATCAGGGGTGTGTTCTTGTTCCTACTCTGTTCAATGCTTGTATGAACTGGGTGTTGGCCAAGGTCGTGGGGTCCAGCGGCTGTGGGGCATCTGTTGGTGAAGGAAGATTCACGGATCTTGACTCTGCTGATGATGCTGTGATGTTCGCGGAGTCAATGGAGGCTCTGATCGGGGTGCTCGAGAGACTGAGTGAGGAGTCTGAGTGTCTGGGCTTGCGAGTGTCCTGGATAAAAACCAAGATCCAGGCCTTTAATGACCTCTTGGGCACGGCCATCAGCAGTGTGTCTGTTTGTGGAGAGAGTTTTGACCTTGTTGAGAGGTTTACTTACCTTGGCAGTGACATTCATGTCTCTGGTGACTCTTCCTATGAAGTCAGTAGATGAATTGGGAGAGCATGGGAGGTCATGAGGTTGCTGGAAAGGGGTGTGTGGCGCTCCCGATATCTATGCAAAAGGACGAAGGTCTTTAGAGTCCTGGTGCTTTCTGTCTTGCTATATGGTTGCAAGACATGGACGCTGTCCAGTGACCTGAGACGAAGACTAGACTCCTTTGGTACTGTGTCTCTTCGGAAAATCCTTGGGTACCGTTGGTTTGACTTTGTGTTGAATGAGCAGTTGCTCATGGAGTCCCGAATGAGGCACATTATCTGCATTGTGAGGGAGTGTCAGCTACGGCACTACGGCCATGTGGCGCGTTTCCCCGAGGGTGATCCAGCTCATAAGATCCTCATTGTTGGTGACCCAAGTGGCTCAACCAGGCCAAGGGGCCACCCACATAACACCTGGTTGTGGCAGATAGAGGGTCATTTCCGGAGGGTGGGACTGAACTGTGTGTCTGCCTGGGGGGTTGCAAACTGGGATCCCAAGTTCTTTCGTCGTGTGGTGGGTGCGGTAACGCACTGTACCAGTGCATGCTCCCCAACTTGACTTGACTTGTGAAGAGTTCAATGAAATTTTAATTGACATGCAAAACATAATTAAATATAACACCCTTACTAATTAACCACAAGTAAGTGAAATGGTAGTCAAATTCATTGATCACAAAATCTTCTTCATTTTTCTTATTTCTAACCTCATACTGTTCCATTCCATCTAAACTAGTGTGATACTGAGGTGTCAGATAATTTTTAATGAATCACTTCCCATTAGACAGACTAATATTGTTCTTGAATATAATATTGTAAGGACCCTGACAATTTGCTTCATGCTGGGTATGAGTCACCACTACTATAGGCTGGAATTCCATCTCTAAATGGGCTATAAAAACAGAAAGCCTGCAAAGTTACAGTGAGCAGTCCTTTTATGATAGTGAGCTACCCAAAAGAACAATATAAAAAGCAAAGAATCCATATTGGCATTTGGTGCCTGTGGTACATTGGTGTTAGAAGTGGGATGACAAGAAGACAAAGAGTGCAGTGGAGACCTAAAATGGACTTGCTGGACTCTTCTGAGGAGTTTCTAGATATTCTCAAAGTCAAAATCTGGGATGTGGAATTCCGGTTGCAGCATCAGTGCAGGAAGGAAGACAGTTGAGGGACTGCTACCTCTTCTGCTCTCCCACCACTTCTTCATCTGCTAAGGTTTAATGGCCTGAGTGCATGGAAGCCAGCAGAACTTCAGGATCTTAGAGATGGAAAAAATTGTAAAACAAAATGTGAACGATATGTAGCAGGGCCAGTGGTAAAACAGGCAAAGGTTGAGGGAGATTGCTGAGGTGCAACAGAGCAGCGTGGATGGAGGGAGGGACTCAAAGCTGCGATCCAGACCTGGGAGGTGGGTACCACTGCAGCACTAGGCAAGGAGGTTCGCTGGCTTAAATATAATGGACAAATCACTGTACAGAAAAGCAGCGCTGAACACATCTGCTGTACCGCGTAACATCGCAGCAATTAACAACCCACGTGACATCTGAAAACAAAGTGCTCAACATCCCTGCTGATGTGCCTTTGTCACCAGCCACACAACCACAAGGGAACTGATGAACTCCCCATTGTTTCAGAGACTGTGTTCCATGTCGAGGAGTTGAAAGTGGTCGCTGGGGATAGTGACTTCAAAGGGAAGGCCGTGTAACAGTTACATCAGTCTGCATATGAGCCACCACCACTATGAGCTGGAATTTCATGTTACTTGAGTGCTTTCCTCCCATAACCCAAATGTCATCCCAGTTCACTTGATTGGCTATCCCAGTTCGGCTCTGCGAGTGAGTGGACCCTGTGAAGGCCGAGTTGCCTGTCCACAAGTGTTTCTTGCTTGTCACTCGGTTCTGCTAGACTAGGCTCAGGTCCTCAGTTTTGAGAATGTTACGCGAAGCTTCACAACACAAATACAGTTGTGCTTGAAAGTTTATGAACCCTTTAGAATTTTCTATATTTCTGCATAAATATGACCAAAACCATCATCAGATTTTCTCTCAAGTCCTAAAAGTAGATAAAGAGAAACCAGTTAAACAAATGAGACAAAAATATTATACTTGGTCATTTATTTATTAAAGAAAATGATCGAGTATTACATATTTGTGAGTGGCAAAAGTATGTGAACCTCACGGATTAGCAGTTAGTTTGAAAGTGAAATTGGAGTCAGGTGTCTTCAATCAATGGGATGACAATCAGGTGTGAGTGGGCACCCTGTGTTATTTAAAGAACAGGATCGTTCAAAGTCTGCTCTTCACAACACATGTTTGTGGAAGTGTATCATGGCACAAACAAAGGAGATTTCTGAGGACCTCAGAAAAAGAGTTGTTGATGCTCATCAGGCTGGAAAAGGTTACAAAACCATCTCTAAAGAGTTTGGACTCCACCAATCCACAGTCAGACAGATTGTGTACAAATGGAGGAAATTCAAGACCATTGTTACCATCCCCACGAGTGGTCGACCAACAAAGATCACTCCAAGAGCAAGGCGTGTAATAGTCGGCGAGGTCACAAAGGACCCCAGGGTAACTTCTAAGCAACTGAAGGCCTCTCTCACATTGGCTAATGTTCATGTTCATGAGTCCACCATCAGGAGAACACTGAACAGCAATGGTGTGCATGGCAGGGCTGCAAGGAGAAAGCCACAGCTCTCCAAAAAAAACATTGCTGCTCGTCTGCAGTTTGTTAAAGGTCACGTGGACAAACCAGAAGGCTATTGGAAGAATGTTTTGTGGACGGAGGAGACCAAAATAGAACTTTTTGGTTTAAATGAAAAGCGTGATGTTTGGAGAAAGGAAAACACTGCATTCCAGCATAAGAACCTGGAATGAACCATCTGTGAAACATGGTGGTGGTAGTATCATGGTTTGGGCCTGTTTTGCTGCATCTGGGTCAGGACGGCTTGCCTTCATTGATGGAACAATGAATTCTGAATTATATAAGAGAATTCTAAAAGAAAATGTCAGGACATCTGTCCATGAACTGAATCTCAAGAGAAGGTGGGTCATGCAGCAAGACAACGACCCTAAGCACACAAGTTGTTCTACCAAAGAATGGTTAAAGAAGAATAAAGTTAATGTTTTGGAATGGCCAAGTCAAAGTCCTGACCTTAATCCAATCGAAATGTTGTGGAAAGACCTGAAGCGAGCAGTAAATGTGAGGAAACCCACCAACATGCCAGAGTTGAAGCTGTTCTGTACGGAGGAATGGGCTAAAATTCGTTTAGTTGCAGTTATTGCTGCAAAGGGGGGGTCACACCAGATACTGAAAGCAAAGGTTCACATACTTTTGCCACTCACAAATATGTAATGTTCAATCATTTTCCTTAATAAATAAATGACCAAGTATAATATTTTTGTCTCATTTGTTTGACTAGTTTCTCTTTATCTACTTTTAGGACTTGAGTGAAAATCTGATGATGTTTTAGGTCATATTTATGCAGAAATATAGAAAATTCTAAAGGGTTCACAAACTTTCAAGCACAACTGTATATAACAATGACCTCATCCATAGATAAATAATGCATAGCATGTCATTCACATACCTGCTTAATTCAATTCAGGGTCACAGAGGTACTGTATAATCTAATGCTAAAATAACAGTTTTTATAATCATAAAAACAGAACAAACTATAATTTGTGCATAAAGAAAAAGGAGTTCAATCAGCAGGCATGTGTTTCATTAAACTGGGTGGCATTCTGAATTCCAAGTGCCACGTTTCCATGCTTAAGGTCAGCATTTGCTCTTAAGCTTGAATTAAAAAAAATGACAGTTGTGAACATTTTGGGGGACGCTGCTTAACAAAACAGTGAAGGTGACCTGTGGGATAACAGCATTATGGGACTTTTTGAAATATATTCAGCCCCTGTTTATGAGCATGTGCCTAACAACCTCCGCAAAGCTGGTATAAGAATTGCAAAATAATGGCCCCGTGCTGAAGAGAGCAAGCTGTTTAGACGACAGCTGTATTTTTAAGTCTAATTTATTTCTCTCCACACTTCTGCTTATAGGCTGCCTAATTGCCAGAGGCTCCCTGACAGACAGAGGACGCTCACATTAATTGATGCTCTCATTGTTATTTCCATTGGCCTCTCATTAGAGCAACTCTAAAAGAAAAATAGCAATCAGCCCGGTGGTAATGAAGGCAGTGGGTGAAAAATATGGTGGGAGCGCACGTGTCTCTTGGAAAAGCCTCCCAGCACTCAGCTTACTTTCTGTTTGACTGTTTCTTGTGTGAGCAGAACCTAGCAATTAAGCAGTGAGACATGTTGAGCTATCGTGACCACAACTGCCATCTTTATTGAAGTCTTCCTAGCAGCTAAATTCCAATGCTGACCTGAGTGCTAAAACAAAAAAAAAAAGATCAGAGCCAGTACTATGAAAAATTAAGAGGGAAGGAATAACGCAAAGGAAGGTACTTGTGTACTAAACAGACGGCACAGACGGCAGTTCTACCCATTCTAGTGTTGGGCTCTGTGGGGGAGGCGTCCCGGTTGCTTAATTTTTGGAGTTTAAATTATTAGACTGACCTTCCTCAACCACAGATACTAACCTTAAAGTTGGTGGGGGTGGAGCACAGTTGCCTATAGGTCCCTAATATTAATGTCCCCTTTGGGTGCCTAATGTTAAAAGCGAAAATCCAATTTGCGTCACGATAATAGAAAAGGGTATTAGCGCGCCGTTCGTTTAGTACACAAGTACCCAAAGGAAAATAAAAACCAAAGTGGGACAGAATAATAATATGAAGAGCATAGAGTATAGTGTCAAAATTCTTAAAAGGGTAATACACTAAAACAAATACACTTCCTGCACCATTGGGCCTGACATTGGACCAGGAGAACAGCAGGGGTGGCTTCCCCATTTGCCCTCCTCCATATCACCACTCAGTCCACAACATAATCTTTTGAACTTCCTTTTTTGATTTGCATTCAGGGCCCCCTCTTTACCTTCCGCTCAGGTGAGCCTTTGAGCCAACTCATTTTTTGGTTGCAGACTGTAATGGGTCCTGCCAGAGAGACTGGCATGTCATCTCCTCTTAGGGTTTACTTCAGGGACCGGCAATGTTCAAAGTCTTCTTGGTTTGATAATCCTGTTTATGGTGCCTGGAACACCTGGATGCTGAGGGTCCCCCTATTAGTTAAATTCCCCTTAGCACTCCAATTACGTCTCTTCTGTGATGGGTGCTATGATACAACCAGTATTTATTTTCAGTTTTATTGTCATTTTTGAAATATTTGCCTTTCATTTATTGTGTTTTGTGGGTAGAACACCAAGATGGGTCCAACGTGATGTCACAACTGCTGGGTCCTCGCTCTGGCTTTATATATCGGCCAGAAAGGAGGATTCAGCAGTAGTTCACTGAGTTGCTAAAGAGGGTATTGTAAGTACTGCTATTTCATTTTAGATGTTCTAGCTTTTGTGATTATTTTTACTTCTGTGTCTGGTTTCTGCTCTTCGGATTGTGTTTTGGCACATGTTACACATGGACTGCTTTTTAGGCAGCTCTTTTCTGCTCCTTTTTTGTAATATTTGCCCATTTGGTTGCTTTCTGTCAGTGATTATCCTCTTTTATCAAAATTTGTGTCATTTGAAAAGCCAGAGGGTTTACGGTTTCTCTCCCGTATAAGGCATTTTTGTGAAATTTGGAACTTTCTTGTATTTTTGAACCTTAAAAGTCAGGACACGATTACAAATTTTGATCATCACAAGTGAGGAACCCAGACCAAAATGCAAACCAGTTACAATTGCTTGATTTTTATAACCAGTGGCTTGTAACTAGCTTGCATTTAGTTCTGAGCTCTTCACTTGTGATGATCAAATTTTGTTACCTTGTTCTATAACACTTGTTTCCAAACAGTCCCCCAGACGGATGTTTACTTGATTGTGTTTACCTCTTCTGTACGTTGCCTTGGATAAATTGAATTAGCAGACAAATGTAAATTTAAAAGCCACTTCCCCATTTATAGGCCTGTCTAGGCTGAAGCCCGCAGGTAACAGTTTTGGGACTGGCTAGCTTGGGTGAGCCCCTTCTGGCCTGGCCCGTGAAGGTCCTAACTTGCTTTTGTGGCTTATTACGGAAGCCTCACACCCTTTGAAACTTCAGTTCATGAAACTTCAGTTCATAGCAAGGTGTCAGCTAAGCCGTATTGTCAACTTCTGGTTTGGGGAAACAGAAAGAATTTTGTGCCAATCTTCTGTGACATCTCATTCACTTTGTTGCCCCTCAGAGATCTTGCTTCTGGATACCCTTTACATTATCAAAGAAGTCTGCCATCAAATGATCCTGTGAATCAACACTTGTGAGACAACAGCAGGGCTTGAAGTAGGCCATCAGTTTTCAATTTTTTGCTAAACAGTTGTGGCACTGAATGTTACATACCAGCACCTCCCACTTTCTAAGGGGAACGCCCCTCTAAACCGCTCACCTATCTAATGCATGTATGTCGTTGTGCTCAAAACTCTGAGATGGGGACTTCCACCTCGATTAAAATTTGCAATGCATTGGAGGAGAAACAAGAGGCTGACAAAAACAAAAACTTCTGGCACTAATTTGTTTTGGCTTCAGAGTGTACAGAGATAAGCTGCCCAATGAACTGGAGTTTTTAACTTAAGAGTGAGTTCTTTTTTTAATTTATTTTAAGGTTATTTTGGTTATTGTTTACTTTTTAATGTTATTTTTAGTGACAACAGTTTGTCACCATTTTCTGCTATTTTTGGATGGCCACAGTCATATTGTTTATAACAATAATGTCAGTTTTTAGTCCTGTGTCATCACATCACCTTTTATATAACCGTCTACGCGTGGAAGTGTGTGTGTCTGTCCAGCCTGGAAGTGAGAGGTGGAGTCTGGGTAAGGGCTCCACCACCGAAGAAACAGAAAACTCACTTAGCCGCTAGTAACACAAGTGAGGCCAGCACGTCAGCAAAACAAAACCTCCGAAGAAACTTTCAATTACCTGACATCTCGACATTTCAATTGGCCCCGTGCTTTTTACAGCACGGTCTTACACAGCTAGTCCTTATATAAGATGGTAACACAACTATTCTAATGTTGTAGCTTTGGATCTGAATTAAAGCAAATTAATCTTGGCAATTTTTTGAAAAGAGATTTTTCTAGGCAGTTTAGTACTTTTGACCTCCTTGAACAGTTGATTTTGGTTAGCATATTATTGGTTTTGGTGAATATTTCCTGCAGTTGTCTCCGGTTTTCTGACTTTCAACCTGCACATTAACAACAAGGGTGATCTTGCAGGGCTAAATGTCCCGTTCTCCTCAAATTAGTAGTAATATTCTAATTGCTTGCCTGTTTACATTTGTACTTTCCGGTCCTTTTCCAAACATTTTCTTGCTAAAATGTGTTCACAACAAACTGAGTTTTGCACTGTGAGGCAACAGAGCTAACACTTCCACCTCAATGCTACCAACTTGTAAAATATTTTAAGAAAAATGATCATGATTTAAATCACATTTTGTAAATATTATAGCTGTGGAATCTGCATGACTGTCATTATACACTGTCTTAAGTCAGTACCCACTAGTAGTTCGTAGCCAGATGGTGTTCAAGATGCCCCAAAACACAGATAAAGTACAAAATATTTTAAAACCAAAATCATCAATGTTTATTACAGGAAGAATCATAATCCTTTGTCTTGGTAGAGTATTATATTGCTCTACCTTCCCCTTTTGTATTATTAATATGTAGCCTTTGTCAGAATGTCTCAAATCTCCCAGACTTACCACTGTTTATACAATACAATACAATACAGTTTATTTTTGTATAGCCCAAAATCACACAGGAAGTGCCGCAATGGGCTTTAACAGGCCCTGCCTCTTGACAGCCCCCCAGCCTTGACTCTCTAAGAAGACAAGGAAAAACTCCCAAAAAAACCTTGTAGGGAAAAATGGAAGAAACCTCGGGAAAGGCAGTTCAAAGAGAGACCCCTTTCCAGGTAGGTTGGGCGTGCAGTGGGTGTCAAAAGAAGGGGTCAATACAATACAATACAATACACAGAACAGAACAAAATCCTTAATACAGCATAATAATACAAATTTTAGAAGCACGGAGCAGAATTTAACTGTAAATGATATCCCATAATAAGATTTGGATATTTTTAGAGTCCTGGAGACCTCATCCATCAAGCTGCCTCCCCATTTGGCCATTCCACGGCTGAAAAGTTCCTCGGCCAGCCAATCCGATGAAAGGACCCCTTTTTCCCATGATTCCTGTGATCCTCCATCAGGGATGACTTTACCACAGGCAGACAAACAACTTGGCAGGTGGGCCGTGGCACCAATTGCCACATTTGAGTACCGAGAACAGAAACAGAATAGGTGAGGGTTAGTAACAAATTATAACAATCATGTTACTTATGTTTTAGTGTTAATGACTAATAACAGAGATGCAGTCTGTACAGTTAATCAGCAGCTCTAGTTAGGATATGCTAAACTGAAGTAGTGAGTCTTCAGCCGAGATTTAAAGGCTGTTTATAAGGTACTAGCAAAATACCTGTGCTTCGCAGCGGAGAAGTAGTGTGGTAAAGAAGTTATGAAAAAGAAAAGGAAACATTTTAAAAATAACGTAACCTGATTGTCAATGTAATTGTTTTGTCACTGTTATGAGTGTTGCTGTCATCAAGGATTTGATTATCATTATTTCTTTCAATCAGGTTCGTATTTGGAGGATGTGTTGTGTTCAAGTTATATTCCGTGTTTGTCAACCGTTGTAAAGATAACAGGTTTCATTCATTGAAGTATTCACTACCAAAATCGCTACTCGTGAATCTAAGACGTTTAACAGGCATTCCCGGTATTGACTTGTGGATTTGCCTGCGAATATTTAGCGGCAGCGTGTCTATGAATTTGTGGAATTGCCTGCCAGTATTTAGTGACAGCGTGTCTATGCTATGGACGTATATATGTACGTAAGTAGGATTCAGTTATGACCGTTACGCGTAGAATTTTGAAATGAAACCTGCTTAGCTTTTGTAAGTAAGCTGTAAGGAATGAGCCTGCCAAATTTCAGCCTTCTACCTACACGGGAAGTTGGAGAATTAGTGATGAGTCAATGAGTCAGTCAGTCAGTGAGTCAGTGAGGGCTTTGCCTTTTATTAGTATAGATTATAGTAAATAACTTCTCTCCACCTTCCCTTCTACATCTATGACCTCAGGTGTAGTAATAGTCATAAATAATAACAATATGCAAAGTATATTTGAATATTGGCAACCATACAACCTGATAAATGCTGATGTGTAGTTTCAGGCGGCACACAGACTTGTTAGTTACTTAAAATGTCTCTAGTTAAGTCCTCATTTGTGGTCAGCTTTCTTCAGAACAGACCGCATGCCTGTCTCAATATGGCTGCCGAGCTGTGCTCTTCATTGTGTTGTCCTTTCAGTTCATGGATCAGTTTGGTAAGAGAGGGAGATGCTTCTTCATCAGATGTTAGTAAGAGAGAGAGAGTGTGAGGGAGTGAGCAGATTTATAGATGTTCTGTCTAACCCCCAGAGCCAATAGGTCGTCATGGTACTTAAAGGCTTCTGATACAAGCCAGTTCCAAACAGCCATACTTCAGACCAATGGGGGAATAGAACATCTTAACACCTGCCATCCCCCAAAACCATTTGCTGAGGTAAAGCTTGGCAGTTGGGCCACTCGGCTTTGTGTGGGGGATGAGAGAGAGACTCTAGCAGAGAAACATTTGTTTCAAGCACTTCCCCCAACTCTGTCGTAAAATTCACTTTCCTGACTTAGATTTGCCTAAGTTACAAATAAAGGCATACTTCCATAGACACGTTAGTCGCGCTTCACTGTGTCATCCCATTTGGGGGGACCTTGAAGAGTTCAGAAACCTCACACACTCCACACTAGTCCATTAGGACCCCATAGCATCCAACACACAGTTTTACTTCAGTTCATTCTCTCATTCTGTAATGTGTTTGTTTCAGGCTTTCTTGTTCTTTTTTTCCATTTACATTAGCATCCCTGATCCTATGACCATTCATCCTGTCATGACTGCCCATTCTTTTTGTCTGTGTGCAGCAATATGAAAAATCAGCAAGCCACATTTCAGCACTCAAGAAAACCAGAGCAATAACTCAAAACTGAATTCACACTTCATGAGAGAGTTGTTGTTGCTATTGTTGCTAAGAGGTCTTAAACATGTAGCCTTCACATAGAACATATCACACCTGAATATTAAGTCAAAATCTAAATGTTAGGAAACAATGATGAGTAAAATGTATTTTTAGCAAGAGACTCATTAAAGCGTTAACGTGATAAGCCCTGGTAGCTGTAGGCTACATCTGTCGAGTAAGGCCTTGGTCATACCTTGGTGACACTGCAGCATGTTCACTTTAAACAGGTTTTCAAAATGCTTGTGGCACTAAAGATAAATAAATCAGCAGGGCTAGATGGTTTAGTGGCTCATGTCCTGAAGGAAACTAAACAATTTGCATTGCATCCTAGTATAAAGCACATCAAAGGACGTGAGGTGCAATGCAATCAGAAAATAAAGAAGATCGTTCTAAATTCCAAAGACAGGGACAGAACAAAGGCAGATGACTGCAGGCAAGTATGTCTGCAAGTCACAGATGGAAACAGTAATGGAGGAGGAAGTGGAAAATATGTTTTGAACAAAAGCATTATTTATATGAACTGACTAGACTGATGGTAAACAACTACTGTAAGATAAACTTAATTGGTTTCCCCGAAGAGGTAACTGATACAGTGGAGGAGGAGATTGGGAGCCGCACCCACCACACGACAAACCACCCAGATTAAGATCCAAGTGCAGCCACGCAATGGGTGACACCTCAGCGCCACACTGAAGAGTACAAGGTTTTTTTTTTTTACTGTGGCAGGAGTGCCAATCCTGCCACCAACCCTCAGGTTTTCCCTGCAAGTTGGAGGACCTGCTTGCTGGCCTGGATGCAGATTAACGTCATATTCAGGACGGAGCAACTGCAGGTTAAGTGCCTAGCTCAAGGGCCCAATGGAGTAGAATCACTTCTGGGGTTTTATGGGATTCGAACCGGCAATTGGAGCAAATCCCTAGCCTCAGAGCCAGTGGATGTATAAGACATTGTCAGAAAACCCCATACATGCTCTGTATTGGCCTGCTGTCCAGGGCTGGTTTCTTCATTACCTCCAATTCTTCTGGGTTGCTGCCTCCTTTATGTCCTGTGCATTATCAAATATAAAAAGAAAATCATCCTATTACAAAATTGATATTCTCACACAGAGAATGTAGGGAGTTTCACTTTCATTGAATCAGTCACAGAACAAAAGTGCAAAGTGTTATGCATGTGTGCCAGGGGACCATCTTCCGAGCTCTGTTAAGGTAATCAATACCACACTAAGACGAGAGAGGGCGCTGTCACTAACAGTATCTTCTTCTTCCTTTAGAGAACTTGACTCACCCCACCTCAAATACTCAGAGAAAGCCCGTCCCTTCCAATAGTAGGTGTCAGAAAAGCTTGAACCTGACCTTCACAAACATTGGGGTCCCTGAGTGACACTACCCTGCACCTGAGGGAGAAAGTAACGGCATTGGGCCACTGCTGCATCTTTTTAGATGTGTCATTATGTATGTCTTGTTTTTGTCATTTTTCATTAAGCATGTTTTCCTCGTGTGGACCCCAAAACTATGTGGCCTGTACCACCATTCACACAAGATAACTAACAGACACACAGCAATGCACTGTCACATAATGTAGCGCATGAGTCTCACGCACATAGAATATGTGAAAATGATAGTTGTATCTACAAGACATTTCAGAATAAGAGTTGTCTCCTAAATTACATCACCCTCCTCCAGTCCCTTCACTACCCCGAACTGGAGCAAGCGGATTTGAATGTGGAAGGGTGATTGGACTTGACAGTATAATGAGAGGCTATTAAAGAGAGCGCGAGTCCTGAGAAGTGTTTAAAATTGAAGACAGAATGAAAGTAGGCACACAGGTTTGGTAAAGGATGTAAAGTGCAAGAGCTGTGAAATCTGCAAATAGCACAGCTGGCAGCATGTTGACAGTTAGTGGAGGCCATTACAAAATATGGAGAAGAAGTTGAAGGAGGCAATGTGAACCCTGCAAAGCACAATTACATGTCAACACATCGCAACTAAGAAAATAACATAAAAGTTAGAGGAAACAGCAGTATGCTAGAATCTCACAATAACAGGACTTAATTACAATAACTGACTAAGAAAATGGGATTCATGCTGCTTGGAACCACGGAGAACTACGCAAGAACCAATGAAAGGATGTCAAATCATTAGTTTTTAAACATTTTCTACAAATGATGAAATGAAAATAAATACATGGACAAAATACCAAATTCTTAAACATATTCTTAAACACATATTCTTAGAAACAAGCTGCTGTTTCCCCTAAATCAGAGACACAAAAGGCACATGTAACACAAAGGAAGATAACAGGCTAGGAGTGGCTGAGGACAGTTTTGTGGCTAACAGTTCAGTTTTACTAATACCTTACAAAAAGGCTTTGAAAATCGCCATTACAATGAAAATCTTTTCCTGTCTTCTTCCACAAGTTTTGTCCTCTTTCCAACCGACTCCAACTTGCCTGGAAGAGGTTGAGCGGCTCTTTTTATGCTGGACCTGGGAGTGCTAAGGCATAGCCCAATGGAAGCACTTCTTTGTCAAACAGAAGTCCCACAAAGCAGGGATGATGGATCCCTGCAGCACACCCTGACGGTACCCATGGATCCCAACAAGGCTGCCCTAAGAAACTACACTTCCCAGTGTGCCTTGTGGCTTTCCCCACGGGTAGCGTCACCCAGGGAGCCTGCCATCAAGCGTGTCAGAGGAGCGTGTAGTCCTTCCAGGTTGTTTCCTCCATCCTTCCAATACACTAGCCTCCTGGCCAGGTATTGTTCTTCAGTCCACCCCTGCTGTGATGCCAGTGTACTCACTGCAGCACTGGCATATTCTGCCTGGTTGAGGCACGACGATCTTCACCCTGTTGCTTGTGCCTTTCAAGGCCTGCCCTCCTCTCCAGGTAAGGAACCTTGTCCCATCAATCACACAGCATAACTAGATTAAAAAAAGGGTCAAAAATTACCTAGGATCTGCTCTTCTTGTTCTTCCAGCTATGAGAATTGCACTTCATGCTCAGCAGATGTCGCTGCTGTTTTCTTCCTTTCTGCCATGTCACCCTTTCAAGCAGACCCCGGATGACTTTGCAGATGTTGCCACTACCCCGCTTCACCAACTTGTATCATATCATAAGCTTTCGATTAAGACTAAGACCAACATTTTAACCCCACTGGTTAACAAGTAACAGATGGACATAACCCCCTGCATTTTATATTTTTTATATATATATATTGTGGAAGCAGCCCAGACACAGACAGGTAGACATTGTTTGAGCACCCAACACACGTTTATTTACGATATTTACACAGATGACGCACACACAACCCAGTGCCGCAGCACCAATCACCCCAAAGTCCAGGCCTCTTCAAAATGCCTTTGCCTCTTCAGGTTCGCCTCCTCTCCTCTCCTCTCCTCTCCTCCAAGACTCTGTCCACTTCCACCCGACTCCAGCCATCAAATGGAGGGAGGCGGCCCCTTTTATGTTCACCCGGACAAGCTCCAGGTGCCTCCCGATAACCATCCGCCGTCCCTCCCAGGTGTGGCGGAAGTGCTGGCTGTACACCCGGAAGCACTCCGGGTGTCCCTGGTCTTCTTCCCCACAGCACTTCCGGGTGTGGTGGAAGTGCTGAGGGCCAGGGCTTTTCAGGCATCCGAGCACCCCCTGGCGGTGACCACGGGCCCCTGTAGGGTTGAGCTTCCAAGCTCTGTTCTCGTGGTCCCCATACCATCCAGGGCGGCTGCCCTCTCATGGTCCTGAGGAGGCGTAGTCCCTCTTCCGGTCCTTCTGGGTGTCCCAGCTGGGTACCACCCCAAGCTGCTTGCCACAATATATATATATATATATATATATATATACCATTAACGGCATTCCTAGTTTTCATCCTCTTTCTCTGTCTCTGTTTAGCATTCGTTTGCTCAGAGGTTGATACGCTTGCTGCTTCCTGAGCAGCTCTTCTTTTCTCCACCCTAGCAGCCCACTGCTTCTCTTCTTTCGTCGCCATCTTTTCGCATTAAACCTGATTAAGTTAGTTTTTGTGTTGCAATTACTTAGTATGTTTTTGTTTAATTTTTCACTTAAGCTGGCACTTAAGTCTTTAATCTGCCTCAAGAATGATTAGCGAAGGTGGTAGGGAATGAGAACGGCGCCCATACGCATGTGCTGCACGGCTGCCCTGCTGCGCGCTGCCGAGAGTTGATTCTACAATAAAATAAAAATAAAAAGAGTAATAAAAATCATCACCCCAAAAGCGGATAGTAGACACCACATAGTATATGTATACCAAATTTCAAGTCAATAGGTGAAATGGTTTACGAGCTACAGGTGATTTAAAATCGTGAACAGCCATGGTTGAATATTATATAAGAAGATATATATATTGTGATGTATGGCCAGCTGTTCATCCCGGCCAATACCCCCACGCCGCCAGGTGGAGCCCTCCCTGCAGTATGGAGGTGCCCCGAAGACCAGCAGGGCATTATGGACATTGGAGTCTTTATTCACAGCCCTGCTGGATACCATGGGGGCCGTCAGGAGTCGCTGCAGGGAGGCCCAGAGACTATTTGCCTTACGCCCAGGAAGTACGTCATAGTCACATGGACAAAGAGAACGATGTGCTTCCTGGGTGAGGAAAAAAGGATTTTATCTAAACTGGAAGTGTTCCAGGTCACATGGACAGAGAGGGTGAAACGCTTCCATGTCGAGGAGTATAAAGGACTGTGGGAAATCCCAGATGGACGAGCTGAGTTGGGAGGCAGGGTGGCTAAGCGTCTGGGAGAGGAGGATTGTTATTGTGATTTGTTTATTGGAGAATTGTGGAGAGGAGTGTGCTTTGTGCACATTATTATTATAATAAATAATAATTGGACTTTTTATCTAGTGTCTGACGAGTGGTCTGAGGGTACAAGGGTGCAAGCAAACCCTAA
>JANRMT010062835.1:33695711-33706465 GCA_026402145.1 Polypterus bichir lapradei | reverse complement strand
GGTGTATATTTCTTACATCTTACGCTCCAAATCGTAACCTTAGATCTTCAAATGAGCATCTCCTCATTTGAATTCCAAGAGCTAAAATTAAAAGAAGTTTTGAGGTGGCCTTCTGCTGTTATACACCTAAAATCTGGAATAGCTTATTGATAAGAAAAGGTGGAGTGGTGGCTCTGAGGCTAGGGATCTGCACTGGCAATCGGAAGGTTGCTGGTTCGAATCCCGTAAAATGCCAAAAGGGTCTCTGCTCTGTTGGGCCATGGAGCAAGGCCCTTAACCTGTAATTTTTCCATCCTGGATAGGATCTGTCCCTGCATGTAGGCCCTCCAACCTGCAGGGAAAAACTTGGGGGTTGGTGGCAGAATTGGCTCTCCAGCCACCATAAAAAAAACCTCACAGTGTTCAACTCCATCTGAACTAGTGTGGTGCTGAGGTGACACCTATTGTATGGCTACACTTGGGTCCTAATCTGGATCCTGAGTTGGTTTGTTGTGTGGTGGGTGCGGCAATGCGCTGTATCAGCGTATGCTCCTAACCTCCTCCTTACCGAAAGAAATTTGCCAGGCTAATATGGTGGAGCACTTTAAAAAACTGCTGAAAACTCATTACTTTAACATGGCTTTCTCATAGCTTTATCTTAGTTTAATCCTGATATTCTGTATATGCATTTAATTATTATTATCATTCCTGGTGGCTCCACAACCCGTACTAACCCCTACTTTCTCTGCTGTTCTCTTTCTGTTTTTTCTGTGGTGTTGATCTGCGCCACCACCACGTGATTAAAGCACCAGGATGTCCCTACATTGATGGACTGAAGGCCAGAGGTCCACATGACCATCATCATCAAGTTCTTCCACGTGAACCCTGAATACCATGAGGACTGATTGAGGTCATTTATGTTAGGCAGAATGCCTAGAGGGGGCTGGGTGGTCTCGTGGCCTCGGACCCCCTGCAGGTTTTGTTTTTTTTTTTCTCCAGCCACCTGGAGTTTTTTTTTTTTGTTTTTTCTGTCCTCCCGGGCCATTGGACCTTACTTTTATTCTGCGTTAATTAATATTGCCCAATTTTATTTTTTAATATATTTGTCTTTTTTCTCTTTCTTCATCCTGTAAAGCACTTTGAGCTCCATCATTTGTATGAAAATGTGCTATAGAAATAAATATTGTTGTTGCTGTTCTCTGCGGCTGGCTGTTTTTTTATTAATATTAACTTTTAGTGTCTTAATGTTTTATATTTTATATACTTTGTTGTTCTTTAATACTTTATAATGTGTGTATTATTCTTTTTTGACTCTTATTTATTTTATTCATTTTTTTATTTTGGTTTTAGTTTGTGGAGCACTTTGTGCGTTTTGCTTGAAGGGTGCTGTATAAATAAGTAACTCTAAGCTGTAGCTTATTGATACGCAGTGTTCATCACAGTATAGAAGGCATGGCGGCTCTGTCTCAGCCTATCTGGTGTCATGGACAAAGACTCATGGCTGCTCTGGACAGCTACCTGTGTCTGCCTGTTCATATGAGCACTCAAAGAAGGGTGTAACCGAGACTAGCACAGTAATGAGAGGCTCGAGGCCGATTCGCTGTATAATGGACGAGACAGAAGACTCTTTATTCAACCACACTTCAGTGGGTTCATGTGACCCTGCACCAGTGCACATATAGTTACAGCCGGCAGGCACTAGTCACGAGTCTTTAAACAGATTGTGTGTTTGAAGATGCGCAGCCCCCTTTTCCCAGAAGGAATACCCACCCACTACTCCTCCATTAGTGGCACTCCAGGGCAGTAGAGGGAAGTGCAGTCAAATCCAGCAGGCATCCAAATTCCACAACTGGCAAGTTATGTTTTGTGAAAAGTGGGCTCAGCTACGGAAAAAAGTGTCTAATGCTCACGAATGCAATTGAAATAACATTAAATCTCTTGACAGTGTTTTCATGATATTGCTTTAAAGATTGTTGGGATAATTGTAGCACTGCTGCCTCACAACAATGAGACTGGGGTTCACGTCTCGGTTGCTCTGTGCGCGGAGTTGGCATGTTCTCCCCGTATCCGTGTCAGTTTCGTCCATGTGTTCCTCCCATAGTCCAAAGACACGCAGGTTAGGTGAAATGGTGCTGCTAAAGTGGCCTGCGAGGGTGGGTGTGATGGACTGGCACCCTGTGATGGACTGGCACCCTGTTCCTGCCTTGTGTGTGATACTTGCGGGGAGAGGCTCCAGCTTTCTTGTTGTTCTGGATAGGTTAAGAAAATGGATGGATGGATTATGTAAAGATATGTTTATTTCATTGAAAGATACAAGAAAATCAATCGGAACACCTGTACCCCTGCATATCCATACAAATATCTAATCAGCCAATCATGAGGCAGCAGCACAATGTATACAATTATGCAGATGTAGGTCAGGATCTTCAGTTAATGTTTACATCAAACACCAGAAATGGCAATAAATGTGATTTCGACTGTGGCATATTTGTTGGTGCCAGGCTGACTGGTTTGGGTAAAGTAAAACCTTGATTATTTGTCAGGGGTTGGAACTGCAGCCATGACAGATAAGAGGAAAGACATAACAGAACAGCAAGTTTAAAAATGATATACAGTAGATTAGTTTAGCAAATAATTGTATTCATTTACAAAAAGAAAAAAAAAACTATATTAACAAAATACAATATAATAACAAAATTAATTAATGTATATAATATTGTAATGACCAGGATAATAAGCAAATACAACTCCGAGGTACTGGAGCTTTCTATGTTTTACTTGGAGTCTGGTTCCGTAACAAACTGTGCCCTGTCTTATACACCGTTATCTGGGTTACAGAGCACATCTCCAAAACAATAAAAGAAACCTTTCCCCACCCATCAATTTATCTAACAAAATTAAAACATCCATGTCTTTAAGCAAGGAATTATGGGTTGTGGAGAAGGCTTTGAGAGTATTGTAGTTTGCTTTTGATTTGTTACACTATATACTGTAAATCAATGTGAATGGCTGCTGCAGTTCACTTTTTTACAACCTATAACTCACTTAACTAAAAGTAATAAACAAGACTTCCAACTTGGAGAATAAAGCACTGGTGCCAAAGAACCAGTCCTACTACATTCAAAGACGAACAGTGGAGTACATCTCTTACTGCCTTACCTGACCATCGCTGCTCTTATTCTGGATGAGGCACACCTGTGAAGTCAAACCAAACTTCGGAAATGGCTGGTAGGACAGGCCGTCGTGTCATTTTGGGAAGCCGTTCTGCCAGGGCAATGCAAGCCACTGTGCTCAGCAGACATTGATCATTTACATCTGCTTTGATTTCCATCTTTAACACAAACAACTGCTTTGAGGCTGTGTAAATACGGGTTTGATAAATCTTTGTTTGTTTTGGGGACTTATATATATTTTTGCAGTTCTAACAATGCAGTCAGAATTTAAGCACTTTTCTGTTGTAATTGCTTTATTCAAATGGGTGTTTGGGGGCATTTCATTACAGGGTTTGGTTGATCCAGGTCTTTATGAAGTGTAACAATTGTAATGAGTCCAAAAGACAAGATGAAGGTTTGGGGGGGATCCATCCTGTATATTATCTGGATTACCGTAAGGCAAAAAGGCTTTCGTTAGCAAAAGAGTAGTCGTTATAGAGTGAGTATCGTATCTGACTGCTGAACAGAAGGATTGCTGGGTTTACATGGCCGAGAGGGAGGAAGAGGCGGGTCATCAGTGGGAAGTGACATCATCCAAGGGGCGGTTTACTTCTGAAATAGGAAGTGCAGTTGTTCTTAATTGTTCCTGTAAAGAATGAAAGGAGGTATTAGTACACATGACCAGTCCCGTGTGGCGTTTCAACATTAACCAAACCCTGCTGCTGCCCCCAATACGCACATGTGTGACACAATTTACAGTTTTGAAATCTGTTGAGCCCTCTTTGCGCATAAAATTTTGGAGATCCATTATTACATTGGTCTGCAAATTTTTTTTTCTCTTCTATCAAAAATCGTAGGTGTTCTTTATGATTTGAACATTCTTCATCCAAATCTGGCAAAAAAGGCATACTTATAAAATTAAACGTTGTGATCTTGGCCCGGACACAGATAGGCGGACATGTTGTTTCAACCACCACACGTTTATTTACAACTATTTACAATAAATGAACTGGTCACACAGACCCCAGCCAATGGTCACTAAGACCCAGTCACGTGCACAAAACCCCCCCAAATACTCAGTCCTGGCCACAATGCCTTCTCTTCAGGCCGCCTCCACACCTCCTCTGTGCTTCGTCCTTCCTCCTCCCGACTCCAGCCCTGAATGAATGGAGACGGCCCCTTTTATCCAGTTCCCGGATGAGCACCAGGTGTTCCCGGCATTCCTCCCTTGGCCACGCCCCAGCGTGGCGGAAGTGCCGGCTGTCCTCCCGGCAGCTCTCCGGGTGTCTCCCAAAGTCTTCCCCCCAGCACTTCCTGGCGGTGACCACGGGCCCCTACAGGGTAGGGCTTCCATGCCCTCAACCCGTGGCCCCCAGAACAACCAGGAAGACGGCCCCCACGTGATCCAGGGTGGGCTTTGACCCTCTTCCGGTCCCTCACAGTGTCCGGGCCGGGTCGTTGCCCCTGGCATCCCTGACAACGTTTAAAAAAACCTATACATTACACATATAATTGGTTTAATTATAATTATTACTTTATTATTTATACTTTATTACTGCTGTTTATTCTCCTTTTAAAATCATCTGATGGAGTTTCATAGTGGAATGACCTACAGACGTCATCTAACATAGACTCAGTCCACTTTTTATTTGAGTGATGTCCTGGTGGAGCCTCTTTCCGTGTTCGTCACGGGGGGAAAAATCTAAATGAGAGTGTAGGAAATTCATTTTTAAAGACGTGTTACACCCAAATGCTAGGTAGGAAGGTCTTAGCTCCTAAATTACAGTTGTTTGTAGTTTCACACCTTTGTATTTCCAAGAAGGTTGGGAATTGCGGAGTTGTGGCACGCACTTTTTTTTCTCAGTAAAGTCAGGTTGTGTATTCTTCTACCGGTTGCTTTAATTGTTACCTGGTCAAAACAATGGATGGATCACTTGGCCTTATTATATTACTGTAAAAAATATTTAAACAACTTTCTCTGTTCCGGAAAAGAAAAATGCATCTTTCTAAACTTCTGGAGTATAAATTCCTGGTAATTTTGAAGGGAAAAGAATGGAGGAAAAAAAAATACTGAGAAGAGAAAATGTAGGAAATACTTGTTTTAAGAACAAGGAACTGCCATTTCCCAGGTCAAAATATACTTTCACCAACATTCTGAATTTTTTTTCTAAATAACATTTTTCGCTGAATCCAATATCTTGTGGAAATAGTTTCAGTTTCGTAAATGGATTCAGCACACCTAAATCTATAAAGTAAACCAATTTGTTTGTGCAGAAGGATTTCGGTGCAGATTAGTGTCATTTTTTGGAGAAAGGAGTGAAAAACATTTAGTTGCTATTCTGTAAAAATAAATCATGCAGGTATAAGGTAAGAGCATAACCAAAAATGTGGGATGAAAAGTTGAGTATAAATATAAGAAGAATGCAAGCGTCACGCACATGCATGCACATAGGGGACAGCTGAAGGGCTCTAGTAATTGTAATACCCTGCCGCTCCAGGGGTTGGTGCTGTGTAATCATGTCTCTTCTCTTCCTCCCCCTGCAGACTGGAAGATTGATGTCTTCACCACGACTGACATCACTTCCGTTCTGACCTACCTCTTCCTGCCAGAAATCCTCAAAGCTGCAAGATTGGCCATCTTAGAGCAGTCACAACTGGACTTGTGTCTGTGAAGATGTTAACACCTGTGAAATGTGTTTCTTTTTTGTTTCTTATCATAACAGTTATACAGGATTTATCATTTGGTGCCCCAGACTTTTATACTGTCATGTCTATTCTCTTAGGACAAGAAAAATAGTTATAGTCGATGAAAATTACAAGGGTTGGAGATATCATAACTGAAAAAATGTATTTATATTTTTAAGAACATATGAAGATAAGAAATGCTGCAGTTCATTGGAGGCCATTGAATTATTTGAGCTCATCTGCCTCTGACAGTTGTCTCTGATTCCAGCGAGCAGTGAGATATGGAGCCAGTGGCCTGAATGTGCTGGCAGGGGGAAGAGGCAGAAATGGAAGAAGCTGTGGGTGATCGAAGTGGAGGCAGTGGCGCTGAGGGGACACTTAGTTTCACAATCTATTGTAGCACCAGTGAAAATAAAATATTGCAGAATTATGGTATAAAAAATCACACAAATTAAAGATCTGTCAGCATATTGTCTTACGGAACAATCAAGAATGGATAATATTACAAGATATCACAACATTAAAATGAGATGCTGCAAAAGCAGAAGCAAAAGTGAGCAGTCATACATTTCCAGTTTTCCCCCTGTTGTAAGTGAAGCAACACAGGATAGGTGTCTTTTACGTACTATGTACTATTTGGCTAATCTGTTGTTGCTCCTTGTCACTTCCACTTCACTATAATATAATAATATAACAACACTTTCAGTTGGCTGCAGCAGATCTGGCTGAGCAGACGTTTCACACACTGACTTGTGGCAAAGGTGCTTTCCTATGGCAGTGTCTCATTTAAAGTCACTGAGCTCTTCAGTATGACCCATTCTACTGCCAATGGAGATTGCATGGCTACATGCTTGATTTTATGCAGTTGCTAATAATATATATGTCTGAAACACCACAATTCAATAACTTGGAGGTGTGGCCATGAAATATTTATTACAAATTTTTGGCACAACAGCACCATCTGCTGGAAGGTGGGGGGGAACAGGGTCTCTCATGCCCTTAATTCAAAGATACCACTACCTACCTACCTGACTGTGCTGGAAAGCCTCCTGATCTCAAAAACATTTGTCAGGTTTCCATCAGTTCAAAAGCTGGATATAAGAAGGGGAGGTCTGCTGATAAAGCCCTAAACTTTATTTAGGATTTGGGGATTCATTGGGGGCGCTATGAGGATAAGAAAGTAAAGGACTTAATGAAATGAAGAATGCAGTAAATGAACCAAGATAGAAACAACAAGGAAAAGCGCATTAGGGCAGCACAGATAGTCTGACAGAAGACCAGAGGCCTGGTGGTACGTCTTGTCACTAGTAGCCATATGCACAAAGAACAGGAAGGTTTTGAAGGCAATAGGGTACAAAATAGGGGCTCACTTTGAGCAGATCTCCAGGCCATTGGAAAACAATAGAAACACATCCAGAGCAGGATATGTTACTTTAGGAAATTTTCAGAATTTTTTAAAATCTTAGCTCCGATAACCTTTTAGGTTATTTATATCACCGTGAAACACCCTTCAGTAGCCTCTAGCTAAATACCAATAGAGTGCAGCCTTTCATATGATTCACAGACTCAATGGGTTTTCATTTCACAAGCATCCTTCATGTGACTCTGGGTCAGATTCAGAAACGTCCCTCAGCAGACACATTCATAATAGGCACTGGACAGAAATACCAAACCAGCCTAAAGGCAGGAGGGCTAGGAGACAAAATCAGATAATAGGCCTCCGCTTTGGAGCTAAAGTTAAAGTCTTGTAAATACTGAGATTAAAAAATTTTAAAATGTCCATACATCCATTTTATAACTTGCTTCATCAAATGAATTACTTTATTTATGCACGATTCTGTTCAAATTAATATATTATAGTGATATGGTAGCTGCATGTGTATAGAAGCAATGGAGTTTTACATGCACACAATGTCTAAAAAAAGTATTAACCCCCTTCGAAATTTTCACATTTTATTGTTATACAGTATTGAATCACGGTGGCTTTTTTGTCATTGATCATTTTAAGTGGCCAAAATTAATTACAAATATAAAACGCATATAAATCTGAATAAGGTTCTGGATTATCCCTTCGCTTCTGAACTTTTGCCAGGCCTGCGCTCCCAAATAAAATGTGATCTCAACAAAGTGCTCCTAATAATAATAATAATTCATTACATTTATATAGAGCTTTTCTCAGTACTCAAAGCGCTATCCACACAGGGAGGAACCGGGAAGCGAACCCACAATCTCCTTACTCTGTTATGTCACCCAGCATTCCTGATAACAGGTCATTTTTTTTTGTTTTTTTTCTTTACAAAATCGGTTTGCTCCCAAAATAAAGAAATCTCGCTGGAGGAGAAATAGCAATTTAAACGGGCGCCTCAGTGTTTCCAGGGTCGAGTGACATCACATACCTGCTGGAATAAGCTGTGGCCATGGAAAATTGGGTGAAAAAGGTTGGAAAAAGAATGATCTCTCTGAGGTAAGAACATAAACAGTTCTAGGAATGATAGCAAGTGAGTCCTTCAAGGTTGTATGGTTAGCTAAAATATATTCCTTCCAATATCAAATCCAAATGAAGATAATACATGTTGATGAGCAAATACATAGTTTTAGCACTTAAGACTGTGTCGCATTAGATGACATTTCCAGCACTTACATTAAATCTTAGTGAATTTCAGGCACACTCTCGTTACATAATGTGACATAGTCCATGATTTCCTCTAAGAAAATCAGACAGATTTAATTTTATC
The DNA here is from genome assembly GCA_026402145.1 of Polypterus bichir lapradei. NCBI lineage: Eukaryota > Metazoa > Chordata > Cladistia > Polypteriformes > Polypteridae > Polypterus > Polypterus bichir. The sequence continues at coordinate 33,697,914 of JANRMT010062835.1, read as the reverse complement.
TTTAGTCTTATGGGTGGGCTCAGGGTTCATGAGAGATGATAACCAATGAGCACTCATCTGCATGTATAATGCATATAATGCAGTGATGAGGAAGAAGGAACGTGGATGTTTTGGACCTCACAGCCAGAAGATAAGGACAACTGTATGATGGCTTGTGCTTTATATACTACAACAGAATGGGAAAAATAAAAAGGGGCAAAGATTGCAGTTGAACGTACCTGTTAACTCTTCATGCAGCGCTGGCTCCATCAGGCAGCACCTTATTTACTGCCAGAAAAAGCAGCAAGCACGTCTGTGCTGGAAGGCCGCCCGGCAGTCAGTAAATGTGACAGACCCAGTGATTTCCTGACATTCAGACTGACATGGCCTGATATTGCAATCTGAGACAGCGGTCAGCAAGTCTAACATGCCCAACTATTAGGAGTCACATAATGTGACATTGGCTTTAGCTGAAGAAATTCATTTAGACCAAGCTTCTCAGTGCCTTTAAGAAGTTTGAAGACCTGAATTTGATCACCACGGATCAGTGTTTAATCTTCTTTAGACATATTGCACCAAAAATTGTTCCTGCTTCTCAAAAGATTTAGCAAGAGTATTGTTCGTTATGTAAACTATTTCTAGGTACAGTATTTGCATGATTAAATTACTTGTTTTGGATTACAGTGGAAAATAATCATTAGGAATTGTTTCATTCCTGAAACAAATAATGTAACTCAAATTGTTAGTTTGGTGCAACTGTGGTAGACTGGCACCCTGTACCGGGGTTTGTTTCCTGCCTTGCGCCCTCTGTTGGCTGGGATTGGCGCCAGCAGACCCCCGTGACCCTGTAGTTAGGATATAGCGGGTTGGATAATGGATGGATTATTAGAAGATGGGGTAAGGTAAACAGCCAGGTAGAAGTCCACCTCCTGAATTGTCATTCAGCCGGTATGCTGTTTATATGGTCACTGATAAATTAGTTAGGACATTCAATTTCTGTCCACTTAGATACGTCAAAGGAGTTCTGTGCAAATAATTCATGTAAGAGCTAAAACAGTGCCATGTGTTTATTATTCATTAGTCTCAGCCAAGCAGCTGCACAAGGCTTGAAACGGGCCTGGAGAGGACGTTATTCCATAATAAGGCATGCATGAGCTCACAGTCCTTCACACCAGGATAACCTGGAGTCTCCAATTAAGTACAAAACTTTTAACCAGAGTTCTCAAAGAACAGCAAACTGCCAGCATTAAATTAACTGTTAAAAGTGTATACTGTATATGGAAATACTGTTTTCCTGTACATAGTTAATGTGTTAATTTAGCACTGGCAATTTTGCTGTGTCAGAATATGCCAACTCCTGGCAATCAGAGGCAAGTCCAGGTTATCTCCTGAGGCATCGATTTTATCCACCATGGTACTGTGCTGCTGCAGGTGCCGTTTTCTAATATACAATATGTTATGTTTAATTTCTTGGTTCAGTTCCCTGCCATCATCCCTGAAGCCAACATTTACAAAATTAATGATGCAGAATGACCAGGTGCTCAAGTTCCGAAAGGCGCTTGGTAAAACAGGAAAGTCTTGTACCCTGTGCCTCAGAGAATCAAATATTAAATGGCCTTTCCCCTATTTTCTTCAAGGAAATGCTGTCCCACTCAAGCACAATACCCATTTCAGCCCGTTTCTATTCACTCCAACAGGACAGGCAGTGATCACAAGCCACACAAGCCACTATTTACTGTAATTTATGCAAGTTTCATCTTTCCCTGGGACCTCCACCACTATGATGCCGTTTTCTTCACCCAGGAGCTTCTGGCTGTGTCTTTCCATGAAACATTTCATTATGTTTTTGTTGTCTTCCTGTGACTATGATATACGTACATTCATTTTTTTTCTTCTACTTTGCTGTATGCAAGCTTCACTATTTTTAGTACATTATGCCCTTCTGCAAAACTGTCTGTCTGTACGTACAGCGCAATATATTTGGAATCAATTATTCAACTCTGGTTTTTTATTTTCTTTATTGAATTACCACTTTGATGTAGTCAGGTCAAAGAAAATGGTATGCCTATCCTTCTATATAAATTAATCAACGAATACAATAAAGATATATACCATGGTTATTTGGATATTAATCAACAAAAACCACTAAGATATACTATAGTTACTTGGATATTATACAACAAAAACAATAAAGATATAAATTAATCAACAAACACAATAAAGA
>JANRMT010062835.1:33627200-33695701 GCA_026402145.1 Polypterus bichir lapradei | reverse complement strand
GGATATTAATCAACAAAAACAATAAAGATATAAATTAATCAACAAACACAATAAATATATGCCACAGTTACTTGGACATTATTGTTTATTGTTTGGTATATTTTAACAATTACAAAGCTGGAGCTTTCAACAACATATATATATATATATTAAGGAAATGTGTACGTACAGCAGATTCTGAAGGTGGTCAGACCCCCTCACTTTTTTCTTGATTTGCTATATTGCAGCCCTGTGCTAGAATCATTTAATTTCATGGGCCCCCCCCCCCCCCAATCAGGTAACACTTACTACTCCAGAATAACCAAGCAAAAACAGGATTTTAGAATTGTCCATCCATCCATCTATCATCCATCCCGCTATATCCTAACTACAGGGTCACGGGGGTCTGCTGTAGCCAATCCCAGCCAACACAGGGCACAAGGCAGGAAACAATCCCCGGGCAGGGCGCCAGCCCACCACAGGGCACACACACCCACTAGGGACAATTTTAGAATCGCCAATGCACCCTAACCTACATGTCTTTGGACTGTAGGAGGAAACCGGAGCACCCGGAGGAAACCCACGCATTTTAGAATTGTAAGCTCATTTTTTAATAAAAAACTGAAATATTCCATTGACACAGACCTTTCACTCAGTACTTAGTTGAAGCCCCTTTGACAGCAGTTCCAGCCGGGAACCCTCTTGGCTTTGACACGACAAGCTTCACGCACCCCAGCTATTTTTGAGGTCTCCCCAGAAATGTTCTATTGGGTTCGAGTTTAAGCTCTGGCTGGGCAACTCAAGGACATTCCTAGAGATGATCCTAAGCCATTCCTGTGTTGTTTTTGCTTTGTGTTTTGAGCCTTTGTTCTGTTTAAAGGTAAACCTTCAGCCCAGTCTGATGTGCAGAGCTCTCTAGAGCAGGATTTCATTAAGCATACGTCTGTACTTTATTCCATTCAGCTTTCCGTCAGCCCTGTATAGTCTCCGAGTCCCTGTTGCTGAAAAGCAGCCACACAGCAAGATGCTACCACTACCACGTTTCACCATTAGAATGGTATTTCACAGGTGATAAAAGGTTCTCACTAGACTTGACACTAATCTCGGTTTCACAGCCCAATCTTGTTTCTCACAGTCTGATAGTCCTTTAGGTACCGTTTTGCAAACTCCAACCAGACTCCCACATGTCTTTTTCTGCCGAGAGGCTTCTGTTTGGCCAGTGTCATAGAGCCTAGATCGGTGGAGTGTTGCAGCGATGGTTGTCCTTCTGGAAGTTTCTCCCATCTCCGCAGAGGTTCTCTGGACCACAGCTGTAACACAGGAGGACTGTATATTTATGAGGAGTTCTGGACATGTAGTGTTCACTCCGGAGTGTTGGTCAGAACATTGGTAATGGATTCAGAGTACTCCACACAGCAGCTCAGCAGGAAATTCTGGCTATTTATTGGATGGTATATAAGAAGTATACAAGTATTTGAGGATGGGGGTCGTCTACAATAAAGAAAGGATACAGAAAACCCCATTAGTAACTTATACAAAAAGTCCACTAGATGTCAGTATTATTTGTCAGTATCATCGGCAGTATGAAATTTAAACCAATAAACTTCATCAATAAACAGTATCAACAAAACTAATGTAAAGTATTACATTTATGTAGTAACATGAAACTATAACTGACATAAATATTGTTGTATGTAAATAACACAGAGGATAACTTAACTTCTTTTGAATTAATTTTAATTGACTTGCTCTTGAAGACGTAGACCTCTTAATTGTTTCTTTTTCCTTAATTAGCAGCCAAACAATAATGAGCTACAAAATGACCCAAAACAACTGGTATCCATCATACAGTATCTGAAAATAAAGGTGAAGGTCTCAGGAATGTCGATCTGCTCAGGTCCACAAAACAATTTCACAGAAAAGAGAAAATCCACAATTTCACAAATGTCTGCTAATGCACCACGAGAGCAGCAACAAGGCATGGAATTAAAGAACAAGTTTAATTAACAACAAGACTCTGCACCTCATTAAGCAGCTGGTTGCTGGCTCACTCACTTCACATTTCATTTCTGCTTGGGTGCCATTTAAGGAAAGAAATGAAGCAATTCGGAGGAACGATGAAGAAATTCAGGGGAACAAATCTTAAAAAACAAGCCAATTAAAACTAATTCAAAAGAAGTTAATTAGCAGCAAAAACAGTGCACTGATTAAGAAAACAGTTAGAATGAAAACCTGCAGTCACTGTGGCCCTCCAGGATCGGAGTTGGGGACCCCTGCTCTAAATAATGTTACATCTTAATAGTATAACAAACAAGTAATACAAGAAAAATACAAATTAACTTACTTCTAGTCATTAAATGCACACTTTCTTATTGATTTGGAATAATATGGACTCTTAGTTATTACAAATTACTGTTTCTTTACATGGAATAACTAGTACATGTGCATCTCGTTCCCTCAGCTAATATCCCATAATACTTTGTGTTCTCTTGCATGCTGGGATGTGCACCCTGAAACGTGAGGTGGGCATCCCGATTGGTGCTGCCTGACTAACAACAGCCCCAGAGACCACTGAGTTTTTTTGCCACTGCTCTTACCGTAGCACTTCTCCCAGGATTGCTTATTTTGGTCAGGTGGCCTGCTCTAGGAAAAAATGTCCATTTAAGAATTATGGAGGGCGCTGTACTTTAGGGAACCTTCAATGCTGCAGGAATTGTTTGTGGCCTTCCCCAGATTGCTGTCTCAACACAACCCTGCCTGTAAGCTCTGCAGGCAATCCCTTTGTCCTGATGGCTTTGTTTTTGCAATGACACACATTGTCAGCTGTGGCGTCTTCTACAGACAGGTGGGTGCCTTTCCTATTCACGTCTAATCAAGTGAAGTGACCACAGGGGCACTCGAAACAAGGCATAGAAACATATCAGCACTGATCAATAAAATGGGATGCTCCTGAGCCACATTTCAAGGGTCGATAGCACAGGATCTGAATACTTGTGTCAATGTGATATTTCAGTTTTTTATATTTAATAGATTTGCAAAAATGTCTAAAATCCTGTTTTTGCTTTATTATTCCTGGGTACTGAGCGATGCATGATGAGTGAAAAAAATAATTGTAACGATTTTAGCCTAATGTTGCAACAAAACAAAATGTGAAAAAGTGAAGGGGTCTCAGACAATAAAAATCTGATCTGTTATTGACATTTGAGACTGCAGTTATGCAAAACTCATCCCTGAGGTTGGTATGGTGGCTCAGTATTTAGTGCTGGGGTCCCAAAGGTCCAGCATTTTGGTTTAAAATTCAGCTCCAAAACAGGATTCTGAATGCGAGACTGCTGTGACACCCTAGATGACAACAATGCTAATAAAATTATGTTTGTTTACCTTAACCATTACTGATATTATAACTGATCTGTAGCTAAGAAGACAGCCAAAGTATATTACTGTATTTCTAATAAACGTGAGGAGGGTGTTATGTGTATAATAAATAATGAGAGCATCTTTAAATCCTGTGGGTTTACAGTATGTACACATCAAAGCCCAATGGCTGCCTGCCGATTACATAACATAAGGATTTTTAAGTTAATGACACTCCTATTGTGCTCTTTAATTTATTTTCAAAAGTGTTTGAATGTGTCATGGCATAGTATATTCATCATAAAATATACCTGAGCAGCCCTATCTGGATTTAACTTCAAACCTCTGGTAATATTGAAGCAACTTGGCTCAAACTTACATACAGTTAGCGATTCAGAATGGCAAATAACCAGAGGTGGATAGTAACGAGTTACATTTACTCCGTTACATTTACTTGAGTAACTTTTTTAAAAAAATTGTACTTCTAAGAGTAGTTTTACTGCACCATACTTTTTACTTTTACTTGAGTACATTTGTGAAGAAGAAACACTACTTTTACTCCGCTACATTGGGCAACACTCGAATCGTTACTTTTTTTCCATTAGATACACTATATTTTTGCCTGAGAGAAGCACTGGATGACTGTTTCACCAATCAGACGTAGCAACAATAATCACAAGACTCCATTTCACCAATCAGACGTAGCAACAATAATCACAAGACTCCGTTTCACAAATCAGACGTAGCTGTGCAGTCACATGACCGCACACAAACTGTGGCGGCATAGCGGTACAAACTCCTCACAGATAGCGGACAGGGAAAGAAAGAATACAAGTGGAACCTTGGTTTGTGAGCATAATTTGTTCCGGAAACGTGCTCGCAATCCAAGGCACTCGTATATCAAAGCAAATTTCCCCATAAGAAATAATGGAAATTCAGATGATTTGTTCCACAACCCAAAACTATTCATATAAAAATGATTAATACAAAATATAAAGTAAAAATACATAAAACAAATAAACCTGCATTTTACCTTTTGCTGGTCTGAGTGAGTTTCTAAACTCTTGGGGGATTTCACCCAATGGGATGACACACGGAAGAGTATCCCGAAGCAACCACAGGCACCCAGCGCTGTTCTCCGTAAAAGCGAATCCGAAAAGATCACAGACATTGCTATAAGCGCCTGCTGTCGATGGATGATACAAGGAACAAAGAACATTATAAATGCAGGGCACAGTATTATTTGGCCACTAACCTGGCCATGATGCTGCCTGACTGCTGTGTCTATGTATAGGAGAGCGGCAGATCACGCTACAATAAATAACCACACTGTTCCTGTTTCAAGCTGAATACAGATGGTGTTGCTAAAGTACTGAGACTCAGCTTCCTGTTTTGGGCTGCAAGACGGGAACTCACACGTCACAGCACACGCACGTGGTCATAATGCTGTAGTAAACAGTATATGCTCGTACGAATGTTGAGTATATGAGTGAGGCACGCCGACTGACGATTGCCCACAATCCCGCAGAAGAACCATCAGCTCAGCTGTGATCACATGATGCTTGGGAGGCAAAGCGTATACAGATAATCATATTGCAAGACCTCGCTCGTTTATCAAGTCAAAATTTATTAAAAATTTTAGCTTGTCTTGCAAAATACTCACAAACCAAGTTACTCGCAATCCAAGGTTCCACTGTACATGAAAAATGAGAGTGAATTCCTGCTGAAGCTTAACCATCACTTCACTGAGTGAAGAACAAGCACATTTAACCAAACATTCACAGACACAGACAGTCACGGTAAAGAGACTTCTTGTTCGTGCACAAGCTGCCTTGTTCTAATGTTATTTTCTGTCAGCTGTGCTATTTGTAGGGCAAGTGACTATGCAGTATTATACTGTCAGTGTGCAGGATATCTCGTCACTGTAAGATGTTTGCACTGTTCAAACATACATGTTACCTTCTGTAGGTATTGGCTTCAAAAGCTTTGTTGTGAAAAACTGAGATTTGGAACTTTGTGTTATTTGTGCATCTTTATTTTGTAAACATGTTATTTATTTAGACTCATTTTTTATTTTATTATTTGGAAATAGCAGAATTTGTACATTATTTTATATTTTTGTCTGTCTTATTATAACATTTCTAAAAATAAATAATTTATTATGATCAAACAGTTACTCAGTATTTGAGTAGTCTTTTCACCAAATACTTTTTTACTCTAACTTGAGTAATTTTTTGGATGACTACTTTTTAATTCTACTTGAGTAATATTATTTTGAAGTAACACTACTCTTACTAGAGTACAATTTTTGGCTACTCTACCTGCAAATAACGATTTTGACCAGAACAGACCATTCAGGGTAACAAGTCCACCAAATCCGTTCACCTGTTTTCCCCAAAATAACATCGAGTTGAATTTTGATGGCCCCTAATGCATCACTTTCTACCGCACTACTCAATGAGCACACCTACTCTAACAGACCCGTTAAATGCCTTTGAAACAGCTTTCTATTGTGTCATTTCTCTCCTGACATTGACATTGTATGATCTGATTGCTGCTGGTACACTTAAATCTTGTATGCCACTAGACTTGAGTCTGAGATGTTTTCTCTTCGAAGTTCATGTGCTTCCTTCGGGCCAAATGGTTTAAAAATATGGTCTGAGGTTTCACTGTAATGCATTTGATACTCAGAGAAACATAACGTCAGCATTTCTACTTCTGCTAGCCAAGGCTACGTTGATATTTTTTATGTTAAAATTTGATTAAAATGTTTCTGATGGTTAACATATCCTAGCAGGCATTGGTGGTGATGACTTTCCAACCTAGGATTATGGGATTGTAAAAAATGTGGGAATAATGTTTAATCATTCTGTTTTTTGAGCACCCTGTTAAAAATTTGGTAAGAATTTTTATAGTATGTTAATCATTGCAAGTTTCAGACCATGTTGAGCTCTGTAATAGAATTCCATGTTAAACTAACATCTTGGTTGGATTATCGCAGTAGTTCTTATCTGTTTTACAGTGCAACCCCCTTCTGCCTTCCCGATGGGCTACTTCTTGGAAGCAAAGTTGGTTTGCCTTTTATAGATCTGCAGTGAGTGATGCTGTAAAAAGTGTCATGGAGGGGAGCTAAAATGCTAAGTGGGCTAATAAAGTTGAAAAACAGGAGCTGGCAGCTGCAAGCCAGCACTAATACCCACTGTGCCAGTGTACTGTATTATAATATTATTAAAAGAACATAACATACTGGGGGAGCAGATGGTTGCACTGCTGTTTCATGACTCCAATGTCCTGCATGCTGTCCATGTGGAGCTTGCTTGGGTTTTCTCACCGGCAATCTCACGTTTCGAAAATTAGGCTAACTGGTAATTGCACAATGGCTGGGGTGTGAAGGACTGATGCCCCATCCAGGGCCGTTTCATGCCTTGTGCCATAATGCTGCCAGGATAGGTTCTGACCCTCCCAATTCTATTTGCAGGTTTTATTATTATTATTATTATTATTTTGCTTTTGACAGTATGGTTAGATTAGAAAATGTAATACAGTATTATTATGAGAAAAAAGCTCTTCACACTTTAAAAAAGTTGTTTTGTTAAAAAAATAAATAAATAAAACCTTTTCACACATGCATGCATTTTTTCCATGCTTCAATATTATTTTGTACTCTCATATCATTATGTCTAATATTTTATATGTACTGTATTTGCCTTTACAGGATATTGCATTAGCCTTATAAACAGAGGTGCCATTGCTTAGTGTCAGTTGCTTTGAGTGCTGCTGTGGTTGGCACTTCAGGCATCAGACCTGTGGTCTGGTCGCTGTCTTCAAAGGGATATTACACCCAAAAATTATATTTTTTATGTTACTTACCCCATGTGGTTTGTATTGATGGCTGAAAAAATTGTACTCTCAGATCTTTAATGAGAATTGAAATAACAATGTGTATGATAGAATGGATGTTTATGGCGACCAACACTGGACTTAACAAACAACATCAAAAACATCCTTAAAGAAAATCTCACATTATTTGTGTTGTATAATCCATATGTCAGTTATCCAGTTGCAAACTCACAACATGCAAAACATTTTGCTAAGATATTGTTACACTTCAAGAAAAAATCAGTCATGGTGGCACTTTTGAATTCTTCCTTTCCTTCTCATTCTCTGATTAAGTATCCTGTTTTCAATTCTTGAATGGATATCTGACATGTGGATTATGCTACAAGAGTAACATGAGATTTTTTTTTCCTCTATTGACATTTTTGATATTGTTTGCTGTTTTCCAGTGTTGGTTGCCATGGGCGGCCATTCTATTATAAACTTTGTTATTACCACTGAAAATATAGAATTACATTTTTTGGCCATTACTACAAACCACATGGAGTATGAAACACATAAAAACAGTGTAATTTCTGGGTGCAGTATTCCTGTAAAGATAGGCCTGGTGTTTGTTGGCCCTCCATATAGCTCTACACGTTTGTTTTCCAGTTTTATTCCCACAGTCCAAGCACATGTGTGCTACCTTAGCTGCTGTAGCTGTGCATGAGTGTGTTTGTGAAGGACTACATAGATGTGGCTCTTAGAGGTCTAGGACCACCAGTAGATAGATAGATAGATAGATAGATAGATAGATAGATAGATAGATAGATAGATAGATAGATAGATAGATCTTTATTTGTCTCCAGGGAGAAATTTGGCAAGACCAACTTAAAGACATAGAGACCAACTCCCCACATCTCTGAACTGGATCAGCAGGTCATGAAATTGATGAGTAGATGATTGAGTGTGTAATTGTGGCCTGCGATGTACAGACTATTGTCCATTGTGAGTTTGTGCCTTAAGCCAGTTTCTATTTGGGTAGGCTTCAGCCTCCATGACCCTCCACTAAATTAAAAAGTTTTGCTGATTGACAGATTAATTGAATTTATGAATATTGTTATTGATAATTAAAGTTTTATACCACCAACTCCTAGATCCAGATCAAGTAATTTCCAGCTTAAGTGCCATCTGCAACAGTTAATACCAACATAGGAATGAATGCTTTTTAGTCTTGTTTTACGCAGGATTTGTTCTCATTTATTTACATGGGTTAGTGATGTGATTTCATTTGTGATTTGTTTATAGAGTTTCTCATTGTGTTTTATTTTTTGTTATGCTACATATACATTTAATTTATATTTATATACTAGGGGGCTTCGCCCCCTGCTCACTTCGCTTGCTAACCCCCACGCCTGCGTTACATGCCAGCTACTTCACATCTCTGCCACTCATGTATGTGGATTTCACTTTCACCAAATAACAAATCTTTTAATTCTCATGGATACGCCTCCTCATTCAGAAGAAACACTACTTTTCCCTGATGGCAACACAATCATTAGACAATCTTCAAGTCTCCGACTTGAAGTTTAAATCCGAACAATATATTTAATATCTTTTCGCTGTTCTGTTATTTCACCAAGCAATAATTTCTGTTTGTTTGCGCTGAGATCTTTACTATCATTTTTTTGAGACTTTAGAATTTTAGTAGTTTCATTATACTGTATCTAACCTGCTCTGCATGTGTAACGCGCCAACGTTTTTGAACCTCTTTACAGTGTCCTACTTTGTCACCTAATCTTTGTCTTTTATTTCCAGCTCCTGGCTTGGTTAAATTTCTTGGCACAAAGTCTCGTCTCGCCGGACTTGAAAGTATCTCTCTGAAAAAGTCTTGTCTCGTCCCAGGATTTTTTTATACAATAGAGAGATATCTTTTAAATAATGTTATACCTTTATAGTATATAAAATTAATTACATGTGGAGATTAATAATTAATTTAAGTTAATTTTCACTATGTGCATTTTCTTGTGCACATTTGACAATTTGTGCTTTTCTTGGCCCAAATGTGTTCTAAGGGCTCTTGTTGTGCCACCCTAAGAACAGATGGCTTTTAAGCTTGCATGGGGTAACAGCCCAGATTAATACACCATAGGTGGTGATGATGGGTGAGAGATGAGTCAGCAGATGTCTTCCCATTTAAATAGTATGCTTATGGCTCCAAAGAAAAACAGAGCTGCTACACAGCAGACGTAAAATTCAGTTATGTGAATGAACGAGCAACCTCAGGCATGAATCGAGTGATATGGGAGAGTTACATGGTAAAAAATAAAAGGAACTGTGCATACTGCAGAGCTTTAGCAAAGAGATGTCTTACGTGCTCCAGGAGTAAAGCTCAAGCCAATGCAGGTCCACAGAAGCAACGGGGATTTATTTTTAATAAGTTTCATTATTCCTATCATATACTTGGACTCCTCAATTTACAAATGTCACCTAGTGTCTGACCTAATCTGTGAGCCACCTCTTGCAGAAAAAGCCAATTGTCTTGAAATGTCGGCTTTTATGATGAGACCACCATTCTGTGGATTGCATTTATAACATCAGCACTAGGTAAATAAAACTTTACAAGCTAGTGCTGGGTGATTATGAAACCACAGCATTCCTTTAAGACAAAAATCATGACAGCTTTCCAGTCTAGTTAATTTACACCGCTTTCTCTTTAATCTTAACAGAAGGGATAATGTTTAAGTTAATAGACATGTTTGCTAGGTGGGGAAACAACATTCCATGGTTGCACCTCAGATTGAGTCACTTGGTCCATGCCTGTAAATGATGACTGAATACATTTACAGATTCTTCTTCACCCACAATATTAAACTTTCTGATTTCACAAGTTAGCAACATTTTCTTTTGATTTAAAACATTCTGAAACAGGAGGTGGGTGGCAGGGTGGCACAGTCGTTAGAGGTGCTGCTTCATAGCCCCAGGTTGTAATTCCTGCTTGGCATGTCTTGAGTTTCACAACAAAGTCCTGAAATATCCCAAAATTGCCCACTAGAGAGGGGGATATTATTGTCATACAGTAATAACAATAAACACAGAATCTTTATAAAATAAAAGATTTATTTTTAACAAAAATGCTTTGAAATAACATGAAGCTCCATGGAGCACAAAAAGGCAAGGAAGAGTTGTCAGCAAAGGCAATCCAAGCTGAATGAAGTGGCAACACGAAATTCAAAGAGTAATCAAGAACAGAAAAAGGAGAAACATCCAATAAATCACAAAAGCACAGCAAAAATTGCAAAGAAACACTCACCAACTCCCAAGCGCATTAGAATGGGCCACACGGAACTGTAAGATGCCCCCACATTTTTAGGGCTGAGGACAATTGCTTGTGGTGAAGGGAGAGGTGACCCCACCTCTTGGAGGACCACCCACAAAACACACGGAGCATTACGGAACGTACATGGACTTGAAGAAATTAAATACCTAATACTGTTAACATAAAATATGAACAAAATTAACATCAAAATGGAATTTGAACGGAGTTATTAAGAAGAAAATTGAGCAGCACTTGTCTAGAAGAGTTTTTTCAGAAAGGAGAGGTTATGTTTTACGAATATGTTGGAATTTTATGAGGAAGCAACAAAATGATATGATCAGCGTAGTGCATACTGTATTATTATCTATTTTGCTTTATAGAAATATTTGATACAGTCTCACATGAGAGGTTGAGCATCAAGTTAAAACAAATGGGAGTTCAGGATGTAGTGTGTAGATGGGCACTGAATTGACTAGAACGTAGAATGCAAAGGGTTATGGTACAAGGAATCTTATCAGTATTGGATGTTAGTTTGAGTGGTCTCCCTTATCGGTCAGTACTACCATATTTAAAGTACATTAATGATCTTGATAAAAAAATAAACAACGTAAGGTCCTGCACAATGGCTCAAAATACCTACAAGAGGAGGAGAAACAGTCAAAACCAGGCTAGTTAGAAAAAAGGCAAATGTGTTATCTTTATAAATAAAACATTTATTGTAAAAAATGCCCAAACAAAGTGAATCTCTAAGAAGCACAAAAGACACAGAAGGAAATGCCTTAAAAATAGCCAATCCCAAAAGCGAACAAAGTCCTAATACGACATTAAACAAATGGTCAAAAAATTACAAAAATCCAGTATTCCTCAAGAGCAATATATACAGAAGAGCTTATTACCACCATGAGCACATTCAATGAACCACAAGGGACTGTGGGTTTTCCTCACCCTTTAAAGAACTGAGGGAAATCCCTTGTAATGATGGGCAGGTGGCAAAATAAACAAAAATGAACATAAATGTGAGTTTTGAAGCCCACCTGGAGGAGGAAACCCTGGTAAAACATGACAATATCAAACTTGATCGATTGGATGGTAATCTAGGATCCATTAGATCATTACAGAGGAACTCAAACAGTACACGCTTGGGCAGATTTGTGGCACATGAAATTGATTGTGAAGTAAATGCAAAGGATTACATGTAGGAAGTAAAACTGTTAGATCTGAATACATGATGGAGGTCTGAAACTTAAAAGTACCCCTTATTAGAAGGATTTAGGAGTCATAGCGGACCTGTCACTGTCATCCTCAAGACGGTGTTCAGAAGCCAGAAGAAGGCTAATGTAATGTTAGGATTTAATAGCACGATGTGTACAGTACAAGGCCTCATCTGGAGTACTATGTGCAGTTTTGATCTCTGAACTACAAAAAAGACATAGCAGCACTAGAGAAAGTCCACAGAAGATCTACTAGGCTGATTTCAAGACTGCAGAGAAAGAGTTATGAGGAAAGATTGAAGCTGAGCCTTTTCATTTTAGGTGAACAGAGATTAAGAGGTGAAAGATTGAAGTGTTTAAAATTATGAAAGCAATTTGTATAGTGAACCAAAACTGTTACTTTAAAATGAGTTTAACAAGAACACAGTTGGAGACTTGTTAAGTGTAAACTTCGCACAAACATTAGGAAGTTTTTCTTCACAAAGAGAACCACTGACACATTGAATAAATTACAAGAAGTCTGGTAGAGAGTAGGACTCTAGGGACATTCAAAGTTCAGCTTGATGTTATGATGGAGGAATTAAGTGCATAGGATTGGTAAGCTTTGTTGGTCGAATGGCCTGTTCTCATCAAATTGTTTCTTATGTTCTTATAAATGTTGGATTTTAGAAGTGACTCTTAATTTCTACTGCAGGGTGTTAGTTTATTCAGTCATGTTGACCAAGATCACAAGGCTGTATGTCTTCTTCAGCCTATGTTGCCTCACTATCTCTGTGGTTGTTGATTAGCTGCTCAGGTGGTCGATGTCTATTTTTGGTATTTTGGCTGCGTTGCCCGTGCTGTCTGCCAGCCAACAACAAATCATCAGCTGCCTCATTCTGTTTGTCTGGGCACTTGGCCTATTTGCCTAGTTGTCCGTTGCCTGCTGTGTCATTCCTGCCTTTTATGGAAGTTGACTATACAGTCGTCAGCTCCGTTGTATTGGCCGCATTTGTATTCTGGTTTTGACTCCAATGCACTTAACAGTTTGCTAAAGAGATTTTCGCTAATTTGAGATGCCCCTGCCTATTTCTGACCCTGGCAATATCCTCAGTCATGATTCCAGGGAAAAATCAGACACTAACTTCCATTGTGGTTCCAACTGTTCTAAGAACTGTCAAAACAAAGTTCAATTTAATTTAATACCACACTGATGTTAACTAGCTTTTCCTAAATCACAAGCTTCAATGACTTCACCCTTCGGTTTCCACCCAAGGGAAATGAGCAATTATTCAGCCTTATGTTTGCCAAGTTTTCTACAAGTGGCCATATTTCTTAACAAGTTTTAATTGATAATATTGAAGTAATTAAGTGGTCAGAAGATTAAACGTGTTACTTGAGGGTCTGGGAAAGGCTAATGTTAAAAGAGCCCAAGGGATTTCCAAAATGCCTTGCATTATGTGAGCTGTAAAGTGAATTAAAATACCATGGACACGTGTGACTACGGTTATTTCCTTTTTCTTGTGGTTTCTCCTGATGTGGCCCTGTATAAGTGTACATGGGAAGCTGAGAGAACAGATTATCTGCATATCTTTTCCTGCCATTTCAAGGATTTTCATTTTTATTTGTCTGTGCAATCCAAACATATTAGGTGGAAAGGTGGCTCTAAGGACCCATACATAAAATGTTTTATTCTTTGTGAACATTGTTTCTTTTGAATAAATGGAGACATAAGGTACATTCAAAGCAAACGGATTGCTCTGTTAAAGGTAGCAGCAATATGCATGGGGTAGTGCAGAAACCTCCAAAAACATAAACACATTTCAGTTTTTCAGTGTTCACCTACAATGATGAAATGATGAATGCCATTTTACCTTTCCCATATTTGGGTGATATGTGATATAGTCAGTCATTATCCAACCCGCTATATCCTAAAACAGGGTCACAGGGGTCTGCTGGAGCCAATCCCAGCACAGGGCGCAAGGCAGGAACAAATCCCGGGCAGGGCGCCAGCCTACCTCAGATATGTGATATATCTTCAGTTAAAAAGCTGAAACTTGGCAGGATGGTACATCTAGGGTGGTATGTATCTGTTAAGAAAGAACATTTCAATATATATTTTTAGGGGTAAACTCCACCAAAACAGAATAACTAAATATCCTAAAATCTCAAAAATGCTTTGGCTGATTTGAATGAAATGAAGACATTATAAAAAAATCCAGACATGAGTGTCAGTAGGCTTTGCACCCTAGGAACCAAGTTAACAGAACTATTCAATTACATTTCAATAATTATTTACCGCTCTGATGCTAATCTTTGCAATACAGTCCAGCTGCAGTCAGGACAGTTTTAGGCCTCGGACAGATTCACCGACCTGAGACATTCTGAGGCCCACAAAACGACGCCTCTGTCAGTTGCATCTCTTTTGACTCCACCCACTTTCCACGCCCCCACCCTTGTTTTAGCGGTAAACTTTTGTGCTAAACCGAACGTGTGTGCAAAAAAAATGTATTATAAATAAAAAAACTTCACCAGAATAAACTGTTGTGCTAATGTAATAAACATCGCTTCATACTTGCTGCGAGGTCGCGAGCCATCCCCAATGGGTACGCAAAGCCGCTCGGCTAACAGAGAAGGTCTTAGCTGGGCAACTCAAATGACCTCTTTGTGCTTCTGGGGGCGAGTGCGTCAATCCTCTGAAGCATAAACGCTGCCACAATTTAGGCATTTTTAATATAAATATTAAAATGTTGTACACCAGTAATAATATAGTACTAATGATATAACACAAAGAGTTAAATGCAGTTAAAAACTGTCTGTTTACACATATTATATGATTTATTCGATTCAGAGTCAATAAGAATATGTAGTGTTAATCGTGGCTGAGTGCAGCATATAATTTATTATTCTCCATCCTCTTCCTTAGCATTTCCCATTTTATAAGGGGTCAGCCTTCTGATTAACAGTGTAGATCCTTAGTCACAGAGCCACTACTCCATTGAGTGCAGCATATAACTAACGTTTTAAAAAGTGCAGTCTCATGAATGAGACATGGCAAATGCAGATATAAAATGTACATTATCTTATATATAAACGTCTACGTGTGGAAGTGTGTGTGTCTGTCCTGCCCAGGAGTGAGAGGTGGAGTCAGGGTAAGGGCTCCTCCTCCGAGGAACCAGAAAACTCGTTTAGCCGCTAATAACACAAGTGAGGCCAGCACGTCAGCAAAACAAAACCTTAGAAAGAAAGATAAAGTTGCCTAGACGCTAACATCGGCAAATCATTATCCCTTTTACTTTTCTTCCCACCACTAATACACAAGCGAGGCGAGCACATCTGCAAAATGAAACCTCTGAAGACAGACAAAGTCACTTAGCTACTAACATCGGCAAAACGGTATCCCTTTTACTTTTCCTCCCGCCACTAATACACAAGCGAGGCGAGCACATCTGCAAAATGAAACCTCTGAAGACAGACAAAGTCACTTAGCTACTAACATCGGCAAAACGGTATCCCTTTTACTTTTTCTCCCTCCACTAATACACAAGCAATGCAAGGATGTCAACAAAACGAATCATCCTAGGCGAGAGATGCCCAGAGTAGTTCTTTTCAATTACCTGACATCTCTACATTTCAATTTTTTTCTGACGATTTCAATAGATTCTAGGACCCCAGGCTTTTTATAGTACAGGCTTGCACAGCTAGTAAAATACAAAATGTTAAGATTTTTTGTTCAATTTGTTTATAATATATGACACCAAAACAACTGCTGTGGATGCAGAACTGAGAGACCTCGATAGTTTACAAGATTAAGTAAATGCTGAATACTATTTTGAATGCAGGAACTAAAGGGAATTGAAATCGTTGTGAGAGGCGTGTAATATAGACGTCAATTCACCAGCGAAACAGGGGAGTGGCTCCAGAAGGGGACGTCAATTTATGGACCCCATAGTGTCTGAAGTGCTCAGATCGAGGCCTAAAACTGTCCTGACTGCAGGTGGACACTTCTCGATCTTTCTGATCAGGTTTTAAGGTAAGAAGCAGCCCTTGACATGTTGAAAGTCCAGGTCAGGACCGACTCATACATTCTCTAACAAGAACCCATCTTTGAGCTGCTGATTAACCTACATGGTTCATCTTTGGGTTTTGGAAGAAAACCCGTAGCATCTTGTTGTAAAAATAAAGTTCCAGGAAAAAAAATAAAGCTTAATGCTGCATTTTCCATGAAATTATTTGATTTTATTTAACAACATGCGGCATGAGGAGCTTTGCAGCTTTTCCCAAGTAAGGAAGACATTTTTTACAGTATTTTAAAAATATGTCACTTTTTGACGCAATACTCAAGTAGACTATTTTTTTTTCCATAAAATGAAACGGGTGTAGTTGGAGGGCACAAAACTAAAGTGACATCTCTGGAGTTAATGATACACAAGGCCTACCCTGCAGACACATCTTCGCACCAGGTGCTGTAGGGTAGAGGTTTAAGTTGCTAAAAGAGGCACTGAGACATATTACAAGGAAATATGCCATCCATCCAATAAAGGCTGTTGTGCAAGCAATTGTATTACATAGCATAATAGGTATATTTACGTATTTCCAAGACATCAATGAAAAATGAGAATACTATGAAGTGATCAATAACCATTTACGTAAAACAATATGTCATTTTTCACAGTGTGAAAGGGAGGCAAAGGGTATTATTTCTTTGACTCCAGAGCACGCTGGAAGGCAGGCAGAGTGAGAGGTAATAATTCACTCTTCCACTCTGTTTCGAAACACAATAGCCCATTTAGCTATTCCTCGGAACTCGCTGTCTGAAGACGCAGAGTACATTGAAATTTATGGGTCTCAGCGACTTGTTTAAACTTTCTAACTCTACAAATTCTACACTAATTAACCTTTCTGTGCCCTGGTGCCTAAATTAAATTCACTATGTGTACACATCTTGTGCATTTAACTGCATTCATTTGGGGGATTTCTGTGTTACAAAATCGGCTTTCATTTTTGGCCCATGGTTAGAAATCATTGTTTTCATTTCATTCTTTGTGTATTTTGACCTCCTCACATCCCAAAACTCACAATAAATGTCAGCAGAATGCCAGATGTAAAAAAGTTCTTTATGTATATGGGAAGTCAACATGAAAAATACATAAAACTTTAGCACTTAGCCAACATAGTCTGGACTGACAAAATAAATAATTGACTGGTTGCCAGCTGACTCACTTTTCTTGCATTCACCAGGCTTTCTCATCTGTCATCTCCTATTCTGTGTTCTTCTCTGACCAAACACACTCAGGGTCTTAGCTGCCTCGAAAGCTTGCATTTGTAATCTATTTAGTTAGCCAATAAAAGGTGTCATTTCACCCTACTTTCTCCTGTATCAAACACACTCAAGTCAGGAGGCTGGTGTTCACCATTAACTCAACTAAGAGCTTGTCCAATACTCATTCTTCTGATACTTGGCGTCTTAGGGTATACTCACACTAGGCACGTTTGTTCCGTACTGTGCCCAAGTGCGATTGTCCCTCTTCCCAACTCCCCCTGCTGGCCTGAACTCACACTGTGCTTAACATTCCGGGCCTGGGCACAAATTTCATCATGACCAGGCAACTTTGTGTAAAGCCAAAACAAGATCTGAACATGGAGTGACAGCATGTGTGTCAAAACGATTTTACTTGTTTTGTGGTTGTTTTGGAGTTGTATAGGGCAGGATAACGCTCAATCCTCTTACAAATTTATTGAGTGTGCAGCACAGCGTTTTGCCGTTAATCGTGCTGCACGTAGGAGAAGATTTTTATGGTGACAAATAGGGAGGAATTTTTAGCTTTTCTTGCCAACTACAATTCAATGTTCATGTGTAAGGTGAGAGTAAAAACCTGTTTTTAACTCGAATGGTATTGAACGATTTGTCGCATCATTAACGTTATGTCTGTTTGTTTGCTTAGCGATCACACTGTTCGCAAATGCTACTGAACCAGGCTCTGGCCCACCTTTTCCAAGTGGGCCAGGGCACAGTACATACTGTTGGCCTGGCCCAGAGAGATCATACTAGTCCAATGAACTAGACTTTGCAGGGTTACATGCAGACAAATGAATTACCAGTGTGAGTACCCCCTTACTGACCCAAAACCACTTTTCACCACTGTGGCTGCTACTTCCTGGAACTGTCAACCAAGGTCAAGTGGTGGCTCTTCATCTGTCTCAAGATCAAATCTAGATTGTAACCACATCTCTTTCTATTGTCTTTTTAATTGAAAAGTTTTCACATATGAGTTTCAGGTTTCTCTGCAGTTAGATGAGATGTGTGAAGGAGGACCTGGAAGCCAATATATTGGGTTTATAGGTCATCACACACATACGCTATGGGAGCATTTTGCGGGCTCTTTTGAGGTAGATAACCAGGAGCCTATTTTTATTTTTATATTTTTCTTTTTTCTTTCTTCATCTTGTAAAGCACTTTGAGCTACATCATTTGTATGAAAACGTGCTATAGAAATAAATGTTGCTGTTGTTGAACTTGTGTCTGTGTCTGTCTCTTCCGGGTGTTGGGGAGCTGGAGTGCCCCCTACAGGCCACAACAGGCATTCTAAAGTTATGTGGGTGTAAACATTCTTAAGGAACAAGTGGTTGCTTGATGGATTCTTAGCACAGAGTGCCCCTCTCAGCTTATACTGTAGTATGTTAATGATGGAACCCTCTGCAAAGTAAGAAGCAAATTCTGAGCATCAATTTTATGATTCATGGCAGTTCCAGTTTTGTTCACTCACCTGCGCTCCTTCCACTCCTTTGCTGTCCTCTTGGAAGACTCCCATACTATAACACAGCCAATACCTGCAGTTTGCATCATGAAAGTGCATCACAGAGTCTTCAGAGATGCAAGGACATTACCATAGGATAAGATTTGCACTGGTGATGTTAAATGCTGCCTTTCACAAAGGGCACCCACCAATATGGAACTCAATGCCACTATAGTGTGAATGGACTGCCTGGATATTGTTTCTTTTGGGAAACCAAAATGAGTCCTCGGCAGTGAGTGATGATGGAAATTATTCTCAAAGATTCCATGTCTTTAGATAGCAGCAATGAGACCAAAGTAAATACACATTGGCATCTTTTCTGCATTTTAAAAGAAGTATGACGTAGGGGAGGCCTACATCTTCAAATGAGACTTGGAGTTCACTATAATGATTTGAATTTGTGGCACATCAAGCCAGGGAGCAGGAAAAAAAGAAAATGTGACCAGGAGATGAAACAGTCAAAAAGGGTAAAGAATAAAAGGAAAGGTCAAGGACGGAAAAACAGTCAGAATCCCACGGGGAATGCCAATAACCAAATACTAAAACACAGAAGAGAATACTAAAGTTAAAAGAACAAAGTCATAAATATTAACAAAAACTAATAATTCCTTAACCCTCTCTATTCCAACAAATATGTTTTTTTATATTATAAAAGAAGGAATCCCAAAACTAGGATGTCCGACAGTACATGTCATAATGTTTTTTAGAAACTGGACTGTGATTTCATAGCTCACAAATCGTAAAATCTCCACCTGCGCTACAAAGTTGTGGTACTCAAGAAATGGTAAAAAATGGTTGTAGCAGTTAATACATTTTTAAGTGCTTTGGGTTATTTTATGGTTTTCTACCAGTCTGTCTGGTGTTCAGTTTTTGAAACCTTGATGGAAATGATCCTGAAGAAAAAGTACAAAATAGCTGGAAAGCTTACTGAGGTTCTCATGTGCGACAATGTCACGGAAGTATCAAGAAGGCGTACACATGAAACATTTTAGAGTAAATGCTGAAATGTCAGATATTTAAATACATTTCTCACTTTAACCTGTGGGAGCTTGATGATGCGTTGATTACTTCTGCTGCCACCTAAGAGCCTAAATTCAATTCCACTTAATTATTGCCTGCATAGATTCCACACATCCTTTCCTTTTGGTCCTTCTTGCTACTCCAATTTCCAAATAAAGTTGAGTGGATGCGTCAGAAGAACACAAAGAGGAAAAAAAACAAACAAACAAAGACTATGTTCCCCTAGTATTAGTAAACATTTCTGGAATAACTGAGCCATCTTAGGTGGTCATTCCTACATCCCAGTTTTCCTCTTACTCAATACACAGGCCTCTTCTCACCTGGTGAACCATTGATTATGTTCCTGTACCTACTCCAATCTCCTCTGAATTAAGTCGTTACTAGTTCTTTTAGAAAAACTCAGGCCTAGCAGGAAACCCTGCTTGGTCAATCTATGTTCCAACAAAGATCTGCAGATACTGCAGTTCCCAAGAGTCACTGAACTTTCACACATCCACACATTTCCAGATCTCTCATCTCACCATCTCTCTTTGTCCACCTCTCACAAACTAAGCTCTTTTTTCTCCTTGCCAAAGAGCCTTCACCCCAAAACTCTCCTTCCACTTCTAGACTCAACAAACCTTCCATTATGAGGTACCTTTCCATTCACTGTCATACCAAACACCTAAGCCGCCAGGTGCCTCCTGGCAGTTTGAGAAAGCCATTTTCTCCTGCCTTTTCTTTTTTGAGTTTTTTTAGCTTTTGGCATTGACTCTTGTTTCCCAAGGGGAAATTCACATACTCCAGCAGCAGCATACTGATAAAAAACAATATTAAATTAAATAGTGATAAAAATGCAGGTATAACAGATAATAACTTTGTATAATGTTAACGTTTACCCACCCGGGTGGAATTGAAGAGTCGCATAGTGTGAGGGAGGAACGATCTCCTCAGTCTGTCAGTGGAGCAGGACGGTGACAGCAGTCTGTCGCTGAAGCTGCTCCTCTGTCGGGAGATGATCCTGTTCAGTGGATGCAGTGGATTCTCCATGATTGACAGGAGCCTGCTCAGTGCCCGTTGCTCTGCCATGGATGTCAAACTGTCCAGCTCCGTCTCTACAATAGAGCCTGCCTTCCTCACCAGTTTGTCCAGGCGTGAGGCGTCACTCTTCTTTATGCTGCCTCCCCAGCACACCACTGCATAGAAGAGGGCGCTCGCCACAACCGTCTGATAGAACATCTGCAGTGTCTTATTGCAGATGTTGAAGGACGCCAGCCTTCTAAGGAAGTATAGTCGGCTCTGTCCTCTCTTGCACAGAGCATCAGTATTGGCAGTCCAGTCCAATTTATCATCCAGCAGCATTTCCAGGTATTTATAGGTCTGCACCCTCTGCACACAGTCACCTCTGATAATCACGGGGTCCATGAGGGGCCTGGGTCTCCTAAAATCCACCATCAGCTCCTTGGTTTTGCTGGTGTTCAGGTTTAAGTGGTTTGAGTTGCACCATTTAACAAAGTCCTTGATTAGGTTCTTATACTCCTCCTCCTGCCCACTCCTGATGCAGCCCATGATAGCAGTGTCATCAGCGAACTTTTGCACGTGGCGTGACTCTGAGGTGTATTGGAAGTCCGTTGTATATAGGCTGAACAGGACCAGAGAAAATACAGTCCCCTGCGGGGCTCCTGTGTTGCTGACCATAATGTCAGACCTGCAGTTCCCGAGACGCACATACTGAGGTCTGTCTGTAAGATAGTCCACGATCCATGCCACCAGGTATGAATCTACTACCATCTCTGTCAGCTTGTCCCTAAGGAGCAGAGGTTGGATGGAGTTGAAGGCGCTAGAGAAGTCCAGAAACATAATTCTTACAGCACCACTGCCTCTGTCCAAGTGGGAGAGGGATCGGTGTAGCATGTAGATGATTTATCTCTGACTATAAGCCAATGTTGCTCTCTCTTGACTTGTTAACAATGTCAGTCTTTGGTAAATGATTCCTGTGCTAACTACACTCACTCTCTAGCCTTTGAAAATATCACTGCCTTACTCAAAAAACAGATATCAGCCTAAGCTGTCTAAGGATCTAACTGCTCAGGACAGATACAAAGTAATTAATGTGGCTGCTTCAGGCAGTGCTACAACCTCATGACACTTGAACCATGGTTCATTTCACAGCTGAGGAAGCCTGTGTGGCTGTGTATGGATTCTGCACAATTTACTTTTTACCATATGCCTTTCCTCTTGAGATTCAGGTTGTCAAAACATCTAAGAGGACAAATTGCCCTGACTCTGTGTTGCTGTCTGTCCAAGGATCTCTGCAAAGGAATGTCATTCTGTCCAGAGCTTATACAGTATCTACTCTCTTTCCTTACAATGTCTGCTTAGTTTTTTGCTCTTTATATCTTTGACTCCAATGCACCCTTAGTATAATTATGGCAGAAAATCTAATCTGAGTGGTTGAAAAAAAGGGCAAAGAACTTCTAGTGAGGCACACAGGGGACACTATGCCCCCACTCAATCAACACAGAAGAAAATGCATGCTGTGATTATGGTCCACAAAGTGTGAAGAAGCTATTAATGAAATCTGCCCATATTAAACCACCCATATTAGCACAGCCTGACCACAGTCTTACATACCAGGTTTAGATGGATGCAAGATATGTTGGACTAAGGAGAGATCTGCATGGGGCTGAGAAGAATTACTCTACATCAGAGAAAAAATTGTTGTGTTGTGGTATGGGCAATAGAGAGATAGTGACAATCTTAAGAAGAAGTACCATTTGAGGAATACAGTATACCGACTTTGACTTGGGCTTTTAATACCCCCAATACTTCTTCTGGGCTCACCAGATGGTTCTTACTCCTGCAGGCTTTTGACACTAAAGGTGAAATACAGAAAAAAAAGGAGTGGGAATATTGTCCAAGATTGAAGGAACATATGGATCTGGGAATGTGACCAATGATCAATGCCCTAAGCTTGCAATACATTACTTTCAGCTATCCAGTCCTGGGTATCAAGATATTAGAGCTGACTCACAACCTAGTAAACCAAGGAAAATTCATTCTGAAGATGTACAGCGGAAACTTTATTGATGTGTTCCAGTTAAGCTGGAAGTATCAGTGGTTTCCGAAGAATATGTCCTAGAGTTTCTCACAGATTTCCATGACAGTCCTTTTAGAGGCACCTGGAACAAATGAAAACTTGAATGCAGGTTCTTCAAGTTACCTGATGATCTTCTATTGGGAAAGATGTATGAGCCTGTGCACGGTTCTGCAAGGTTTGTCAACAGTTTAAAAGCCCTCTTGGAAAACCATTTGGATATTTACAGGCTAGCATTGTAACAAAGGTCAGGAAAATGCTTGGACACCAGAGGACCTTTACCATTGATGAAGTCTAGAAAAAATAAATTGATGGTATCATAGATTGTTATAATGTTATCTTTTGACAAGTTAAACAAGAGATAACTATTTAACAAAACCCAGGGCTATCTGGACCATTTCAATTTGCATACAGAGTAAAGACGTGGTGGAGGATGGTAGACTAACATTTCTGAATTTACTGTTTGAGCTCTCGTAAGCATTGTTGTGAACAGATTTCTCGTTAACTTTTAATATAATTTAACCCCACATTTTAGTTGACAAACTGATTAATCAATTCTGTTTGGACCCTAAATTGGTGAAGTGGATTCTGGGCTTTTAACAAATAAAACACAACGTGCCAATGGCTGTTTTTCTGATAGCCTAAGTACATATTTTGACACCCCACACCCCCCAAGGTTGCTGTCTATTACCTCTTTTGTTTATCTTATAAACAAATGACTGCAGGAGTTTACACAAGGGCAGAGATATCCAGAAATCTGCAGATGACTCTGTCATTGTGAGTCGCTTACAAGATAAGGCAGATCTCCATGGACCTGTTGTCAGTGTCTATTCAATGGTGTGATTGTTTCTTTTTACAGCTGAATATTTCTAAGATTAAAGACATAGTTGTAGATCTCAGGTGCTCCCTTCCTTCTACTGTCTCAACTTTAATTAAATGACAGACAGTAGAGATGGTAAAGCACTACAAATATCCAAGGACAATCATTGATAACAAAATTTTGACCTTAATACAAAACAAATTTATAAGAAGGGACAGACATGGCTTTTCTTTCTTTGGTAACTCAGCTGTTTTAAAGTGGACAAAACTACGTATAATACTGTAACACTTTTTTATAAATCCTTTATTGAGTCTTTTGTTACATTTACTTTTATATGTTGGTTGGTTTGAACATAAACCATCTTAACAACATAGTAAAAAATATCAGTAAAAGTATTGTTTCCCAGCAGACCTCTGTCACTGAACTGTATTACAAACTGGTTAGAAAGAATGCCAACTTAATCCTGTCTGACAGAAACCATCCTCTTTTTCCTAAATTTCAGTCGTTGCCATCAGGATGCAGATTTAGGTTTCCCAGGGTAAAGAGCAACAGATTTGAAAACTCTTTTATTCATAAAGCTATAGGCTTTATATTTCTGTTACTTATAGGCAAGCTGCTGAATGCTAAATTCTAAATCATTACTTGTGTATTGCTGAAGGCAATTATTCTTCTTTGTACTAATCTTGAGTGTGCAGATATATGATAATACTGGTTATCAGTTGTTGTATCTTTAGTTGTTTTATTGGATCTGTGTAACAATACTGTATCTTTTTGTACGTTGCTGCTACAAACAAATTTCCCTCTAGGATAATAAAATCAACCTAACCTAACCTATACTAAGTTTGTAGAAATGTTTGCATTGCAAGATGTTAAGATTGACAACATCTGTTTCATTCTTAAAGATGTAGATGTAAAAAGGGTGACAGGGCAGATCCAAGCAACTATAGGCCAGTAAGCTTAACATGCATCACAGGAAAATTAATGGAAGGAATTATTAAGGATAAGATTGAGCAACACATGGCAAGGACAGGAGTTATTCTGACCAGTCAGCATGGGTTCAGAAGAGGGAGGTCGTGCTTTACTAACATGTTGGAATTCTATGAGGTTGCAACAAAAGCATACGATCAAAGTGGAGCATATGATATTATTTATCTGGACTTTCAGAAAGCGTTTGATAAGGTGCCACATGAGAGGTTAGGCATCAAGTTAAAAGAAGTGGGAGTTCAGGGTGATGTTTTTAGATGGGTGCAGAATTGGCTCAGACACAGGAAGCAGAGGGTAATGGTGCGAGGAACCTCATCCGAACTGGCTGATGTTAAGAGTGGTGTTCCACAGGGGTCAGTGCTAGGGCCGCTGCTATTTTTAATATATATAAATGATTTAGATAGGAATACAAGTAACAAGCTGGTTAAGTTTGCAGATGATACCAAGATAGGTGGATTAGCAGATAATTTGGAATCCGTTATATCATTACAGAAGGACTTGGATAGCATACAGGCTTGGGCAGATTTGTGGCAGATGAAATTTAATGTCAGTAAATGTAAAGTATTACACATAGGAAGTAAAAATATTGGGTTTGAATACACAATGGGCGGTCGGAAAATTGAGAGCACACCTTATGAGAAGGATTTAGGAGTCATAGTGGACTCTAAGCTATCAACTTCCCGACAGTGTTCAGAAGCCATTAAGAAGGCTAACAGAATGTTAGGTTATATAGCACGATGTGTGGAGTACAAGTCCAAGGAGGTTATGCTCAACCTTTATAATGCACTGGTTAGGCCTCATCTTGAGTACTGTGTGCAGTTTTGGTCTCCAGGCTACAAAAAGGACATAGCAGCACTAGAAAAGGTCCAGAGAAGAGCGACTAGGCTGATTCCAGGACTACAGGGGTTGAATTATGAGGAAAGATTAAAAGAGCTGAGCCTTTACAGTTTAAGCAAAAGAAGATTAAGAGGTGACATGATTGAAGTGTTTAAAATTATGAAGGGAATTAGTACAGTGGATCGAGACTTGTATTTTAAAATGAGTTCATCAAGAACACGGGGACACAGTTGGAAACTTGTTAAGGGTAAATTTCGCACAAACATTAGGAAGTTTTTCTTTACACAAAGAACGATAGACACTTGGAATAAGCTACCAAGTAGTGTGGTAGACAGTAAGACGTTAGGGACTTTCAAAACTCGACTTGATGTTTTCTTGGAGGAAACAAGTGGATAGGACTGGCGAGCTTTGTTGGGCTGAATGGCCTGTTCTCGTCTAGAATGTTCTAATGTTCTAATGTTCTAATGTAGAGAAAAGCCAAGCAAAATGACACATTTTATTGGCTAACTAAAAAGATTACAATATGCAAGCTTTCGAGGCGACTCAGGCCCCTTCTTCAGGCAAGATCAAATTTTTATCTACTGAGGAGTCTGCATATTTATTGTTTCAGACTGGGGTCCTCACTTCACAATTGCAAGAGAGCCTCTATAAAGCTTAGGGTGTTCATGTGGAAACTAACCACAGCTTATCAACCACAAACATCTGACACAAAGAAAGAGTGAATTGAATAAGAAATACATTTATTAGCTACAAGTTTGCAGATCTACAGGGCCATTATTGTCACTTGTAGAGAGTACAGTGAAATTCATACTTGCATATGAGACAGCCATATCACACAGACAATTTTGTGAGAGAGCACTGTAACTAGTTACAGATTTTCTGTTTTCTTATAATTACTTATAAAAAGTACGCTTACCTATGAGGTGGTGTAAGGAGGCCCTGGTAGAGAAATGGATGGGGCAGCAGTATGGAGGCACACCGCAGATGGAAGTCCCACTGGTAGTTCAGGTTGCGTGTGAGGAGGCCTGTCATACCTGTTTGATCTCTCAAGCGGCGGCACACCAACATTCTGGTGTTCCTTTGTGCATATTGAGAGTAACGTCCTCTTAAGTCCACGTGTATTGTAACAGGGTTCCCAGCACGAAAAGAGCAGCACGTAAGCCAGAGAGAGTTGTAAGAGTTAACGTCCTGGAGAGAAAGTAAGTTCAGGGAGTTAGCTGTAAGTACAGGAGCATGTGCATGTTTGCCACATACACGCATTGGATGGATGCTGAAATATACAGGAGTTCTGCTTGGAAGAGACGCTACCTGTGGTGGGATGTCACTTAAGTGTCCCTGTTTGGGTTATGTCAGGCCATCATTAGCAATTGGTAAACGGTTCCGGCTTATAAAATTCATAGATGCTAAACAAGGGTCATCTTTTAATCATCTGGCATTTGTGGAGCAACTGCAGAAGGAGTTTGGTATAGTAGCTATTGAGAGCATTTCTTATATTTATTTATTTGAAGATTTTGACTAAGTTTTTCCTGTATTTTCTGGATGTGACATTTTTCACTTTTTCTTTTGATATCTGTTCTTTTCTTGTCCTCTTTGATGTTTGTCTTACCTTTAAAGGAGGAGGAAGAATAATTGTTTTTGCTTATTTTTCATCACCTTTAATCCGAGTCAGTGTATATACTGTACAGCTTTACTTGCACTTATTTCTGTTTACTGTTACATCTATAGCTAATCTCATCGCAGAAGGACTGTGTTTGATTGCATGACACTAGGATTTTTATTTCTGGCACTATTATAAAGAACACTTTTTCTGAAGTCCGCACAGCCATTTTTACACCACTGGTTCATTTTGGTATGTTACACATGCCTGCAGTCTGAGTGTGTGTAGAGGTGCCAGCACACGGGGCATCCCAACAGGAATGTGTAGTGTGCCTAGTGCTCTCCTTGAGGAAGCAGGTAAAGCAGGGATTCATACTGTGTCACCTCCTACACCATGATATCGGAATTATACAAGGGGCACCATGGCACACATAGATAAAAGATCACTGAGCTTTAAACTACACAGAGCAAGCCTTCTGACTGCCTATAGTCAAGCGTGCCATGGACTAGTCTGCTGCATTCACATTTACAGCATGTTAAAATATTAACAACATTTATTTAAATAACATTTACATGTTATATAATATTTAATGTGTTATCTATTAAAAGCAAACCTTTTTAAACACAAAAAGGAAAGCCTATTTATAGATTCAGTTTGTGCACAATTTGATCTTTTTTTCCTGTAGTTTGAAGGCTTTTTCTAACTTGCTGCCAGCTCTTTTTCTACTAATCCTATAAATATGTTTGCCTTTCTTCCATGCATTTGTTCAACCCGATACCTTCGCCTTTCAGTCAAAATTGCAAGAAACCCCTGTAAGCATTTGCACAGATAGATGCTTCCTCTCTGAGAACATACATTTATTTGCAGTGGAGCATTAGCCCACCAGTAAAGCACAATTTCACTTGTTTCACCTCAAGATGAAAAATTATTGTTTCATTAATATCACCCTCACGGGCTCCAGATCTTATTACTGACAAAGGATTTGTTGAGCATTTCCTCAAGGTGTCAAACCATTAAATCTGTTTAAGTAAGCATGTGGCCAGCAGACTGCGTAGGAAACAAAGCTGAGAGATAAATAACTGCATTTACCAAAGATAACTTACAGGAGCAATCTTAGGCAATCTTAATCTTGGGAGCGGATGATGCTATCATCTATATGCTTCACTGATCCATCTCCCACTTGGACAGGAGGAGTACAGGAAACTAATCAAAGACTTTGTTAAATGGTGCGACTCAAACCAACTACAACTGAACACCAGCAAAACCAAGGAGCTGGTGGTGGATTTTAGAAGGACCAGGCCCCTCATGGACCCCGTAATTATCAGAGGTGACTGTGTGCAGAGGGTGCAGACCTATAAATACCTGGGAGTGCAGCTGGATGATAAATTGAACTGGACTGCCAATACTGATGCGCTGTGTAAGAAAGGACAGAGCCGACTACAGTATACTTCATATAGAAGGCTGGCATCTTTCAATATCTGCAATAAGATGCTGCAGATGTTCTATCAGGCGGTTGTGGCGAGCGCCCTCTTCTACGCGGTGGTGTGCTGGGGAGGCAGCATAAAGAAGAAGGACGCCACACACCTGGACAAACTGGTGAGGAAGGCAGGCTGTATTGTAGGCATGGAGCTGGACAGTTTGACATCCGTGGTAGAGCGACGGGCGCTGAGCAGGCTCCTGTCAATCATGGAGAATCCACTGCATCCACTGAACAGGGTCATTTCCAGACAGAGGAGCAGCTTCAGCAACAGACTGCTGTCACTGTCCTGCTCCACTGAAGCATGATGTCAGGAGTGGGGCCCTCCTCACTCAGGCGCCAGCCTCTGTTCGAGTTGCTGTACCTCTCGTCACATGTTGAAGCGTTCCCCCCCCCCCCCCCAAAAGCTAGCGATACCTGTTTGTTCATTGCTTTTTAAAGATTGTCCTTTTAGCGAGAGGCAGCTAGTATATAATAATAAATATTCAGGGAGATCACAGTAACTTCACACAGACAGCAGCTGAGGGTGGGAATCAAAGTGAAAACGCTAAGCTGTAACAGCATCAGGCTTTGCTAGTGGAGCATGTAATTTTATTAAATCCTTCTATATAAAAGCGGTCGGGATTGTCCTTCCGTCCCGTGAGTGCTACGCAGGCGCGGAGTTTCACACACGTCCCGTCCATTTTGCAATGCACGATGGGATTTGTAGTTTCGTTTTTCCAGGTAAAAGATGATTTTCTACTCCAGACTGTGCGATATCTTCTTCTTCTTTCTTACTATATAAAAGCGGTCGGGATTGTCCTTCTGTCCCGTGAGTGGAAAGCGTAGCGGTATTCCGCTTATCACAGACTTACTACTTGCAGCTTGCGGTACGAAGCGACATGATGTGAGCAGAGTTCTGGTGCTCCCATCGTTCCCTTGCTTTTGTGTGCAATGCGCTGGAAAAATAGACAAAATTATGTCTCTGGAAATAATTAATGTTGATGGAGTACAAATGCCTCACCGCGTAGTAAATATCAGGGGGGTTCAAAAGGGCGACCTCAATATAGAAAAAAAGTTTACATTTCATCACAAAAATAACAGAAACTACGACTATTAAAGTAATACCGCTCAAATGCAATATAACCAAATTCATCAGTTTGTATAAAATATCAAATTGATCTACATATTGAATTGCCTTAAGAAGTGGTCAACTTCAAAGTCGGTTGCCTTAAAAGGCGGGTCAGCCTAGTTAGAAATATTCTCTGGCCTGTGTAATCTAATTCAGGATTATGGGAAATTATTATTTATTTCAGGTTAATATTTTATTTTTCAGTTGAAGAGATGGTGCTGTCACTGCAAATCTGGGCTTCAGTCCATCTCAACTGCCTTACCATCAATTTCAGAAATGTCAGAAGTTCCCGCACATTTCCCCGATTTTGTCAAACTTGAGGCAAATTGAATTCAGTGGGGTCCACTCATTACAAGTGACCACGCTTTAAAATGAGATGTAAGGACTGGGCTCCTTTACACTCATTCAAAAGTAAACATCTGGCAGATCTAGTGCAACATTGTTTGGGACAAACCAGTTTAAAGAAGCAGTATCCAGTTGTCAATACCCACCATAGAGAACATTGCACAGATAAAGACTAAAAGCGACTTTAATTACTCATATACTGTCACGCATGTGTGTCGGAGGATCTCCTCACGGGTATGTAATAACCCACTGAGACGGGAGGGGGTGCTCTTGCTAACATTCTCTTCTCCTTTTCTTCTCGCAGCACCAAGAACCTGCTTAGTGAGGGCACTTAGCCCCACCCCGTTATAAGAAGCCTGGCTGCCCAGAAGTGTCTTTTTGCGACCAGAGGGACCCATCGGACAGAGCTCCCATCAGACAGACATTATTTCTGTTGGAAACTTTCAGTGAATTAAATGGGACAATCCAGATGGCGTCCCAACATATTAAATAATCTCTAAAACGTGGCACTCTGAAAGTCTTTACTTTCAGAGCTTAACTGAGTATGATTTGTTTTCCACCAAAAATGTGTCATTTTTGGAAAAATATTTTAAACAAAAATTGTAAAAAGATTAAATGGGGTACATATTTCTTTTGAAGCCTTCCTGATGTTTCCAGCAGTTTCTGGTCTGCACTTCATTGTATGATTTTGCAGAGATCTGATTTTGGCACTGATTTTGGTTTTCGGGGAAAGCTTCAAATGGAGGTGGTTGGAAACAAAAATACAGAATCTGTATTTGTTTGAAACATTTTTTTTTCTGACATTCTCAACCACTTTCAAGCAATGAAAGAAATCTTTTAATCACGAGCAAAAGAAGCTCGCAACCCACCCATCCAT
Source organism: Polypterus bichir lapradei (assembly GCA_026402145.1). NCBI lineage: Eukaryota > Metazoa > Chordata > Cladistia > Polypteriformes > Polypteridae > Polypterus > Polypterus bichir. The sequence continues at coordinate 33,665,102 of JANRMT010062835.1, read as the reverse complement.
CTTTAGTCTCCTGTATTAAGCAGACATTTACACCATATTTATTTCTGTCACGTGAGCACAGATTTAAGCTTTGTTATTTATTATTCTGGATTGCAGAGTATGGATGTGCTGCCAACGAGAGCAAACACAGTATGGAAAAAGCTTTGTAACCCCCAGGGCCTGATTTTTCACACTGTGACTTTATTACTGTTACTCAGGTTCGGCTTTGTTTGCTGAAACATCTAAAACAATTTCTGCTCTTATTTCATGCCGCAGTCAGCTACTGTGTAAATGATGTGTGGAAACATAAAAGTCGGTAAACATGATTTTCATCAAGGGAATGTGTAGTAGTTTTGCATACAAAAATCAAAGCATAGATAAGAATGAATGTGGCTCTGAAGGCTGATAAAACACATGGGTTAAGCAAGCAATGCGGTCAAGGTTTCCAGCTTCTCACTGGAATTTATTGACTTAATAGGAGAACTGACATCTGGAGGCGGATGATTAATTATTGTGGAAGAGCCCGGATACAAGGCCAGCACTGATTCTGTTAGACAGCTAAGAGATAACAACTTTGAACAAAAATAGATGATGTCTTCATTTTCAGTTTTCTCAATTTAGTTTCCCAGATAATCCCTTCCCACTGTTATATGGCTTATTTGTGTAGTCCTTTTCAAAACACAGCTAATTTGACTGGGTTTGTCTAGATGCTTTTAAGTTTTCCAGGATCTCACCTTCTGCTTTCACTTCTTTTTCAAGTTCAAGTTCTCGGTCATCAAAATGTTTTGCAAACTTCGCATCAGACAATGTTAAACAAAAGAGTATTTGTCTCGCACCATTTTGGATTCTTCAACTCTATTATCTGCTAACTCTTATGAAAACTTATATAGAGAGACCTCCGGCCCTCAAATAAAGGTGGTTCATTTAGAGCAAGCTGAACATTTTAATTTTGGCCATAGTTTTTTTTTGTTTTCAGAATGAAAAAACACCACCCACAGTGAGTACATCATTGATCTAATAATGTCCTTCAACCAAACATTGATGTAAGGATGTAAAAGCAATGTTCGCATTGGAAGTTGTGATATTTGACAATCTCCATGTTTACAGGCATACGTTTGTCTGTAGTTGTCATTCTTGCATTGTGTATCTTGGAGTGTGTGTGGCATGTCGATGATCCAAAGTATTAGCCAGCTGCTCATAAGACACTTGTCTCTATTTGTCTCGTGTGCATTTTGTATCTCATACATGACGCTCAACAGATGGCGCTGTTGTTCTTGTTCTTCTTGCAATGAGCGAACTCGGCAATGTGCTTGGTCATTAAAATTCGCCAGTGTTATTTTCTTTTCTGCCATGTTTGCTTCTCAAGATGTTTGCTGTAACACTGATAGCAGAGGTTGTAGCAAACACAATTTTTTGCTTTACCAGTGGGCATCACATCATAAACTTTCGATTAAGATCAAGATCAAGGTTTTAGCCCCAATAGTTCATAAGTATTTGCAGGACAGACGAACACAACTCCTATTTATATGTAAAGGTTTAAAATTTATTTTCTATTTCCCTGTCTTTTCTAGGCTTCTTCCATTTTATGTGTCAAAATCTTTAAACACATTGTAGTGAATTGCAGTAGGGGTCTGTAGGTGTGTGCAACTTTTTATTTAACCTCCTCAGTGTCACTCGGGCTGTGAGAACAGTGATAAAAGCATTAGTTCTGAATGTCACTCAGGCAACTGTAGAGACCTGTCTCGCATAAGCATTAGACCTGAAGGACTACTCTGGCTGTAAAAAAGCTAACAGCGTGATTCCCAAGCGTTACTTGGACAGCGGTATAGGCCTGTCTTACATAAGTGTCAGGCCCGAGCATCACCCGAGCAACAGTTTAGACACATCTTCTCCTAGCCTCATAATGGCATTCTCATTGACAGTGATACGAGCCTCTCATCAGCAGTGATGACAAAGTGAATCTGTCTTCAGGCAGTAAAATTGAAACGGTCAGTGAAACCGAAAGTAATTCTGATGAATCCGAAAGTGATGCTCGATCACATTTGGGTTTCTGTTGACCCTGCTTCAAATAAACCAGCACCACCTGATTTTGATTTTGTGGGGCAGCTAGGAATAAAAGATAATGTTGACAGCCAAGATCCACTCACTTACTTGAAGTTATTTCTTGATGATGATGTGATTGAAAGAACTGTTGAGACAAACCGTTAGCTGAACAATGTTGGGTAAATGACCGCACACCTAAGCAGTTTTTCCATTCAAAGTTGTACCACACAAAAGATAGTCTATACGATAATAGTCAAGTCAAGTCGGGGAGCATGCACTGGTACAGCTTGGAATCCCCGGTTGGCAACCCCCCCAGGCAGACACACGGTCCAGTCCCACCCTCCGGAAATGACCTTCTATCTGCTGCAGCCAGGTGTTTCATGGGTGACCCCTTGGCCTGGTCCAGCCACTCGGGTCCCCAACAATAAGGATCCTATGAGCTGGATCACCCTCGGGGAATCGCGGCACATGGCCGTAGTGCCATAACTGATGCTCTCTCACAATGCAGGTAATGTGCCTCATTCGAGACTCCATGAGCAACCACTCATTCGACACAAAGTCAAACAAACGGTACCCATTAATTTTCTAGAAAGACACAGTACTGAAGGAGTCCAGTCTTCGTCTCAGGTCACTGGATAGTGTCCATGTCTCGCAAATTCGATAATAGTATCATCATTATTATTATTCATCAATATCATTATTGTTTGTATCATTATTATGCTTTTTACACATCTGACTTTTACTTTTTTGCATGTTTTGCAGTAGAAAGATGGGATTTATTAAAACTTTTCAAGCCAAAAAAATGCAACACTTTTTATAAGTTTTTTTTGAAGGAAAATGTAATGCTAAGGAGGTTAAACACAGCATTCAGGCTTGGGGTGGTCTTAAGTGCATATGCTTGCATGGACAAGTGGCATATATATATATATTCACATATAGATGGGTACAGTTCGGCCAATTCTCTCATTAGTGCTCTGGGGTGTGTGATTACGTATCTGCAGTCATGAGAATTTAAAAGATGAGCCTGAGCAGAGTCTCAGCCTGGCTGCAATATCCAAAAGGGGGAGTTGGGGAAATGAAGAAGAAAGATGCACTACGCTGACAGAGTGGGATTCAAAGAAGGATCCTGATTCTGATGACATTTTATTCTTCAATTTTAATGAGTGGAATTTATTTATTGAGCATTTTAAATTCTTCACAAAGCACATATTATATTATATTTATTTATTCATTTATTCAGACCTTTTGAACAGCTTTTGAGAATAAAAGCCATATGTTGTTATGTGCCCTCTTGCACCCCAGTCCACGCTGGAACATGACTACCAATATCTGTTTGCAAAAGGAGATATGTCAGCTGTTGGCAACCCTGGCATCACAGGAACATTCATTGGGCTCCAATGATATTAATACTCCTTTTATCAGCCATTTTTATTTCCATATTTTTTTTCTATTTAAAATTTCGTTTATTAGCTTACATTGCACTTGTCATCAGTTTGAAAGAAAAATGCAATGCATTTTATTAATACACATGATAATACAACCTGGAATGGGCATGTCGAGAAAGATGCACTTGAGTACGAAAGTCGCGAATGACACAGTGGGCATTGAGGACTCTGTTAAATGTATTTCTTTTAGATGAAGCTTCTAAACTTTGATTTAAGCACTAGACCAGAATTGGCCCAATATAGATAAATATTCTGTAAAAGAAAAGAAAAATAAGGAGATTGTGAAAGTTTGGGGTCCACCCAGGCACCTGTTTAATGAAGGTGATAATAAGGAATAAAAGAAACCAAAGGTACTGGGTGTCTAACGCCTGTTTCAGAGCTACACCATCTGGCTGTTTTCAGGTTACGTTTCTTTGGTTAGAAATGTCTTCCATCATACCTGTAGATGTGTTTTTCAAGGAGGTGGGTTCGTCAGTGAAAGCCTTCTTCCGGGGTAATCACTCTTTATATAGTGTGAGAGAAACAGATGACAATGGTAAAGAGTTGGGATAATAACTTGGTCACCCTGTATAATTTGTTTTGGAAAATAAACAAAAATGCACACAATTATTGTAGAGTCATCTTTGCAGACAAAACGTTCAAAATGGAGCCATCCTAAGATGGCAGAGGTTTCGGTTTTGGGCCCTTCTGACATCCAGTCTGCAAAGGGAGGAAGAGAGAAAGGCATTAGGGCACAACTCCTGCAGTGGCGGTACAATTACAGTCACTAGAGCTCTACAGCTGTCCCCTGTGTGCACTTGAGTGAGGGAGGAAGAGGTGGGCGCTCCAGGTCAAAGCCAGAAGTGCCATTAGAAGTCATCTCTGTACTAATCCTCATGCCTTGTAGACACTTCCTATGTACATGCAACGTATTTATATTTTCTAAAGTTGCTGCTTGACATTTTTATTATTATATCTACATCTTTATACTTTATCCCTATGTAATTTTTGGTATGTACTGCACTGCTTTGAGCCAAATTTTAAACGAGGCAAAGGGTGCCAAGTAAAAATTAAAAACAAATTTTACTAAATACAAAATCCTAAAAATAGTATTCAAAAACAGAACACAGAAAATGAAAACATCAAAAAATGCAGGCAATTCACTACCAAATTGCAAAATCCACTTATATAAAACACTAGGCTAGACACAAGATCACTAGACAGTGTGACTTTTCTGAATATTAGAAGCACAATTTTAGCACATCAAGCAGAGTCCGTGCTCCATTTGTATCCCCTGCATCAGTCATCACCCGTCATAGCCTTCCTATAAAGTCAAACAGAGTAGCCATTAGCACAACTGAAATCCGTCGTTATCTCCAACTGCCTATGAAGGTTCCATTTTTCCCTCTCGGCAACGTGGGTGACACAACCAGTGGAATTCCTGCTGTATTCCCAGTAGGGAGGTGTGCTTGCCGTGGCGAAGTGCCTATTTTGTGTGAAGTACAGTGCATATGAATTATAGCTGTTCATATGAGAAGACTCATTGAAACCAAACAAGAACAAAAATAGTTACATGAATGCCTTAATGTACTGTTGATGTGGCTTTGTCTGTGGTCTCGTACTGTATCCCCCTCCCCTTCCCTCTCATCCAAATTGTTTTTTTTTACTGTTCAAGTTTGGGATTAATTTATTAAGGGAATCCTTGGGGAGGAGAGCTATAAGAATTTTCAGGATGGTTCCCAAGCACTTTGTCTCAAGGCAGAAAGGTAAAATTTAATCCTAGCGAGATCCACTGGGAACAACATGCAGCCAGCCATGTACAACATCAAGGCCAACACACAGAAATGAAAACCATATAAAAGAGATCTAAGAGGCATTAGACTGGTTTAGTCTCTTTTAAAAGAAGAACCCTGGAGCCTTTTTAATTCCATTGCTTCCTTTAACCTGTGCCAGACAAACAATTTACAAAAACAAAGAATAAGGAATTATATTGGCTTCAGTTCCCAAAACAGGCATGGTTTAGACAAGTCAGGCTCTTTAAACAATACACAAGATATTTCACAAGCTATAAATAACACTGCGCTAATAGTAAGTGGGAATCGGAGATGAAATTCAAATGTCTTGAACCCAATTAAACCTCTGCTCACTGTACATGCATCCCAGGAGGCCTCCCCATCTACATGATTTTATTTTTCTTTTTTTCCTAAATGAAAAACATCCTTAGTTCTTTAAGATTCAATACTGTCTCCTGGTGCACAGAATCATTTTTATTTTTTCCTGCTGTAGTGGTCGAAAGGTTGCAGGTTAAATGCCATAGTATTAGATCAATATGACCAAGTTCCCACTTATTGTTTAATTCATGTTAAGTCAAACAAGCACTAGAGCAATTCAGACTATTGACATTTCATTTGGAGTGTGCTGCTCAACTGCATGAAGCATTGGTGTATGAATTTAAAGAAATGTGTGCATTTAAAAGGCCAAATTTACTTTATATTGTCACACACGTGCGAATAGGAGTCAACCAAAGGACTTGAATAATGGCAATTCCACATTAGACCAGGGGGTGGCGGGGCGCACTAACTGTCTCTCTCGATCCTTTGCAGACCATTCGCGGGAAATCCCACAGGGTTCCGGCACCTCGGATGACGTCACTGCCGGTTCCAGCACCCCTGATGACATCACTTCCTCCACTGGCCTTTAAAGCCGCCATTTTGTCTGTATTCATCAGTTCTGTTTTGGACTTGGACGAGTCAACAATGCGGTGCTCTACTAGAAGCCTTTTTGCAGCCAGAGGACATTATATGGGTGGCTGCCCCAAACCTTTACAAATGTCTAACTGTAAGCTTTCAAAACTGCTGAGCTGTCACCCATTGCATGGCTGCTCTCGGGTCCTAATCTGGGATCCTGAGGTGGTTCGTCATGTGGTGGGTGCGGCAACATGCTATTATCACTTCATGCTCCCGACCTCCTCCTCCTCCTTTCAAAATTAAAATCTCCATATTATCTTGAATCACCTGAAGCATTTGGTTATTATAAGGCTTTTCAGAAATTTTGTAATTGCATTCAATTCATTCATTCAATCCTCTTTAGTCCTTGTGGAGCTCAGAGCCTCAACAGTTGTCTTCCACTTCCTGCGGTCTCCGGCAATTATTTTTGCTTCTTCCCAAGACAGGTCGATGGCTTTGAGTTCTTCGTTTAGACTCTGCCTCTAGGTGTGCTTTGGGCATCCCCCTTTTTGTTTTCCTTGTGGGTTCCAGTCAAGTAGTCTCTGGTGATAAACTGTTCTTTGTATGCACAAACTGTGAAGGGAAAAAAAATCCACTGTGCTAGCAGAAACAGAGACAATGCTGCTGCAGTGTATGTCCAATTGTAAATTCTTAAGTAGGGGACATTATTTTCAGTAACCAGAGTGCTCAATACTTAAGTGAATTACTCTTTCCTCAGTGAATCTTTTACTACTAACATTACTAGAAAAACTTTAGAACAAGGGTCTGCAAAGGTGGTCCTGAAGGGATACTGTGACTGCAGGATTTTGTTCCCACTTGATTGCTTAAATACAACCAAATCCTTACCGATAACAGACCTTATTTGTTTTTATAGCTTGTTGGTGCTTTTATCCTGTTAGGTTATTCTTATATTGTAGATTTTTTTTCCTTTTCAAAGACTAGGGGGCTTTGCCCACTGCTCACTTCACTCGCCAACCCCCTGCCTGCATAATGTGCCAGCCACTGCGCGTCTCTACCGCTCACGTTATGAAAAGGGGGGCTGAACACACCCCAAGGAGACGCGGTCGCTCCTCTGAAACCCCCTCTTAAACAGTGATACAATGGGAAACATATAGTTTTTTTTTTACCTCCTCTTTGCTCGATCAGCTGCTGGCTTGCTGTTGCTGCTGCTGCCGTGCTGTGTAATCTGCATCTCACGCGGTGCACTTCTGTCATATCACCTATGTCCATATATTCAATCTCTTTTCGCTTTTAACTTTTCATCAGTATCGCATTAAATTTTGATTCTGTGTTGGAATTACATCTGACAACGCAATGTATAACTGCCCGTTAGTGAGTATCATTTCTTTCTCTCTACAAGAAATGTGTCTGATATAACCACTCAGGACTTTTCAAAATCTCTTTGCATAAGCTGTTGTCTCACAGGGCTTCCGGCCCTGGGTGTGGTTACATCTCTTGGCACGAAGACTTGTCTTGCCCGACGTGAAAATTTCTCTCTGAGGCAATCACGTCTCGTCTTCTTCCAAGATTCTTTTTTACAATAGAGAGATATCATTCAAATGATTTCTGCATGTAGCGGATGAATAATTCTCAGTTCTTTATTTTTTTCTCTTCAGTTTCCTTTCAATTGTTTTATCAAACCAGGCAGTTCATTATTATTACATATAAGCAAATTTGATGGACATCTGCTGGCTCCGTTGTCATTTGAATCTTATTACTTACAAGCACAATTTAAAAATGGTGAATGTGACTGTTTAAGACTAAAATAAGCCATTAGAGGTGGGGAATCTTAACAAGGAAGACAAATAAATAGAGAAATACAAGTCTATATGGTTAAGGGGCTGCTTTTTATTATATATTTTATTTTTATAGGGTTATCTTGGGCACTGTTTAATTACTGGGACCTGAGTACTAAATTTCACTTCTGCACATGGATGTTGGAATGACAATAAAAGATCCTTGATCCTTGAGATTAAAGTTGTAAAACAGAAAGTCAAAAGTAATTGGCCACCAACTGGCCACCTACCTGTGCGTGGGTTTTCTATAGTGGAGTCTGTGCTGGCCATCCAAGCTGATGAGAGAATCTTTCCATCCATTGATTCTAAGTGCCACATCTAGATACTGAGATGAGAAACAGAATAGAGGACAGTTAATAACAGTTTAATATTATGACACTAGCTAATCAGCAGCTGTAGTCAGGGTATGCTATACTAAAGTAATAAGCCGTCAGCCTGGATTTAAAAGCTGAACCTGAAGGGGCATCTCTTATATTAGCAGGGAGTTCTGTAACAACAGATGTTCCATGGTCAAAGTCGCCTTTAAGTCTTACTGTGTGCTACCCTTGCTCCTTCAAGAGCATTTTCTCTTCTATTCTCTCAAAAAGTTTCACTCATTAACAGATGATGGATAGAAGATGAGGAAAGAGCGAAACAGTTTTCCAGAGCAGTTGCATTAAGATTTTAAGATTCTAAGATTTTAGTTGTACAACCCCAAATGTTATGAGCTGGTGGGGTAACAAATAGCTAATGTTTTAGCTAAATAAAATAAAAATCGATTGTTATCTTACAATTCCATATAATTTATTTTAATTGACAAAAGGTTGTCACTTGATATTATCCTAATGTGTCAGTATTGTGATTTGGAGTCAGGATCATAGTAAAAATACTGTGAGGCCTTCAAATAAGCCAACAGTGCAGATCAGGATCTCCACTGGCTTGTCTAAAATAGCCTCACTCCAAACCAGCATGCCCCCAACACTGTCACCTACAGGGTGCAGCCTAATCAGACCCCAAAATGGCAATACTGGTTTATAAAATTAAAAATTCCTTTAAAGTTCAAAAATTTTACCTGTGAAGGAATAATAAGCCATACAAAACTTCAGCTTGAAAAGACAATCCAAATAAATGAATCTTTATGAATAAGAATATTTATTTAAAAAATAGAAAATAATATAGAAACATTTCTTAAAAGAATAAAAAAGTAGTTGTCTAAATGGCAATTCATAAAGAATAAGTACAAAATACAATCCATAAACCAAACAGAAACCAGGGCAGAAAATAATCCAAAGACTAGAAAATCCAAGCCAAAAAATGACATTCACAATGGCTCCTGTTTTGTTTGGGTCTATATTTATGGGTATTTCATGTTTTATAGTGTATTTTGAATTATTTTTCATATATGAATGTTTTGTATGTTATGGCTGTAATTATGTACTGTCTTTTTAAATGTTCAGATGATCTGTGTACTTTGTGGGTGGGGCCTCAGGGGGTGGGGCCACTATGACATCACTGCTACTAGATCCTCCCTCTCACTACAAAGAAAAGGAGAGATCCAGCAGTGGATTACTGATACTGTAGCTATATATGGAGTACTGCAAGTATTTCCTTGTGGATTTACTGGATTTTCTGTCTTTCTGTTCTTCTTCGTAGATTTTGCTTTTGGATTGTGCTTTTTAGGACTTTTAGGCAAATCATTTTTACTCTTGAGACATTTGGGTGTATTTTTAAATATTGTTAAATAAAGCCTAATTTATAAAAATTCTTTGCTTGCCCTTTTGTACACAAGCCAGGGTTTACAGTCATTTTTTTCCTTGTGGAGACTTTTGCTATATTTTTGAATTTGGGTAGCTATTTTGCCTGGGGCCAGCTATGCTGGAAGCCAGTAGTTAGTAGTGAGGAGTATCTGGATTGACATGAGCCTCTTCTGGGCTCTCCAGTGAAGTTCCTGGCCTGCTATGTGGCTATATTTTGGAGGCGTGACACCCAGTTTGTTATGCTTGAGACTCCATATCACAACACCTTCCAAATGCAATGCGCCACTACTTCTCTAGCTCGATATATAGCCAGAGGGCAGTCTCAGTAGTGATGATGTCAGGCAGGACATGTCCCTTGAGATATCACACAAGAAGCACAAATGAACAAAATCTTACCCATTGGAAATAAATACGCATACAAATTTTAACAGAAACACATATATAGATTAAGCATATGAAAAAATTATTAGAAATAAACCAAGAAGACAGAAAAGAGGAACATGAACCCAAATGAGGGAACACAAGCTGGCTGAAACATAACAGCCTGCTAAAATCTGACTGACAAGATCAGTAAGTATTATGGCTGTTTATGAAATATGGCCTCTTAATTACTGGGGTCATTCCATTGATTTAAAAGATTACATGAAAATACAGAAAATTAAACAGTCAATTTTAGTATTACAGAGTTATGATATACTGTTGAAATGATTACATTTAGCTCACGTCTCCCTGCAGTCTCAGTGATGCACATAAAGAGGTCTCAAAGTCAAGGTCAGCACACTTGTTTCCATGGTGATGTGGTCAGTAATATATCTGACCACCATTAACCATCTTGCTTCATGGAGCAAATCTGACTCATGGATTGATGATGTCAAGCCAAAGGAGTTCAGTGCTGGAAATGATTCTACTTCCATTCCATTGTCCTGTAAAAATTTGAAAGAATTGTACGTGAAATAAAGTCAGCTCTATTCCTAATGGTTATTAATTATCATAAACAGAACCTAAATTTACAACAGTATAAATTGTAAGACCTGTCTATGCAATAAAAGGAAATAAATGCCTAAACAGACTGAAGACTTAAGTATAATACATTGTAACCTGATGAAGGGACTAAAGACATAAAGCTCAGAATCAAAACAGCTGTGTGAGATCATAGCAGGTTATAACTGATCATCCACTGTGCCATTAATTCTCAGTTCTTTCCTTCTAATTTTCTAAACTCAACGTTTATATCAAAAACTGTAAATTGTAAATAAAGACTTTTTGGCTGCAAGCAGATGTAAAAAGCAGCAAAGATAAAATGTTGTGAATGCAAAATCAAATGGTGATTGGTTGAACAGATCACATACCACAAAAACTATCACATCAATATGTAAAAGTTTGTTCCTGCACAATAAAGAAGTTATTTATTAGTCTTGCTAACTTTTCTTTGATTTCTCAAAGTAATGAATCAAATTTCTGAGCAAGAAAAAAACAAACAAAAACAACCTGAAAGGCACATTTCATAAGAAATACCTTTAAAAACATTGCAGAACATATGGGCATGGTGACACAGTGGTTAGCACTACTGCCTTGCAGCTCACCACACATTTTTGGTCACAATAATCAGTCCAGCATACTTGGCACAAATGTAATCTGGTCATCAGGGGCACTTAAATGACCATTGCACCATCATAATCCACTCAGAACTAATTCAGTTACTCCTTTCTCATTGACTTTAGTTCATTTCACTGAGTTAGCAAACATTTGCACGATTACGCTGAACTTGAGGGTTGACTCTTCACTAATCCTGAGCATTGAATATTATCCATCCTTGTGTCTTCTGCCTTTCTTTTGTCATGATCACATGTGTCACACACGTGCGAGTTGGAGGCAGTCAAAGAGCCCAAAGGTGAGTGAAACATCGCGAGACAAAGGGTTATCACATGATGCTTACCTTAATCTCTCAGAAATTTTGAAGAAAAATAAGAAGTCTCACTTCCGGGTGTAAAATGGCCGATAGGACATCACTTCCGGTTCACTCTGATGATGTCACTTCCGGCTCCATCAATCCATTGCTCCTGTCCAATCCTGATGACGTTGGTTCCGTTTCCCCGCCTCCAATCGTCACTTCCTGCCAACCATTTCCTGTCCCATAATCCATCCTGCTATATAAACGCCATCTTGTCTGCAGTTGATCATTCATTTTGTACTGAAAAGTCTTATGAATCAACCTTTTCTATCATTTGTCTGGACGACAATATACGGGGACGAACCCCAAACCTTTATTTTGCGTGGAAAATATTTTCTTGTGGAAGCATCTTATTACACATGTTAGGAAAAGCCTATGCTGACAGTAATAATAATAATAATCAGCTTTGGATACAATGAGTCCGTGTCAGATGTTTGACATTTTTATTTTTATCCAATTCAACACAAGGTTATAATGTGGGAGAGCCCATGGCTGGGGAAGTGTTGTCATTCACAATAACTATTCCCCCGATCTGAATCTGAGCAGCAGGACCCCATGTGTACATCTGCCATATTTTCCATCAGTTTATATGAGTTTGCATGAATAATTGAAAGATGTTCTGCCATGTCAATCGATACACCCTAATGAGTGTGTGAGTGTAGATTTGTGACTAGGTCAGAATATATTTTGTGAGGGACCTGTGTCCATTGAGAGCCCTTGGTTCCTCATACTCTTTTTCCCATCCTTCAATGTCTTAATAAATAACTGAATATTCTTCATTTATGACACCTCCAGAAAAAAATAGCATAATAAAATGCAGTACTAGGGAGTTGTACTGTGTTAGCCATTATGGATGTAATGAGAAGTCAAGCAAAATGACAACTTTTATTGGCTAACTAAAAAGATTACAATATGAAAGCATTCGAGGCCACTCTTGCCTGACAAAGGGGTTTGAGTTGCCTGGAAAGCTTGCATATTGTAATCTTTTTCTCATCAGTTCTCATAATAAAATGTATTATAAGTGAATTTCCACTAGGGGGTGCATGTGTTGAGCACTTTGCATAGATACTGATTTAGTTATTATTAAGGTTTAGAGCGCAATAACAAAAAATACATCACTAAACATATGGCACCACACACGTTTGAAAATTTCACCCTAAAATGAAATGACCTAAGGTTGGTTTAGGAGCAAGACAGCTCAATAAATGGTTAATTAAAGTAAATAGAGAAGAAGAATGTAGCATGCATGTGCTTTTTCCTCTGTAGGTGGTATCCCGCTGTGGGTTTAGACACTCATTTCCTACCGCTAGAGCCATCTGTCCAGATGAATTACTGACTAACCCAAGTGATTCAAAGCAACGGGCCCGGTCAGCCAGGATGACAAATGAAAAGCGTCCTTTTAACAATCACCGACACACAGCACTGACTGGATGGAAGTTAGATTTTAATTGGGGATTATGATTTGTACATGTAAGGCTACTGTCTTCTTTTTAAATTTATTCTATCAGTGTTGCAAAATGCATCACAGTTCCATTTCTTTTTATTTATTCTTTTTTTGGACTTTGTTTGCTGGCCGCTGCTTCCTTCAGCAGAATGCTGACTTCCTTTTATAAAACATAAATGCTTAATAGTTAGAAAGCTAATATAGAACTGCTGAGGGAACAATTTTAATATACTCCAAAGAAAGCACAGCTGATGGACTGTGTTGAATTTCCCTTAAGTAGTTTTACATATGGATGAATGCTCCGTGGATCCGTATAGCACTGCTGCTGTAATAAGAGGCAATTCCCTTTTCTGGCTTTTAATAAACCATGCATTATTATTCACGCAGTACATTCTCAAACCCACTTAATCTAATAATTAATAGAAAGTCTAATTTTTTTCTATATGCCACCAAAGAAAATATGCTGGGATGGTGTGGTATATGGTAACTCAGTGGGTTTGATTCTTGGCCTGGCATTATGTGGAATTTGTAACTTAGTAGTAGTTTTCCTCCTGAGTAGGTATGGTCAAAACAATTTGAGTGAAATGGAACTGGAAACTTTGAAACACAAAGTATCACAAAATAAATTGTGTTTTGCCATTCAGCCAAATAAAAGATCAATAAAGCCAAATAAAGATTTTTAGTTTTCAAAAAATCCCTGGAAGTGAGCTTATTCTCAACTAGGATATGGCAGTCGCTACATGACAATGTGGGTCAGAGGTGTAGGCAGTGCTGATTTTCTGTGTAGTGAATTTTCCTGCCGAGAAAACACAGTAATACGTGGAATGGTGCATTTTGTTGTATTTTCATGTGAAAAATATACAGCAAGCTACATTATTAAAAAAAAAATAAACTGAACATAAGAAATTTGACAGACGAGAGGAGACCATTCAGTCGATCAAGCTTGTTTGTGTAGCTATTCACAGTCCTAATGTCTCATCCAGACACTTCTTACATGCACTGCACTCCTCCAACATGATGTGAACGAGAGAACAGAAATAGAACTGAGTTCACCATTACGGTATGGATTACACGCCATATTTCTTGCTTTCCACCCCAAAAAAAACTTTGCGTTTTCATACACTACATTAGCTCAAAGTACTTTACAGGATTTCAAAAAATAGTTACAAACAAAGAATAGCAAATTAAAATTGGATAAGAATAATAATGAATAAATAACATGCAAGACATAAATAATACACACTTACGATGTGTAAGATAGGTATATAATTAACAAATAGTACAGTCTTAATAATTATAGTAATATAGTAATACTAATACAAATAAAGTAATAGTAATAGTAATTGTAATACTACTGTCTTTATGTTCAGAACACGACTCTAAAAATGAGTGCAATGATAAGGGCTGATGGCCATGGAGGACTGAAAAAAATAAAAGAAAACTCCAGTTAAGCTGGAGAACAAAAAAAAAAAAGATTACCCAACCCTACTGGGCATTCTGCCTAACATAAATGTTAGTATTGTAAATAACTTAAGCATCCTTATTGTTTTCTTTTATTATTATTATTTTAGGCTTTGTCATAGAAAATTCGATACGCCGGGTCTCATAGGAAGCTGGGGTATGTGTTTTCATTCTGACATCACAGGAGGCGGAGGCAGAGGCGGCCTTAGGGGTGTGGGGGACCTACGGCTGACCATCCCGACGCGGGGCCGGTTACATCAAACACTGTTACTGGTATGTGTGGACTGTATGAACTTGCACGCAAATTTAATAAAAATAATGTTAACATACACCGGATTTTCTTATTACAGTATTCAGCTAAATTTTTGCAAGATAACACGTGGACTTTATCAAACTATAACTATACAATCTATTAAAGTACAATTCATAATTCACGACAGCACCATGACAATACCACGACAGTGCGAAATGTGATGCAGTGTCATGCGGAAATTAGCAGGGCCTCTTCTAGAAAAGTACCTTAATTGCAAGTACACTCAAAGTCTCGATATGCAGGATGTCACAGTCATAACTCATGTTGATGTCATGTCAGCCGGTTATCATTAGCGATACATGTTTTTGTGCATTAATATTCAGACATGTTTATGGTTTACAAATAAAATATGAGTTTCAGTGTGAAATTAACATAGACGTATCATCATGAAATCTCTCAGGTTTAGAGACGAAAATCCACTTTTTTTGCTTTCCGATTGGAAAAGTTGTTGATGACATCTTCGTAGTCTAATCTGGATGCAATGTCTTTTTCTATAGATAGGATCGGCAGACCTCAAAGCCTGTCTTGAGATATGGTTGATCTACACTGGAGAATATAACTTGACAAATCCACTCGAATGGGACATGCGGATCTCAAAAGCAGAGTCCCCCTTAGGTGCAGGGCCTGAGGCAGTCACCCCACTTGCCACCCCCAAACGTCGGTGTTGACAGGAGGCTGAAGAGGACTTTGATCAGATGGTGATGGTAATGCAAAGCACAACAATAGTATAAGCTGATAAGAGAACAGGGAAGGGTAGAGATTAATAATGATTGAAAATTCATTAAAGATTATGATTATTCTATGCATATCTAGTTAATTAAGAGTTGAACTAAAATGAAGCTATGAAAAGGTGAAATTAAAAAAGTTTTTTTTTTTTTTAAATGATCCATGATGTTAGCCTGGCGTATCTCTATTGGTAAAGTATTCCGGATTTTTTGATGCATAACAGTAAATGACCGCCTCACAACTTCTTTTATGTTTGGTTCTTGGAATAACAAGCAGACTAAGAGAAGATCTAAGTTTATGACTTCGGATACAGGGGGACAGGTGCACCAGATTATAGGAAGGAGCAAGATTATTTAAAACTTTATAATCACTAGCAACAGTACCTGCCAAAGTCAGATAACAGAATAATTAAAAAATATTTGCTATTTCTTATGCATACTTTCAGTGCCTTCCCTCTGTGTTCGCATGTGTGTGAACGTCTTTTCACCGGCGCTCACTCTCTCAAATGTGTTCCCATAAAGCCTTCTTCTCAGAATCTCAGTATTTTTTACTTGCCTTTCTCCTCTTTTGTCTGGTTTTATATATATATATATACTGCTCACAGCTGCAGTAATTATTACGAATGAAGAAGCGGCCGAAATGAAAACCTGTGGCCACTATGGCCCTCCAGGATAAGAGTTCGACACACCTGCTCTTGGAGATCAGCATCATATCAACACACATTACTTTCCTTGTTATTTAGCCATGTCTATCCAAACTCCAAATAGTTTTTCCAGCTAAAGCATTTTAAAAGCCATTACAGTGTAGCCACTCACATGGGTCATTCATTACTTTTCAGATTGCCAGTGCTTTCTTCACAACATGTCTTGTCTGGGGGGTCCCCACAGTGAGCCAGAAGCCCAGTACCTTGGCTGCTTCACCATAGTCAATATGTAAACATTGTGAAAACAGGCGTAGCAGTCCATAAATAAATAGTATTATATCATGTTATTTAAAGTACATTCAAACTGGTCGTTTCTCTTTCAGTGTGATCTCTGCAAGCCTGCATGCCTATGATATCCAAATCCTGCCTTGTGCCAGAGTGTGACATCCCTGCAGGGATTCTGTGCCCACAATGTAAAAACAAACATGAAAGATCAACATCAGCTGAAATAAACTACAATACTCACTGGTTTGCCAGCTGGCTATGTAATGAGCAATGTGTCCCACCCTCAAATTATGGCTGGTTTTGCAAATATAGTGGGAAAAGCATTACTGGAATTGGGCTGGTAAAAATAATAAAAGCAATTTATAATAATAATGGAAACCACAGATGCCTAGTTCAGCTTCAGAGTAACAGGCGTTCAAATTTTTCAAAAACCTGTGTGTATGAACGATTTGTTTTGCGTGATGTGACATAGCATTGATCAGTTATTGCAAAAGTAGGGTGTCTGTCTATCTGCAATCAAACACACTTAATCCATAATTCAGTTGTGGGACTGGAGAATGCACATCTAAATCAGGGACCAACACTGGAGTGGGCACAAGCTCATTGGAACGCACACTCCTAAGAGAACAGTGATGAAGAAGACTTGGTATTAGCATGGGCAGAGATAAATGCATAATGAAGATCCATTTGTTTATTATACTTATTAACTCAATTCAGGGTTGTGTAGGCTGATGTCTTTCCTAGCAACATCAGGTGCAAGGCAGAAATCATCCCATCACAAAGCATGCTAACACATACTATAAACATACGTTATAGAGATAGATACTTTATTAATCCCAAGGGGATTATTGTCAAACTCATCAATCATTTTTTAACTCGTATATCCAGTTTAGGGTTTGCAGGGTGGCATTTCTGTATATATAGTGGGAACCAACCCTTGATGGGATGCCAGTCCAGCGCAGGACACACCCACACAAAATTTTCAATTTCACCTTGAAGAGAAAAGACCACGTAAACATTGATGGAGCATGCAAACTCCACACGGTCAGCATCATGGTTGAATTTGATACGCATTGGTATGCATCATCAGTGATGTTCCTGTAGTCCTCAGGTTTCTCCGGTCTTTCAACATCATTCAGAATCAATGGCCTTTTCCAAGTGGAGCTGTTACAATGACACATTACCAGAACGTTTAGAGCAAGCAGCTGTTATGCACTTTCCCTAGACATACAGGTTCATAGGACTTGGGAGGGAATCATTGAAAGCTTTGACAAGGAACTGAATACAAATGGGGGTATGAGACTATCATTGATATAGCTGAGACTGTCATTGGCTCACTACATTGCCAGTGATAACTACTCCTGAGGTACATGTGGAAAGTGGGGAACCCATCTTCTGATCCTGGGTACAGGAAGGGGCTATGCAATCTATTTAATAAGAGCTCATTTTAATGGCCCCAGATACCTTTGTAAACTTCCTGTCTGGGCAAGGAAGTGCAGTAAGGCAATGAGCCGATCGCTTGAGGTGGCACATTGGTCAGGGTGGTATTTTCATAGAAATAATTTTTTTTATTAATTAAAAAATAAAAATACAAAAAAATTAGAATTAAGTATGAACTGTGAGAAAATTTAAAATCAGCAAGTCATAAACTAGTATAGTGGTACCTTGAGATACAAGTTTAATTCGTTCCGTAACCGAGCTCGTAAGTCAGAATGCTCGTATCTCAAATCAGTTTTCCCCATTGAAATTAATTGAAATGAGATTAATTCGTGCCAGCCCCCAAAAAACCACCCCAATTTTTTGTTAAATGTTTTCAACATAAGAAAAATGTATTTATAATAAACAAATATTGTATACAAACAAAATAAAACTTAATACATAAAAGAGAATCTCAAGAAATAAACATATATTGGCGAAACCAATTAGGGCATTGTAATGTTTTTTTCTTTCACTTTTGCTTAACTTAATTTTCTTCTTCACTAGTTTTTTTTTCTTTTTTGCCACACTTTCCTCACTTTCATTCTCAAGGCGTTTCAATAGAAACCTATCCAAGGAGCTTTGTTTAGTCCTCCCTTTTAGAATGTTTCTGAAATGAGTAAGGCAAGTGTCAATAAATACTGCCACTGCGTGATCAGTTGTAACTTTTTCAGGATGTTTCTTTTCAATAAAGTGAAGCGTTAGGCAAGTGTCATTAAATAGCGCCGCTGCACGATCAGTTTCTTTTCAATAAAGTCAAGTGTTAGGCAAGTGTCATTAAATAGCACAGCTGCACTCTCAGTTGCAACTTTTTCAGGGTGTTTCTTTTCTTTAAAGTTCGAAACTTTTTCCCACATTGCAAACACTTCCTTTATCTCACTTTATGAATGTAACCTACTCCACCTCTGCCTTCTCCGCGATACTGATCTCCTGCAGAACCTCAGTATGTTGCAGCGTCTGTAGTTCCGTCAACTCCTCCGTCGTCAGTTCCTCGGAATGTGTGGCGACAAGCTCTTTGATGGCTCGTATTTCGAATTTTGGCTTGTAACTCAAGGCAAAAAATCGACCTAGTGACGGCTCGTATCTCAAAAAACTCGTACGTTGGGGCACTCGTATCTCAAGGTACAACTGTATGTTGTTTATTTTCCATATTTTGCATATATTATTGGCATATATTTTTATTTTATAAAATTTTGTTAATTTGTGATATTTTATCAAGGTTTTTGTCACAGGTACAAGATCAGTTAAATGTCTCTTAAGTTGGCAGTACCTTTGGGATGAACAAAACAGCCGAATTTCATTTCGCATTCAATTTTGCAATCGCAACATTTTATTGTTTGTAATACCTATTTGCTATGGTTTATTGATTTTAAGATAGTCATTTTAATTGTTTTCACATTTTTCTCCAAAAGTAATATAATGGATGTATTGTTTTGTCTGTTTTTCCGAAAAGGTACTGTATCATGGGAGTATTGCATTACATATTATGAATGGCACATCACAATACATGGATTAAGTGCATCACCTCATGCCTAGTAATGATACTGTAGATAAAGGGGCAGCAAAAATATACTTTGCCTCAGGCATAATTATTTAACACACCGGCCCTTCCCAGGACACAAAATCAGTCAGTCTATCTATCTATTGTTGTGGAAATTTTCTTTAAGATACAGGAGAAATACTGGAGAACATTCAGTTTATTAAGTCAGGGTGATATGCATAATGCAGTTAAGAGACCTATTAGTTTGCACCAATCACCATACGGTTAAATAGTAATTATCCATAACACAACCTAAATCTTTTTAGATCTGAAGGTCCCAAATTAACTAGATAGATTAACAGTTTCTGGCAAATGTCTTATCAGCAAATAGGAGCTTCTTATATATAGCATTACATTTAAAAGTATGATAAAGCCCATATAATCACATCATCTCCATGATGAATATGCTGGAAACAAATGGTACAGAAAATATAAGAAAAGGAAAGTCAGAAACACAAACAGAAAAGTTTCTCACTCACTCACTCTCTGTCTATCTAGATATCTATCTATCCGTCCATCCATCCATCTGAATCCGAACACAGGGGTCTGCTGGAGCCAATCCCAGCCAACAAGGCAGGAACCAATCCTGGGCAGGGTGCCAACCCACCGCAGGACACATACAAACACACCCACACACCAAGCACACACTAGGGCCAATTTAGAATCGCCAATCCACCTAACCTGCATGTCTTTGGACTGGAGGAAATCGGAGCGCCCGGAGGAAACCCACACAGACACGGGGAGAACATGCAAACTCCACGCAGGGAGGACCCGGGAAGCGAACCTGAGTCTCCTAACTGTGAGGCAGCAGCGCTACCACTGCGCCACTGTGCCGCCCTCCATCTATCTATCTAATATTGCAGAGCCAAAGATGAAGTAGCGTTAGAGTTCTGTCTGGCTTTCCTCCTCCATTGTAGGGGTAAAGAGGAAAAGGTTGTTAATAACTGTATCACATCACTCTCTGTCACCTGTATAGAGCCCCCCAAATGCTTCCTTGGTCCATTTGCCTGACACAATCTATCTATCTATTGTAATAAAAACACAAGAGCAATATCAAATATGGGGTCTCAGGCGTAACCTTGCTTAGTTCACTTGGTGAATCAAGTATTAACAATTTTGCAAAAATGCAGGGCTTTGGAGAGACTTCAGCTCCATTGCCAGTTTTAACAACGAGTGCCAACTTCCAGGGGTGGCCTTTCTTATAATCAAGGGAGGGGCTGGCAGTGATGTCAATAACTCTTCAGGTGTTATTGTCTTCATTCTAAGAATTCTATCTATCTATCTATCTATCTATCTATCTATCTATCTATCTATCTATCTATCTATCTATCTATCTATCTATCTATCTATCCAGATAAAATAAAATTTTACTAATGTATTTTTATAAAATGTAACACCTTCATAAGACAAGCTACTTCCCTGCCCCAATGAGTGTGCTATCTCTATGTTCTCATGGCATCTTATATGTATTACTCCTAATACTTAGCTCCCTACACTAATTAAATGAATGAACTATTTCCTTTATTGCAATTAAGGAGGCTCTAGATGACCGTGCAGACTGTGTGTTGGTATGCTGCTGTAATTTCAGTTTGTTTGTAGTTGTCTTACATCACTGCATCCATTAACTTGTTCACTTTACACTTTAAGCTAAATGATGGCTTAAGTGGCCAGTCAAATTGCTCTCCATCAGGCAGAATATCAATAGAACAGTGCCTGGTCTATAATGACTAACAGGAATTTGTTTTATTAAATGCCACCCTCATTGCATCACACATCACATCCAGCTATCCATAATCACAATATGCCGACTCCATTGTGGAGCCAGCCCTGAAAGTATTAGGCACAAGAAAGGAAACAACCCTGGATGGAATGTAATAATAGTGCAATTAACCTAACCTAATGAGAATGACTTCAGAACACATCGATAGAAATTTATCCGGAAAACAAAGGAGTGTGCAAAGTGTAGAAATAGTACCGGTAATTACCCTGTCTTGTGTGTAGGGCACAGAGACATTCTTACTTCCATGTTAGTCGGACATACAGCACAAGTAAGAATTTCGCTGGAGTCTACATACATGACAGTGCTCCTTCTACTACTACTGCTACTACTACTCAACACCTGCCAAAAACAGAAGCAGAGTCATTGGAGCTATGAAGCTGCAGCACACAACACATGGCCATCATGTCTGAAATACACTAATTCAATTTTTTGTTTGAAGTTTGCTAGTGTCCAGTCATTCTAATACAAATCCAAACATTTTTCTTTCTTTCTGTTTACTTGTACGTGTTTTACATTGTATGTGTGAGGTGGGGGAGTAGGGTGTGGACATAATGAGTACCTTTAAAGCTGATGACTAGTAATTAAAGTTTAAAGAATACTTGTACACAGCAAGATGAAATAGCCAGCCTCGCCTCCATGACAGTACGTGACAATATTCACAGACTAATTCAGACTAAAAGAATACAGTGGGCTGCGGGCTGGCTGGGGGTGGGCGGTCAAGGATTTGGTGTATAAATTCACATCAATAACAGAAGTAACTGAGAAACCCTGAAATCCTTATTACACTTAAACTCTCAGGGAGACACAACATGGAGGGATAATTAATGGTAAGCCAAGGAATTTCATCTGGCTCCTGGCAAGGTTTCCTGTCAAATTTACAACAGAGTCGTCTAACTAAAAATAAAAATGGCTATTCATTTTTCATTATTAATACTCAATTCACTATTAATAAAGGACCCTCACACATTTAAAGGCAGGCGTGACATCCCGCTTTGTTTCTGCTGTCACATGCTAGTCACATTCTTTCTGGGCTTGTCTTTTTCCTTCAGTTATTTTCCAACTGCTTTTTCGTTTTGTTAATTGGATTGTCGATTTATCACAGGTGTGGGAGCTGGGGGATGTCCACAGATTCACTTATAAGCACATCATCCCTTCTGTGGACATCCTTTCCAGCTCATACATCAGGCCGAGCCTGTGAACATCAGACGAGGTTTGCCGCTGACCTGCCCGTGACTTCAATGAAAAAGTAATAGACTGTTGCATTAATTGAGATGACTCTGGAAGTGGCCGGGTGGGTTCACTGGTTGCCTTTGAAGTCAAAGAGGGAGGCAAAAGATTTATAGCTTTAATTCATAAAATTTGCTTGCCTTCTCAGAGTTTCCAAAAACTTTAAGTTGGGAAAAGCATTTAAGCTGTTATTGGGCAACCTGCTGTCACATCACTGAGAAACAGTCTTTCATCCTGTAAAGGGTTCACTGCCATTGTTAGGTGACTTAAAGTTGGAAAATAGGGTCTTGGAATGTCATTCCTCTGGAAAGAACAAGGCTAAAAGTCAATCGGTTAAGAAGTCAATCAACAAGTGAAGCAATCATTAAGTCAATCAATCAGGCAATCAACCCAGCTGTCCTTCAATCAGTGCATCCTTCTAATAGTAATTTCTACTATGAAGCCTCCTCTGCCAGATTTTAATGCAAAGCAGGAACCGGGCTTGGATTAGATGTTAGTACGTACTTAATCTGGGCCAGTTAACATGAAATACATGTGTCTTTGTTTCCAAAGGAAGGTGGAGAAAATCTGAACAAACATTTGGGGGAAAGGTTCATAACACAGAGACTGAGGCACCAGCACTATCTACTGTGTCACAATTGCACCCTGTTTGTGGTCCATCCATCCATTCATACATCAGTTCAACAGTTCCCTGCATTTTAGGTTTGTAGTGGCTGACCTACACCAGCAGCATGGGGTACAAGGCAGGAATCGGCTTTGGAGGGGATACCACTCTATCAAAGTGGACACCAAAGTTTGTGTACTGTCTCCAGTTAAGCCAACTTACATGGAAATGGAATTATTTTTTAAATATTATCATTTTAAAATCTATATATATAATTCACTAAGGCAAGACACCCATGGAAAGCACGCCGGAAGGGGCGTGGATTCACTGAGCCGCCGACAAGTAAGACACCTATGGCGCACACAGGAAGGAGCCACGCCCACCAACTCCTGGCACCTCCGAGGCACGTTGACTGTTCATAGAGGCATGTTTCTCGCGGAGGTGAATCGCCATATGCAGTGTGTAAAACGGTTTGTGAGGGGTATCCCATGGGATCCTTAAATCAATCCTTTATAACTGAGGTTAAAACACAATGAAGTAAGCAGTCTTTAAAAACCGAGTTTTCGGTTACGACGCACGACCGCGTGCACCATAGCAAACTGTTTTACACGCTACATACAGCAATTCGCATCCGCGACAAACATGCATCTTCTTAGATGCTCCTGCAGGAACACGGAAAGTCTACGTGAGTCACAGGTGCATCTGGACTGTGCAAAGACGACAATGACTCAAGTGACGAGTTGGAGGTGGGCACATGAACGATGGCGGTCCGGCAGTTTTCAGTCACGGACGATTGTGTGTTGGTTCGTTCCGTCATTGTTACAGTGTTGCTTTTCTTGCTGATTTATTACATTACCGATTTTCCAAATGTTAATTTTCTCCCTGTGCTTAAAAATCATTAAAAAACCATCCTGATTATGTGGCGTATGGTACGCCGCGGGTTGGCTAGTGTGTAATAAATCCCAAGATGATGGCTACCTTTGGGCCATATGTGAGTTTTGGTATAGTGAGACCATCCACTAACTCACACTGAGGATAACATGATGCAGAACCCGTAAACAAATTGAACAGAGAAATTTAGTGGTGCATTTCAACTGGACAACATATCTTCGAACTACAACTGAAAACCTGAATTCCAGGAAACACAAAAGAACATGTGGAGAACGTGCAAACTCCACACAAAACCCCTCAGAAATATGAGGCCATGGACACAATCGAAGGGAGGTTGTGGCTCGATTCAGCCTGTGGATATATCCGATAATGACGAGATAAAAACAAGACAAACTGTTAGATATTGCAATCCGAGTAAATAACTTCTGAGTCCGTGCCACATTCTGGATGCATGCTGTGGTGTAGTGAAATTTTGCTGTACGTGTTTTTGATGACATTTTTAAAGAACCTTTAACCATGATTTAAATCTGGGAAAATTAAAGATAAATTTTGAAAAATTTATTTCTGTTATAACAAATTTTTGCAAAGTTATTTGCATGTGAGATAATAACATATACATAAATATAGGGAAGGCACTAATTAATTTATGGTTGTATGCATGAAAATGAATCCAACTGATAGAACATGTCACTGAGAGAACTAGCTTGGCTCATCTGAATGCATCTTAATTCTCACCTTAGCATGATGATCAGATCTGTGGAAGTTTGCCATGTTGTCTCTCTGTAAGTCACGATTACTTTTCAGTGTTTCTGTTATGCCTGGAAACCTAATGTTTCAGTCTTGCACATTAGAGCAGCTACACATTTAATTTTCAAACCAGCATTTTTGTGCTGATGTTCTTATTGTCAGTCTGTTCTCTTTTTTGTATTTTATTTCAACATTTTAGAATCTTTTTGATTTTATTTCTCAGTCATTTATTAAATATTTGAATGATCTTCTACACTTGGTATGTTGTTGCTTTGAATTGTATTATAATCTTATATGATGCATCTTTGACAATATTCTCTTTGATAGACACCCAGCTTCCAGTGTGCCAAGAAGTCCTTGAGATCAATCGCCATCATCTGAAGGGAATGAAGGAAACTTCTCATCTAACAAAAAGTTGTATTTTATTCACAAGTACAAGGAACCAACAAATAGGGCCTCTTTGAACATTGGATTGGGTGGACAACACAGTCTGTACATTCAGAGGTCTCAGGTCCTTGAAATGTATGACAATCTATCAGTTGTAAAACAATAAAGAATAAAGAAATGAAGAGTTGGGCTCCATGATGGAATCCTTGGTTTATGGTAGATACTGTTGTATTTAAATGCAATTAAGCAAGGACCACCGTGGTATGGATTTGGAGTTATTCTGCTCCTAGAGATTGCTTCTGAGGAACTAGCTCCATCTCCTTTAGATGTAGTTACACCAATGGATTTTGACTTCCACTTTGCTTCTGTCTTATGTTACAGACAGCGCAGACATGATGGACCTTCCAGAGCCAAAGTGAAAGTGGCATTAGAGGTCTGTCTGGGTTTCTTCCTGCATTCTGTCACACCAGTTTGTACCTGTACAGAGCCCCCCAAATTCTCCCTTGGTCCATTTGCCTGACACAATCTATCTATCTTTTGTAATAAAAACACAAGGGCAATATCAAATATGGGGTCCCAGACAAAACCTTGCTTAGTTCACTTGGTGATTCATCCATCCATCCATTATCCAACCCACTATATCCTAACACAGGGCCAGGGGGGGTCTGCTGGAGCAAACCCCAGCCAACACAGGGCAGAAGGCAGGAAAAAATCCCAGGCAGGTCGCCAGACCACTGCAGGGCACACACACACACATACTAGGGACAATTTAGGATCGCCAATGCACCTAACCTGCATGTCTTTGGACTGTGGGAGGAAACCCACACAGACACAGGGAGAACATGCAAACTCCACGCAGGGAGGACCCGGGAAGCGAACCCAGGTCACCTAACTGTGAGGCAGCAGAGCTACCACTGTGCCACCATGCTGCCCTCTTGGTGATTCAAGTATTAACAATTTTGTAAAAATGCAGGGCTTTGGAGAGACTTCAGCTCCATTTCCAGTTGTAACAATGAGTGCTAACTTCCAGGGGTGGTCTTTCTTATATTTAGAGGAGGGGCTGGAGGTAATGTCAATAACTCTTCAGGTGTTATTGTCTTCATTCTAAGAATTTAAGATGAACAGGTGTGTTATATAGATAGATAGATAGATAGATACTATCTATCTCTCTATCTTACAGTAGGTCCTATTATGCAAGACCATGTCCACGTAGGTAGTTGGATGAACATGGTTGTTTACCAATACTCAATTAAATTATTTTTTACTTTTGGAAGCAATCCATTTTTTGATAGTGTTTTTCTAAATATTGAGAGCACTGTGAACACGGCCCCAAGAGGACGTGGCCGTTCACCCGTGTGTCATCACTGTTCTGGGGCATTGGGATCCACATTCAGAACACAGGGTAAGCAGCCCCTGCTGGTCTCACAAATACCTCTTCCAACAGCAACCTAAGATTTTCCTAGATGGTGTCCCATCCAAGTACTTGCCAGGCTCGAACATGCTTAGCTTAGGGCGAATGACCTAAGCAGGAAAAATATAAAGCACAACAGAAACAGGTTAGCATAAGGACAAGGCAGAATGCCGAGAGACTTGTCTATTTTACACTGTTTCTTGCTTTGTTCTAGTAGGTTCAGCAATACTATGGCATGTGAAGGGTCAGGATACTGAATGCACTGACTTATTGTAGAGGCTGCCAATGTCTCCAGTAAGTGGGAGTTTGTGATGGTAGTGAGTAGTACTAGGGTGTTGTACTGTGTTAGCCATTATGAATGTTGTGAGAAGTCAAGCAAACTGACACCTTTGATTGGCTAACTAAAAAGATTACAATATACAAGCTTTCGAGGCAACTCGGGCCTCTTCTTCAGGCAAGATGGTAGTGAAAAATTAGTGGCAAAGCAACTCTGTCCATGAGGTTCTTAATAATACTGTAAAACCATGACCATATTTTCATAGTGATCACCATCTGAAGTGTAGGGGTTTGGTTTTCATGTATTTTCTATTCCTTGAACACAGGCAGGCCCAGTGAGTCAGAGACACAGGCTGAACCAGTGGCCTTCTGATTTACAGTGTAATGCCATAGCCACTAGCAACACTGCCTATATATAAAAAAGCACTTGAAAAACAAAGTTCTTATTTTTGGAAAAACTGAAATGTAGCATGATATACTGTACAGTGTATAATCCTCATAAGCTCAGTTTCTTGAGACACTAAGGCTTCTGATTATTTATTCATAGGTAAGTGATATCTTAAGATACATAAATGTACTATTCTTAGCGCCAAAGACACTTCATTGCCTCCAGAGCAGTTTCATTTTTTAAAACTCAGTTTTATAGAAAGTTATAAATTAACAAGTGTGGCATGAAATGACAGTTTAATGTACAAGAACATTTTTCAGGAAATGAACTAAAGAGAATGACTTGTGCTGTGGAGTTAAGAGTTACGAAGTGCGGCTGAATGATGCAGGGCTATTAACTCTTAGCAGAGGCTGTGCTGATCCGTTTAGATTCAGAGCTCTTGCTCATTAAGAAGCGTGAATATATATATATATTGTCACAGATGGCTGGGGGAGGACCGGAGGAGGGCTTACGCCTCACCTAGACCACGTGGGGGCAACCACCCTGGTGGCTATGGGGACCACGGGTACAGAGCTTTGAAGTTCAGCCCTGTAGGGGCCCTTGGTCACTGGCAAGGGGGTGCCCCAATGCCTTTGGAGCCCTGGACCTCAGCACTTCCGCCACACCCGGAAGTGCTGGGGGGAAGAGGATCGGGGACACCTGGAGTGCTTCCGGGTGTGCAGCCGGCACTTCTGCCACACTGGGGAGTGCCGGAGGAAGATTGTCGGAATGCATCTGGAGCACATCCGGGTGATTATAAAAGGCGCTGCCTCCCTCCATACAATGGCTTGAGTCGCGTGAGGAGAAGGACGGAGGCTGGGAGTAGAGGAGTGAGGCGACCTGAAGGACGAAGGCATTGGTAGAGAGGCCTGGACTTTGGGGACTTTTGGGGTTTGTGTTGCACCTTTGTAAATATGGACTTGTATAATAAACGTGTGGTGGGTGATTCAAACGTGTCTGCCTGTCTGTGTCCGGGCCAGCGTCCACAATATATACAATATATATACAGTATATGTATATAGTCTCATGGTAATGCGGTTGGCTTGTTCTTTGCCACAAATCCCCACCTCATTCAACATGCTCACAGCTCCTCTACCCTTTGCCCTTACCTAGATCTCCAGGGTCTGCCATAATGGAATGCTGGCCCTCCCTAAGGTAATAAAACAAACCTGATTAACTGAGGCCTAAATATACCACCTTTGTAAATTATCACCTGATTGTCTGACTTTGCATAACCCCTTTACTCCAACTTTAACAACAACAATAATGGATTCCAGTAATCTTATTTTGAGATGTAGCTGCACATAATCCCCTTCCAAAGTGACTTTAAGATTATCTATTGACTCAGATCCATACAATTACCTTATTCTACTGCCACAATAAAATAAAAAAAGCTTCAGTGGGACATTGTGATTTCTTCCTGTACACATGAGCGTCAAGTTATTTGGCAGCTCTAAGTTGACCCAGTGGATATATGTATAAATTCTCCTCATGATGGACTGGTCTCCCACAGTTTATTTGCGCTTCTGGAATTCACTCCACAACTCTAAAGTTGCAGTGAGTAGATTTAGTAAATGAATCATCCAAGGACAAAAAGACTTTTAATGATACACGTGAGATTTATAGTTAATTCTCGCTGTTTGCAGGGGTTACGTTGCTAAAAAAATTTCACAGAAATGGAAACCATGAATACCTAAGCACTGATCCTATGGCAAAAATGGGGTTAGGTTCCAGCGAACCCTATTCATTATACACATTTTTTCACCATAAACACATAATTTTGTGTTTTGAAAATCGACTAAATTCATCACAACTCGTTTGTGCTTATGAACACTTCACTGCCATTGTTGAAATTTAATACATCTGAGAAACAACATAAAACACTGAGAACACGTAAAAAAACATTATCAGAACATGTTGACATAACAGACGCGGCGCAAACAGAAGCACAGCTACCCTTGGTGGAGCTCGTGTCAGTGCTGTGTAAAAGACCTCTCTGAATATTTTTTCTATTGCACATGGATAAGCAGATAGATAGTGAGTGTTGTGAAATATGTTACACTTTTATGGAAGTGGAAAAGTGAATTTGCGGGAATGAAATCAAAGGATCGTAAAGGTTTATTGTATTTTTTTCCCTATTTTTGAGGAAAAGATAACTCTACTTCACAAAATAGGATTAGATGTTAAGAAGCATCACAAGAAAAGGACATTTACTTCTGTTTATTTCAAGACACTCTAAATTTTCTTTCTTTCTCCCTCTCTCCATTTCTATTTGGTTTGCTTCCTCCCTTGTTAGCTGAACTCTTGACTCAGCTCAATTTACTTTGAATATGGTGAGTCTAGGGGCTTGAGGCAACTTTGAACCTCACCTCAAAGTCACTTCTATTTGATTCTAAGATTGGTCATACTCTGCTTTCGCAAAAGGTACACTTGATTAGATTTTTGTGTAGCAGACCCTGATGCCACTGCATTCCTCAGCCAATCAGTTAATTTATATAGGTCTTTGTCAGCAGGACCACCCTCTTGTTGCATCAACACTTAAAGGAGCAATTTAGGTGCTGAAGGTATACGTAGGGCAAGAGATAACAAATGTTTAAAAATCATTCTATTACTTGTTATTGGCAAGTAGCTAAATGCAGGAAATCCAGGAAATGCACTCATGAACATGGAGCACACTCAGAAGCATCTGAGCTTTGGAACTGAAGATGTGAAAAGTCAACTAATGGGAAGAAGAGACACCAGAGAGAAAGACAGCGTCACACACGCGCGTCAGAGGGTCACCCTCTGGGTCCCTCCCCAGTATGTAATGTAATACCGCAGGCTGAGAGGGGGCACTGCCGCTAACTGTGTTGTCTTAGTGTTCCTCCATAGTGCAGAGAAACCACCCAGTGAGGGCAACTCCACTCCACCCCTTCCAGTCTCTGGACCATAAAAGTGCGACCACTTGGACTGAGACATCACTTCTTGACCAAGAAGTCTACGAGACGGTGCTCCTTCATAACCTGACCTTCTTAATAGCAAAGATTTTTTGTTGACTGAACGCCCTCGTGTGTTTGTTTTTTATTCAGAACTGAAGTAAATGGGGGCGGCTGATTTGGCACCCTGACGTTTATCTCTTGTCACGAGCTATCATTCTATCAGACGATGTAACAGAGAGACAGAAAGAAGGGAAGCAATGTGATATGCTACTGTAGTGGGCATGTGGGTGGCATCATCACCTTCAGCAGGTTGAGTGTATGTTGATGCTGTTTTGGGATTTTTTTTGCACATTTCTTTAAAAATGTATTTTATTCATAGTTACTGTTCCTCTGTTTGTCACCACCTTGAAAACATCAGATTGTCTTCTCTTGTTCTTTTTCACATTCTAAATATATTTAGAAAGACACTGTATTTGTTTGAGAACCCTTAAATAAAGAAATAAAGTTTGACTCTCACTTATCCCTGCTGTTTTCAGATGTTTGCTGCCTGAGAAACAAATATGGTAGCTAGTGTTATGATTATGGAATGGCACTGTCCCCGTTCACAATGGGTGAGCCATTCTATCAGAAAGGTAGGGGTTCAAGACCTGTTTAGGCAGGTGTTTCTGCTTCTGTTTTTTAATGTTCTCCCATTATGTACCCCACTCAGTAACATTTACATTTAACAAAGGCACCATTTGTAGTACATTTGTACCTTGGTGTTATGTGTGGGTGCACAGGCCTGCCATAAGGTCCTGTCCTATTATATAGAACATCAATTTAAAGACCCAGAGATCTGGAGTAAATTTCCTTAACACAAAAACGCAACAATTAAACACTCACGAGATTTAGCCATTAGTTCCAGAATCTCTCAGCAGTTGGAGTTCCTCGCTTAGTATATCAAATCAAGTCACAGCTCCGTGACTAATTGACAGGCGGGTTAGAGTACAGCTGTATCTCGAGCAGCAATGGGGGTAAAAAAAAAAGAAAAACAGGTGAAAGTTAATCCGCTGGAGAATAAGGAGAATGTTAGAAATAAGATTTTGTTTTGTATCATTTTATATATTTGTTAGAAAAAGACTAATATGAGTAAATAACATATGGTATACACACTCCATACATAGTCCTTCATGGCTGTCTGACATTGGCTCAAAGGTTGTGTACTAGTAAGTGTCGTGAACGGTCGCTGGACACACAGCAGCAGCATTGCAGCCGAAAGAAAGCCAAGTGGTTAAATGAATTATCACCAGGGGGCAATTGAAGGTCTGTCAACAACTACAGTGGCACAGGAAAAAGGACCAGATCACTGGAGAAGGGTGTCACCTTAAAAGAAGTTCCCTAGTTCAATAAGTAGCAGCAGGGAGAATCATTACAATATCTGCGGCCCGTGGCATGTTTTATACTGACCAGACAATCATGGGAGTTTATTAATGTGATGGAGTTTAGGCAGAGCTTTAGGAGCTTCACTCATAGGTACAGCTTTGGGATGATGGGCACAGGGGTTGAAGAGGGTTGTTATATTTTAGCCAGGGGTTTTTCTGTGACTTATCACTCTGTGTATGTTCCTTATATGTGTATTCTTTGTTTATTTTTAAGTATGTTTCATGTGTTTATGTAATTTTTGTTAATATGGTTCTGTTTCTGTAATGGTTATTTCTCAATGTATGACATATTTTCTGATGTTTCTTGTATTTTGTGGATGGAAGCAATTGACGTTACTCCACTAAGACCCCAACAACCCCCTTCCCCAACTCTGAATTCTGGGTCTCCAAGACACTAACAGGGGCAAGATTGGGTTGTGAGACACTGCCTTAAGGCACAACAAAAAGAATTTGTTACTAGTGCCACTGGCACAGACACATAGAATGGCAGAATAACAACAGTGCCCTCCATAATGTTTGAGACAAAGACCCATTTTTCTTTGATTTACCCCTCTGTTCCACAGTTTAAAATTACAAATCAAACAGTTCAGATGTGATTAAAGTGCATATTGCATACTTTAATTTAAGGGCATCTGCATGCATTTGGGTCACACCATGTAGAAATAACAACACATTTTACAATGATCCCCCCATTTTAGGGCGCCATAGTGTCTGTTACATAGCAATGGCAGGTCTATTAAAGCCGTCATATTTAGTAGTTTATCACATATCCCTTTGCATGCAATGACAGCTTGAAGTCTGTGATTCACAAACACCTACAGGTGCTGAGGATCTTCTCTGGTGATGCTCTGACAAACCTCTAATGCAACCATTTTCAGCTTTTGCTTCTTTTGAGGGCTTGTCCCCTTAAGTTTTCTCTTCAGCATATGGAAGTCCTGCTCAATTAGTTTTAAATCAGGTGACTGACATAGCCATTCAAGAATTTTCCATTTTTTATCATTTAACTCTGTGTTGCCTTGGCAGTATGCTATGATCATTACCTTGTTGTATGATGATGCGGTGTTCGATGAGTTTGGAGGCATTTGCTGGAACTTTAGCAGATCAAATGTTTCTGTACATCTCAGGATTCATTATGCCTGAGCCGTCAGTAGTTCCACCATCAATGAAGAGAAGTGCGCCAGGACCTGTGGTAGCCATACCCGCCCAAGTCATAACACTCCCACCACCATATTTAACAGATGAGGAGGTCTGTTTTGTATCTTGGGCAGTTCTTTTTTGCCTCCACCCTTTGTTCTCACCGTCACTCTGATGCAGGTTCACTTTTGTCTCGTCTGTCCACAAGAGCTTTTTTCAGAATACTGTGGTACCCTTTTTTAATTACTTTTTCACCAGCTGTAATCTCGCCATCCTGTTGTTGTAGCTAAATAGTGGTTTGCATCTTGCAGTGTGTCCTCTGTTTTTCTGTTCATGAAGTATTTTGTTGATAGTCATCTCTGACACACACATGCTTGTCTCCTTAAGATTGTTTCTGATCTGTTCGACAGGAATTTGGGATGTTTTCTTTATCACAGTGAGGTCTCTTTTCTCATTTGCAGTGGAGGTCTTCCTTTGCCTTCCAGTCCCTTTGCTATTGCTTAACTCAGCAGTGCATTTTTTTCTTCTTAATGATATTCCAGACTGTTAATTTCAGTCATCCTAAGGTTTTACAGGTGTCTCTAATGGTTTTACTCTTGTTTATCAGCCTCATAATGGCTTCTTTGACTTTCATTGGCATAGCTCTTGTCCTCATGTTGATCAATGGCAACTACCAACTCCAAATGGTAGAAGCAAGCTGAGGTATCTTATGAAGCAATGAAACCCACCTGAGGAATCACAAACACCGGTGATGCCAATTGTCCCAAATTTTAGTGCCTGGAATGGGGGGACCATGTAGAAAAAATGTTGTGATTTCCGTAAGATGAGACCGAAATGTATGCAAATCCCATTAAATGAAAGTCTGCAATGTGCACTTTAACCGTGTCTGAATTGTTTGATTTGTAATTTTAAACTGTGGAGCAGAGGGTAAATCAAGGAAAAAGTGTGTCGTTGTCACACATGTTATGGAGGGCACTGTAAATTACTAACGGTAGCATTGGCAATTAAAAATAAATAAATATTGTGAAAGCCAGGGGATGTAAAGCTCCCTTAACCCCAGACACAACAGACACTGAGCACCTTTATTGAGCTGTGGTAAACGCTTTTGTCTCGTTCCCCACAGTAGGACAGGACAGTACATTACAGCACCAAGCACAGTTCTTTCTTTCTTTCTTTCTTTCTTTGCAAGCTTCAACCACCTCTTCCCGACTCTGGCTCCTTGAGTTGGCCAGTTGTGGCAGCTGGCCCCTTTTACAGAGCACTTGGTGCTCCAGGTGTTCCACGATCTCCTTCCAGCTGCACTTCTGGGTTTGACGGCAGCACTGTAGTAAGCCAAGGGGGCTGCCCTTTATCATCCCAGAGGAGGTATTGCTCCATCCAAGCTCCTTCTCCTGGTCCTTCCATCATGGAGGCATCCTGGCTGTCTGTTTACAATATGTAACCATTTTATATGAATAAAGAAAATATCAGATATACATATACAGTATAGAATAAATGGAACAAGTAACAATACAACAGTTTTATTGAATCAGAAGTGCAAACTGATTGATAGTACGGGTACTTACATAATAGCGTTATGGTCACGGGTCAAGCAGGTGATTATTTGGGTGTTATCAATTTAATGGCTCTCAGGTAAAAACTATTTAAGAGTCTGACTAAATTCTACCACAATACGCTGATCTAATGCTGATTCTTAAAAATCTCAACCACTCTGGAGTTTCATTTCATGGAAAATGACAAAACAGACTGACTGACAAAACAGAGGTGACCCCAGGTACCAATGCTGGGTATGGAGATGTGAAAGAGAAGACCGAAGGGTTAGTCACAATTGGTAATGTTTGATGGAAGATTAAAATAGAAGTTTTTAACTTCCAAAAGGAATGAGAATCTGTGGCAAAACACTTTCCTGAGAGAACTTCTCAAACGCCAATCAAAATGTCAAATGTGAGTCATATAACATTACTATGGAGGTGCAAAGCAAGGTGATGTGTCATATTGTGAACATGCCATTGGCAATACCTATTTTGTAGAAAGAAGGGAGAAGGTAAAGATTTGTTATTCTTTTGTTATTTATTAGCCAGTCTCACCAGAAGGGTATAGTTGGCTTTCCACCTCATGTTCCATTCCTTCTGTTCAAGTATTGGTTTAATCATTAAAATGTCTCACAAGCAGCACTAAACCCTATTTAGTTTCGACTGACGATGCAAGAGGTGCCAAAAGAAGAAACACTACATGCCAAGCTCCCATTCAAGCCACACGTATGATGAGGTAATCTGTTTCTCCCTTTATTTTATGTAATTAAAATTGGAAGCACATTTTAGAGAAAACAAAAATTGAATTAAATGTGAAGAAATTGTTAATCATATATGAGAGGAAACTGATTCACATGAGACATAAAACAAAGAAAACTTTATAAGCCACATCACCCAAGGGGATGTCAGTCATCTATAGTTAAGGAAGATTAAATAAAGCATCGTTGGGGGCCTTACTTGGTTGAAAACCGTGAATATGATGCAAATGATGACAAATACACCTGGAAAGGTGTGTTTCTTTATATGTTGTGGGTTTGTTCTTCACCTTTCGGCTTGTATTTAGTTTGTGTTAATTAATGGTGCTAATCCCTGGAGTCACATTTATAGGAGCTCCAGTATCGCTTTAATTTCATCTCTACTAGTAGGAGGATCCCTGCCACACAATATAAACACACTATTGTTTTTGTTAATTGCTGAATGACGGATGTGAAATATGTTCCTTCTGTTATAATAGCACTGGTGATTTTTTGTTTTTATCAATGTACTTGTTAAAGTAACGCTAGTCTAGTGTTCTACAGACAGAAAGCCAAAGGAGCTGAACAGATTTGTTAATCTTCAAGCTGCAGGAAGCTTTCGATAAGTACATTGTGGCTTTGATAAAACATGAATATTGATATTGTGCCTCTCAGAAAATAGTCAGACAGAGAGGTAAAAAAAAAAGAAATTAGTACACTATTAAATGCTGAAATCACTCTTCTATGTCATACTGTATATCCATAACATATGGATGCATCAGTTGTTTTGTGTTTTATATTTGTAATTAATTTAGCCCACTTTGCATCAAGAACACGGGGACTTAGTTGGAAACTTGTTAATGGTAAATTTCACGCAAAACATTAGGACAGCCCAAAATCTTGTCCATTTTCCTGGTATTTTTGACACCTTTGGTTTTGATGATGTTCTTCTTTCTCGTGTCCTAATGTCTCTGATACTGGGAGTTTCTCTGGATGGCACATTTAAAATAGCTTATTCTTTATTTCAAAAGGTCTCTTTTAATCTAGTTTTTTTTGTCATTCATCAATCAATCATTTATATACATTGTTACAGTTTATCAAAATTTAATGACTCTTTTATATACACATCTCAAAAAAATCGGGTGAACACTTGATCATCACAGTCTAACACCAAGTCAATTAAGCTTCAAGGATGTCAATTTGTCCAGTTAGGAAACATAAGCGATTGTGAATCAGCTGGCTGCTGGTGTGTCATGAGGGCCCGACATCCTCTAGTGGGACCTGTGCTGACTACCCATCACCATGAAGCTCGATTGGTATTCGCCAGCAAATACCACAACAATATCACATGGCAACTCCGCCATTGGCGCCCCGTTCTCTTCACAGATGAGAGCAGGTTCACACTGAGCACATGTGACAGATGTGAATGGGTAGTCGTGAACATTATGCAGAATGCAGCATCATCCTGCAGGACCGATTTGGCATATCCTTGGAGGGTTGCACTGACCTCCACATGCTAGGTAGTTGTACCCTGTATGCTGTTAGGTACTGAGATAAAATCCTCAGAGCCACTGTCAGACATTATGCTGGTGCAGTGGGCCCTTTTTCCTCCTGGCGCAGGACAATGCCTGGTCTCATGTGGCCAGTGAGTTTGCAGGCTGTTCCTGGATGACAAAGGTATTGATGCCATTGACTGGCCCGCACATTCCCCAGACCTGAATCCAATTGAGAACGCAGACAAGTAGTGCCACACAGACTGTCCAGGAGCTCACTATGCCTCGATCCAGTTCTGAGAGGAAATCCCTCAGGACACCATCAGGAGTATCAGAAGGGCATACAGGCACGTGGGGCCATACACACTACCGTTGCTGTGATGAAATTCATGCAAGTTGGATCAGCCTGTGATTTCAATTTTTGACTCTGATTTTCAGTGTGATGCTGAATCAGCCCTGAATGGGTTGGTGATTTTGGTTTCCATTGACCATTGCTACATCATTTTGTAACAATGAATTATACAGGATTACTCACTAATGATATTTCACTTGAATATTTCGTTCATGAGAGTGTTTCCTTAATTTTTTTGAGCAGTGTATATCACTGCAGTTTTTCATGTGTTTTTTTATTTTATAATTACATTTTTATTTAAGTAATTTTGGCACAAATGGCTTTCCATACACTCCTGCCAACCGAGATCACCAGTCTAATTTAAAACCCCTGACTCTAATGGTTCAATGTTCTTGTCGAATCACGAGGGATATACAACTGAATTGTTTCAACTGACAAAGTTGCTGTTGATTTTTGGAATAGCTGTTGTATATTCTAGGACAATCATTTCAGTTTTATTTTCTTGCTCCTTTTCACCCCATTTTGAAAAACAACATGTTGCTCCAAAGGTACCATCATGGGTAAAGAAGCTCATTCATACCAGCTACATACTGTATTTTTTGGAATGTACAGTATGTGTAGTGCTTTAAATGTACATATTATTTTGTCTGCTTTGCACTTTTTTATAAAATACTAGCAGAATACCCGCGCTTCGCAGCGGAGAAGTAGTGTGTTAAAGAAGTTATGAAAAAGAAAAGGAAATATTTTAAAAATAACGTAACATGATTGTTAATGTAATTGTTTTGTCATTGATATGAGTGTTGTTGTCATCTCTCTCTCTCTCTCTCTATATATATATATATATATATATATACACATAGCAAAATACCCGCGTTTGGCAGCAGAGAACTAAAAAGAAAAGAAAACATTTTAATAATAACGTAACATGATTGACAATATAATTGTTTTGTCATTGTCATGAGTGTTGCTGGCATATATATATATATATACACTCACACACACACACATATATAAACATATATATA
>JANRMT010062835.1:33539741-33572200 GCA_026402145.1 Polypterus bichir lapradei | reverse complement strand
GCCGGGAAGTGAGAGGTGAAGTCGGGGTAAGGGCTCCACCTCCAAGGAAACAACAAGCAATGCAAGCCCATCAGTAAAACAAAACTTCCGAAGAAAGACAAAGTCACTTAGCCACTAATGCACAAGCGTTATGAGCACGTCGGCAAAACAAAACCTCCGAAGAAAGACAAAGTCACTTAGCCACTAATGCACAAGCGTTATGAGCATGTCGGCAAAACAAAACCACCGAAGAAAGACAAAGTCACTTAGCCACTAATACACAAGCGTTATGAGCATGTCGGCAAAACAAAACCTCCGAAGAAAGACAAAGTCACTTAGCCACTAATACACAAGCGTTATGAGCATGTCGGCAAAACAAAACCTCCAAAGAAAGACAAAGTCACTTAGCCACTAATGCACAAGCGTTATGAGCATGTCGGCAAAATAAAACCTCCGAAGAAAGACAAAGTCACTTAACCACTAAGGCACAAGCGTTATGAGCATGTCGGCAAAACAAAACCTCCGAAGAAAGACAAAGTCGCTTAGCCACTAACATCAGCAAAATGGTATCCCTTTTACTTTTGTTCCCGCCGCTAATGCACAAGCAATGCAAGCACATCGGCAAAACAAAACCTCCTAGGAGAGAGATGCCAGTAGTATATTATAATTGTTAAAGTTATTTTTTTATTTAATTAAACTACAAACAATTATTTGTTTTTTTAATATTTTTTTTGTAATTCTGCAAATGTCCTGCAAGCAATTATTTGTTTTGCAGTTCTTATAAAATAAAAAGCTATTAGTAACACTTAATGTTACAATTTTTTTCAATAAATTGCTCAAGCTACAAGCAAATATTTCTTTACCCAAAAATATGTATTTTTTAAAATAAACATATTTTTATTCTTTTATACATACATTTGTTACTCTCCCCAAAATGGCTTGCAGTGACGGTCGAGAAATAAATGTTAATCTCATGTTTTCATGGAGAATGAAGATAACACAGTTTCTGATTTGAATTGAATGCATGGCTCTTAATCAGTGAATGAGGGGGAGAGAAGGTTCATCAGTCCAAAAGAGTAACCCTGTGTGAATGAGCTTATATACTCCATAGGGACTCCCATTCCGTCAGAAACGTTGTTATCTTCGCTCTCCATGAAAACAAGAGATTACAAATGTTTCTGTTAAGTATCACTCCAAACATATGGGGAAAGTTAGAACAAATAAAAAAATAAAATTTCTGGGCAGAGTATTCCTCTATGTAATAAATGTGTCTAACTATAACCATTTTGCAGACAATGTATGACACAATGGACAAGCTACAAATGGTCATTAAATTTTAATAAAGTAGTTTAAGATGCAAGTAAGTGTTTAAGCTTTCTCCTCCCATACAATAATATGGGTCATCTATAATTTTTTTCTTTTTAATAAAGTGAATGCTCTGTAAGCAAACACTTGCTCTGCAGTTCTTCATTATAAAAAGGACAAACTATATAATTAAAGACTAATTTTGTTATTCTTATGTAATAAAATGCATGAACTGCAACAAACACTCATTTCAAAGATTCTTGGATGAAGTACAAAAGTTTACTCTTTTTCTTTTAAATTCCTGTGTAATAAAGTTGTTTTATCTACATTCATTTTGCAGAGCCTTTCTAATACAGTGCATAAACTACCACCAAGAATTCCTTTTCTAGTTTTTATTCAATAAAACAGACATACCAAAAATGGTCATTAAAGGAATCTTCCTGGAAAAAATTATGTTTTTTAAATTTTACTTACACCATGTAGTTTGTAGTGGTGGCCAAGAAAGAGTTTTACCC
Source organism: Polypterus bichir lapradei (assembly GCA_026402145.1). Classification (NCBI taxonomy): domain Eukaryota; kingdom Metazoa; phylum Chordata; class Cladistia; order Polypteriformes; family Polypteridae; genus Polypterus; species Polypterus bichir. Next base: position 33,570,401 of record JANRMT010062835.1, on the reverse strand, counting down.
TCATGTTTTCATGGAGAACATGTATAGCAGAGTTTCTGATAGAACAGGATCCTTCAGTGACCAATGCTGAACAACAGCAAAACATATCAAAGCGTTCACAGAAAAATCACATGCTATTCTTGTCTAATAATCCACATGTCATCTAGTCATATACGCTCATCGTATAGTATTTTTTGCTAAAATATTGTTAAATTAGGGGGTTGCCCCCGCCCGCTTCACTCGTCAGCCACTTTGCATCTCTGCCGCTCTTGTTGTGAAGAGAGGGGCTGAACGCACCGCAAGGAGACGCGGTCGCTCCATGGTGATACAATGGGAAACAAATACAGTTTTTTTTTTTACCTCCTCTTTGCTCGATCAGCTGCTGGCTTGTTGCTGCTGCAGTGCCGCGTGATCTGCATCTTACGCGGTGCTTCAAACATTTAAAAGCCTGTACAGCTGCTGTCCTACTCTTTGTCTTTTATTTCCGGCCCCGGGCATGGTTAAATCTCTTGGCACAAAGTCTCGCCTTGTGGGACGTGAGTTCTTGATATTTTTTAGTTTATAATTTAAAAATGGAATAAGAATCTGAAATTCTAACAGCATCACATTAAAGTTCGATAAATTTCTGAAAATGATACCAAACATATATATGTAGGTTTTAAAATAAGCCTGATTTAAAGCGTGATAAAAAACGTGACATAAAATCTTTGCACTTTTAGGCTTAGGATTTTATATATACAGAGTAGATTAATAATGTTGGAAAATTAAAGTAGTTCACAAACAGGAAACCCCTTGACACTGGGGTGGAGGGGGGGGTCACACTTTTGAATTGAAAACAGGACTCCTGGGCAATGAGTGAGCGAGAGTGTTAGGTTTTTAATTCTATTCAATTACATTCTATTTCCTCAAAAACATGAGATTAAAAATTATTCTTGGCCACCTTTACAAACTACATAGAGTGACTAAAATATAAAAAATATCATTTTTGGAAGGAGTATTCCTTGAAGAAATATCTGTGTAATAAACTGCATAAATTGCATTTCAGTTCCTTTGTGATGAAAGGGGTAAATTACAAGCAATAACTCCAGTGTAATTAATCAGTAAAATTACAACCACACACTCCATTTGAATTTCCTATGGAATAAGGAGGAAACATTTACGGTATCTAAAATTTCCAAACTCTGAGTAAGTGCTCTTTTTCTATTTTTTGTAATTAAATGTGTGAAATGAAACCAAACACTTATTTTTATTGAGATTGCATTTCCAGCTTTGGCACGTCATATGAATTCATGTTAATGACAACGGTATATTGGGTTTGTTTTGTAAGGGAATGTGTCTGATTGTTCTTTGTGTGATTTACTGGACTATTTCAAATAAATACTCTAGCAAAAATAATCTTGCCTTTAGGGAAAATAAAATTTGAACTGAATAGGACTGACGGGGCCAAAATTTGTTTCAAGGACAAAGGCACTTCCAACAAAACTGCATGATATCAGTCATATATGGCACCTGCATAAACTGCTCCAATCAGTATGAAAACAGTTCTCAGAGTGATGGCAATATTTGTATTTTAAAGAAAAAGTTAACACCTTATCAAAATCCTTTATCTTTTGATAAAATGTTGCGAAAAGTCAGCCTATCTCAAGTTCCTCCAAGCTCCTAATCAGGCCCTGTGCACTATACACCTGTCCATGTGTCAAACATTATGTTCCCAACAAATGATAAAACAAGATCAGATTGTTAAAATAATCCCTTTACAGACTATCAGTATTTTCATAAGACACTATGAATTTGATATTTCTTTAGAAAACAGGCCATTATGTTGAGAGTCGATGCTGGATGAGTTTAACTTGTACCATCAAAAAGGACTTGCATGCTGTGGTTAGAAACCTGAGACCCGTGAGAACACCCTCGGGATTATGGGGTGAGCAAGCAGATTTCTTGAAGAGAAAATGCTGAAGCTCTAAACCCAGCTCAGAAGTGAAAAACTGTGAGATCTACCTATGATGAAACAAACAGAATCAGCGGGGAAAAAAATACCCCAAACAGCTGCGGTACTGAAACGTGTTTCTTACAGACAGAGCCTAACCATTTATTTTTACTCTGAAAAACTCTTTTTTTTTTGTTTTGCTTTTCAGTGAAAAGCTTGCCTTCTGTGGCTTTGCTTGATTATGCTTTGACCAGGACTGGAATGTTCAATGTAATTAGTTACAAAACATAAGATGCAAAAATCAAGTACAGTGCAGACAAGCGGAATTATTATTTATTTAGTCATACATTAGGGGTTAGCCACCAGTCTCATAATTCCTCTTCCCTCCTTCAACATTTCTTACTTTCAAGCTAATTAAAGCCAAATGTACCTTCTGGGATCACAAGGGTCCGCGCTGCTACTGAACAGTGCTGCCTCGAGTCATGTGCTGTTTACTCTGAGATGACAATCATCCCAATTACTGCTTTGCATATAATGCCACACACAGAGCCCCACCACTTCAAAGTCTGCACTGTGCTATTAAATGTATCAGCCTTGGTCATTTCCTCACTTATTTTCAAAACAAATGAATTTTATATTAATCTTTCTCATCTATCAGCCTCGGTTTATGGTCATGGTGACACAAAAAAACCTTAATAAAGTATTAACAGAAGCTGCAAGGTGACAACTTAGGTCAGACTCTAAACTTGGTTTTGTTTACCATATTTGCTTTTTGATTTTTATTCCAAAAAATATTGTAATTTATAATTTTATCTCCAGGTCCTGTGAAAGACTATTTTCCTGGGTAGGGCTGTTCCTAATATCACTGCTGCTGAGCTAGGATCCGGACCCCAAATAGAATTTGATTGTGAAGGATAGAAAACATTATGTTGTGTTATGTTACGTTATCTTGTGTTAGAACATTAGAACACTCTAGACGAGATCAGGCCATTCAGCCCAACAAAGCTCGCCAGTCCTATTCACTTAATTCTTCTAATTCAAATAATAAAAGCTACCTTGGCTCACCCAGAGCAGGACTGTCTACTTCAAATTACTCATCTCCATACATTACTATAGAAACACTTTTTTTTTCATTAGAACAATCTAAACAAGATCAGGCCATTCAGCCCAACAAAGCTTGCCAGTCCTATCCACTTAATTCTTCTAATTCAAATAATAAAAGCTACCTTGGCTCACCCAGAGCAGGACTGTCTACTCCAAATTACTCATCTCCATACATTACTATAGAAACACTTTTTTTTTCATTAGAACAATCTAAACAAGATCAGGCCATTCCGCCCAACAAAGCTTGCCAGTCCTATCCACTTAATTCTTCTAACAAAACATCAAGTCAAGTTCTGAAAGTTCCTAAAGTCTTACTGTCTACCATGCTACTTGGTAGCTTCTTCTAAGTGTCTATGGTTCTCTGTGTGAAGAAAAACTTCCGAACGTTTGTGTGAAATTTACCCTTAACAACCTTCTAACTGTGTCTCCGTGTTCTTGATGAACTCATTTTAAAAAACAGTCTCGATCCACTGGACTAATTCCCTTCATAACTATAAACATTTCAGTCATGTCACCTCTTAATCTTCTTTTGCTTAAACTGAAGAGGCTCAGCTCTTTTAAATCTTTCCTCATAACTCATCATCTGCGGTCCTGGAATCAGCCTAGTTGCTCTTCTCTGGACATCTTCTAGCACTGCTATGTCATTTTTGTAGCCTTAAGCACCACATAGGACTCCAGATGAGGCCTCGCCATTGCATTATAAAGGTTGAGCAGAACTTCCTTGGACTTGTATTGTGTTATGTTGTGTTATGTTATGTTAATTTCAAATACAATTCTTGTATAAGTAAAATTGTAACTTGTATGTGCATTCTCAACAAATTTCTCCCAGAATGAATGCAAATGAAAGTAAATATTCAAAAATAGTGAATGTATTTATTTTCTAAAGACAAGAAAGGGATGAACAATGGCAAAATGCAAAATACCAAATAAAAAAGACAATAAGCCAGCAACATTTTGAGGCAATAACTACACAGCTGCTAATTCCTACCTATAAGAACTATTCTATTTTATTTTTCTTGTTATCTTTGTCTCTTTTAAATTAGCTGAGAATGTGTGGCTTCCTAATATTACAGATGGAGTAACGGGTTGGCACCTGAGTGCCTGTTTAAGGCATTCACAAACCTTGGTCTGGAGCATTCCATTCTACTCTGGTTCTTGGGTCCCTTCTCTGAGATTTTCATCTTTTTTTATTTATTTTCAAAGTTAAAGATTTAGTTTATTTAATTACTGTTACAATTTTAGATGGATTTTTTATGTAGAATCCATTTCTGTTATTTTATACTTTTAAGTTTGTTTTGACCTTTATGTCATTTATTCTGTTCATAAGAATTACTTAGGAATTACAGTATAATCTGTCTGTACATATATCTGTACATTTTCCGATACCTCCTGACTTTCTGTTATGAGAATACCCCCACATTTGACATACTATAATCTTTTCTGGACCCTCCACCCCATTTTTAGCCCTCTAGATGTGAGAAACTCTCATTTGTTGGCCATTTTGGACCGTATTTTGTGCGGGCAATTACAGAGTAAGCTAATAGGTGCCCTCAGCAAAAATGATCAGTAGGACTTGATTAATTGCACCAGTTCTCTAGGATCCAAGGCAGAAGTTCTTATGTGTGTTTAGGGAGTTGTTGTTTGTTTTATTATCTATACCAGTAAACCCCTGATTCTGTAAGGAATTGGAAATCCAAGAATGGCAATCACTTTCTGTTTCCTCTGATCTTTGGATGGATGAAAAATCATGGAGGGTGGGAGCATCCTGGGAAAGTTTTCATTTAATTAAATAAATATATTTGAACTAAAATTAACCAATTTATTAAAAGTAAAATTGAAATTTAATTGTTATATCATTTAAGTCCAAAACGTCTTTTTGGACGTTGCTGCACTCATAAGTAAAAAAAAATATAGGAGTGCAAAGGTTTAGATGAAGTAAACTGGAAACAAAAAATTAATAAAATGGTAAATTCAACATAGTTAATCAAAAATTTCCTTATAAACAACATTTTTGGTAAAGATGGTTTCCTGTCCTTGAATCAGCTCTGCCTGGTATGGAGTAGTTAAAACCTTCACTTTAACGTCACACGAACGCCGGACTCTTGAAAAGGCAACATAAAGTTGTCTATGTCCAAATACAGGTCCAGATAGGTAAATCCCTACAGGTTGTGTTGTGTTGTTTGGGTGCCACCTACTGACTCTGGGAAGCCGCTGGGTTTGACTCTGGGAAGCCGCTGCGTTTGACTCTGCGTGCGCTTTCGACGCCACCTAGTTCCCTGATGGTGACGGCGGCGGATTCACGTGCTGAAGTGACCATGGCAGCGGATCCCGGCTTGGAGATCTACATTGCTAAACGAAGGTTGTATATGCGGTGGTGTGTGCGTTCAAGTTCAGGCGGCAGTTGTATTGTGTGCGTTAGGGCGGCGGTTGTATTGTGCGCGTTTGTGTTCGGTCGGCAGTTATATTGTGCACGGCTTGCTTCTGGCCTTTGGCATCCCTGCATATATACAACCTTCATTGAGCAATATAGATATTATTTATATTTCTCTCTCTCTCAAGCTTCTGTAAAGTTTTCATTTCCCCTTGGAGACAAATAAAGTATCTATCTATCTATCTATCTATCTATCTATCTATCTATCTATCTATCTGCTGGTGGTCCTAGACCTTTAAGAGCCACTCCCAAAAGGTTAAAAATGGCAAATTTCAAACATAAGTGTGTGGGGTATCATTTTAGACTATTTAGGTAAGTGATTATGAATATAAAGTTATTTTTGATTTTTGGTCCTTTACTAGGGATCTAGCCCTCCATAGACCTCTATCAGAAGGTGAAAAATGACAAATGTCTGTTACAATCGAGAATTACTTTAAACATTTAAATCGAAGCACTGCTTTTAATATTTCAAATATTTGACAGTTATTCTTATTTATTATATACTTCTACCTCATGAAGTAAATCATTATGCTTCTTATAAACATCCTGAATTAAGGCAACTTATGCTAATTCAGATTTCTAACATTATTCTATTGATGTCACCGCATCACCATTTTAGCGATGTGCACTGCCATTTTGGATTATTGCTGTTGCCGCACTCCCATTGCCGTCGTGTGGTAGTAGTGTAGCCCTATTCAGTTTGCAGCAAACATCTGTTGGTGTCCATGTTTGTAGATTTAAAGACAAATGTGTTTGAGTGTTGCTGCGTTTCAGAATATAAATATAACACGTTTGTTTTTGTTTTACATACTGGGTTTAGTCTCTTGATTGTTTGTCCTCCTGGTTCAGACTCCAATGTCTTTTAGGTCGCATGTTCATGTACATATAAATGGATAAATGGACAAGACAACCCCATGTTCATGCACTTTAGGGACATGTAAGGGACTGCCTATGGACATTCCACTCTTCTTCTTCTTCCGTAGCTATTCCCTTGTTCACAGGGGGGTCACTAATTTTTTTTTTTTTTTTTTTAACTAGACTTCTCCAATAGAGGTTTAATTGTGATTTTTGTGGCTGAATTCCTTCCTTAACACCAACCCTCCCCATTTGCCCAGACTTGAAAACGGCATTCCACTATACACTGTATATGCAGGGCCTGGGAAATTATCCCTTGCATAAAATCCCAAATGTTTATCTGAATAGTAAAACAAAAATGAATGCAGGGGATATTAAGAGGTAACATTTCTGCTCACAGAGTAACTGTTACCTAGATACTCTAATAATCAAAGGAGCCACATGGTGGGCATATTAAGACAACAAGCAATATTCAGCTTTGACAAGCATCCGTCTCCAGGCTGAGTTTAAAAACTTGTCTTCTAGTCGACACATTAGCCGCACTTAAGTACATGGCTGTGATCCAGTGCTGCTATTGGGAGCTGGAGTGTAGCTGCAGTTGAAGCCATTAATACTGGGCCGAAAACAGCAGTTGCAACAGCACTCGCCCAAAGCAGCACACAAACTTTTCACCCCAGCTCATTAGGAAAGCAGTCGCTCATTAGTGAGGTAAATGAGATGTCTATCACTCTGTCCTCTGGCTGCACCTCCCAAACGTTATAATGCAGGCAAGCAAGAATCACAGGACGTTCTAGGCCTTGTAATACGTCTGGTAGAATATTAGGCTTTGGGGTCATACTGGTTGGAAAATAAATGCCTGAAGGTCGCAGAGTTTACATCGTGCATGTAATGTGTTATTAGTGAGGTGTCTCAAGGAGCAAAAAGGATGGTAATAGTGTGGGAGCTATATGACTGAAATAAAAGCAAAGCAGAATGTGTCCAACTTTTGAAACTTTTTGTTCAGAATATTGTAACTGTTATTATACAAATGTTTTAGACATTTGAAAATCTATTAATGTATTCATCTTCTGAATCCCCCCATACATGTTTCTTATTACAATTTCTCTTCTAATTACCTTTGAACTAAAGACATTTTTCAAACAAGATGAGATCATTCAGGTGCTCAAGCTCTGTTAGTTAACTGCAGTTATAGCTATGGCGCCCTGATGCCTTTTTCAGGATTTTATTTTTTTTTAATACCATAAGTGTATCTTCTTTGAATATATGACTCAGTAGTCAGGTCAAAACAATCAAACTACTTTTTCACTCCTTCAGTTCCAACTTTGATGCTGCAAAATATGATCCCTAAAAATCATATTTTGTCCATCATAGCACCAGCCTATCTACTGCACGTCTAATGCACGTGTCCCCACTTCTTTGCCTTTGTTACATATATTAAAGTAAGCAGTACTCCCACAGGTATGGAGGATTATCAGTGCCAAAATGAAATGAAATCCCATGTATGAACTACACTGAAATGCAGTGCATACTGTATTTAGGCAATAATTCAATTTCAGAACAATTTTTTTTATCCTATTTTAAAATAAATGAGGCAAATGATTCACAATACACAATATCTGTGCCAATCTCAAATGCAATATAAGGGTGTATTTTAGTTTAGTTCATGTCCATTAGATGTTGTACTGAGTGTGCCTTCGCATAAGATTATAAGAAATGTGACAAATGAGAGGGGAAATCCAGTCCATCAGGCTGGTCTCTTTAGCTAATAGCTAAGCTGTCCCAATATCTCATCCAGTTTCTTCTTAACTGTTGTCAAAGTTTCTGCTTCAGCTACATATCTTGGTAGTTTGTTCCACATTCCCACAACCCTTTGCATAAAGATGTGCTTCATGGCATCGGTTTTAAATGCACTTCCCTTTAATTTCCACTGATGTCCTCAAGTATGTGACTCACCCTTAATCCAAAAGAAGGTTGCTGTATCTTTTGCTCAATGCCTGGATCAGGTCCCCAGACAGTCTCCTCTACTCGAGACTAAACAGGTGTAACTCTCTGAGTCTGTCACAGTAGGATATGTCCTTAAGTCCTGGGATGCACCTGGTTGCTCTCCTGTGCACAGCTTTAAGAGCTGCTATGTCTTTCTTGTACAGTGGTGATGAGAACTGCACTCAAACCAAAATATTCTCATTATATTTCACTAAAGCCAATGGCACATTGCATAACTTCTAATTGCTGGGTATGTCAGACTTGCAGAGTGCAATTTCTGATCTTGTCACCAAACCTTGTCAATTTACATGAATAAAAATCTCAGGACATGTCACATTTACTGAAGACGTGCTGACAATCCAGCACACGGTCGTACTCATCCATTTTTGTGACAGCGAACAGTGTGCGGCCTCATTGAGCTGGTGCCGTACAAAGAGTTAACAGGTACGGAGACATCAGCTGCAATCTCTGACCTTTTTTTTTCTTTTTTCTATTCTTTCATGGTATGTAAAACACAAGACATCAGACAGACGAGCATCTGTTCTGCATGTGAGCTCCAAAGATCCTGTGTTCCTCATTCCTCTTCACTGCATTATCTGAATTGTACTTCCAGATGAGCATTCATCTGTTGTCATCTCTCTTGCACACAGAGCCTACCCCTATGACTAAAGACAAAGTCAAATTTGTGTCAGAATTAATCACTGACTCTTGGAGTGAGTCGCCAGACATGTCAGACTGCTGACCTTCACAGGAGCTTGCCATCAGCTGCCTCCAGCCACTAAGATTTTATAAATGAAGGCTATGACAGAATATAGCTGGAAACATCACATAATGTGACATGGCCTTTAGAGTTTGTTTGCTGCACATTGCATTTCCTTCCACCATAATGTGTTAATCATACCATAAATAAATGAAATATAATAACCAATCAGCATAAGGAGGTGGAGCAAGGTGAAATGGTAAAAGGCATAATTTCAGTCTCGCTGGAAAAAGTCAGCATAACCACAATACCCAGAGGAAAATCCGCACAGACAAGGGAAGAGCACACAAATTCAATACATACAGTGATTCATTGCACAAAAAATAGCAAAAGGGTTTGAGGCCTCGAAAAAAATAAAAAAAAACAAACCATGTCCTTTTCTATCCTGCCTTGAAATGGGCCTCATCCAGTCGGCTTGACCCCGAACTTTACTGACAGGCTTTGTTCTGTAAACAATAGAAATGGGGAGTTCAAAATACTTAAAAAATATTTAAATGTTCCAAAATACAACATAAATGCCTTGTTAGGGAAAGGAAACCCTAAACCTCTAGCTAGAGGGACAAATCCAACAAGAACGTTTTACCACCTTAGAGGCTCCTCAAACCAAGCCTCCAATCCACACCTTTACATGCGGGCCCAACATTTAGTGGTGCTCAGGCTTTGACAATTTCACACGCTGCATGACTTTAGTAGTTCAGGACTACTACAATGAAATTCAGAATGGTGTTTCAATTGTACATCTATACATTTCAGCTGCCTTCAAATTCTTGTCAGAAAAAAAAAAATAAAAAAAAAATTAAAGTTAAGAAAATTAAAGTTCATCCTTGCAATTGTTTGCTTAGAATTGTTGGCTAAGCAAGTCAATACTTTTAACAGAACAAGGAGAACAAATGCCTTTGAAAACAGATTTTTGCCTGTCAGGTTATTTCCATTTGCTCACTTCAAAGCTGATCTCTGATCTTATAATGTATAGCTCTACATGTTGTGCAGCTTGCTCCTAACGGTATTTAGAATTAAGAGTTTTTGCCTTGTCGGGGTTAAATCTTATGCCATAGATCAAAGGAATTCACTCCTGCAGTTACATACTTTATATATGATTAAGGTGCACTAGATCAGCAAGATATTTCAGAAAACATTCAGGGTATATTCATTTTATTTTAACAGATCTGGACTGAAGCCAACTTTAAAATGAGAACTAGAAGTAATGTGGCTGTCCCGCCATCCTGGGATATTTTCATTAGCCAAAGCACCACTTAACAAGAAGCTTAATGAGCTCCTTCAAGATGTTGTTCTTGATCTTTTAGTACAGGCTAAAAGTCCACCCCCTCAGCCCCAAGCTCATCTTAATATGGACAGCAGTAGGGAGTACAACATAAAATAAGAAGGAGAATGTCGGGACAGAAATCTATGTATACCACATTAACATGTGCTCTAGTATATCAAATACTTTAGATGTCAGGATCCTGTTCGTTAGGGAGTAGTGATTCTTTACTTCATGGGAACAGTACACTGAGTCTTTGAATAGATAGATATATAGATATTACATGGATTCAGAAAGTATTCAGACCCCTTCACTTTCTGCACACTGTATTGTGTCGTAGATTTAATTTTAAATTGATAAAGATGCCATTATTGCCCTTCAGTCTAAAGCCAATAACCCATAATAAAAGGTTTACAAATTTAAATCTCACATTAATATAACTATTAAGGCCCTTAATTCAGTACTTTGCAGAAGCCTCTTTAACAATTACAGCTTTAAGTCTTCTTGAGTAAGTCCTTACAAGTATTGACCATTTGGTTTTTATAAGTTTATCCTATTGTTCTTGTCAGATCTTCTTACGGTCTGTTAGGCTAGATGGGAAGCATCTGTAAACTGCCATCTTCAGGTTTCTCCACAGATGTTCTATGGGGCTCAAGTCTGGGTTTTGGTTGGGTCACTCAAGGACAGTCAGAGACTTGTCCTTATGCCACTCCAGTGTTGTCTTAGTTTTATACTTCAGGTTGTTGTTGTCCTCAAAGGTGAACTGTCACCCCACTCTGAGGTTATATGCAGTCTGGAACAGGTTTACTTCAAAGACCTCTATATTTGGCTTCATTCATCCTTCACTCAATTCTGACCAGTCTTCTCGTCCCTGCTTCTGAGATGTATATCATGATGCCTGGCACACCATACACCATGCTTCATCGTAGGGAGGTATTGGGCAGGTACTAAACAGTACCTAGTGTTTACCAGACATCGTGATTGGAATTTGGCAAAAAATAGTTCACTTCTTGACACATTAGACCAGATAATCTTTTTCCTTCTGCTCTTAGAGTTCTTTGAACTTGCATATGCCTTTTACTCAAGAGTGGGTTCCATCTAGCCACTCTACCATAAATGCCTGACTTACAGAGTGCTGCTGAGATGATTGTCCTTCCAAAAGACTCTCCCATCTCAGCTGAGGACTTCTAAAGCTCTGTTAGAGTGACCATTGTGTTCTCGGTCACCATCCTTACCAAGACCCTTCTTGTCTGGTTACTCAGTTTGGCTGCATGGACAATTCTAGGGAGAGTTCTGGTGGTTCCAAGCTTCTTTCATTTTACAATTATTGAGGCCACTGAGCTCCTGGGAACACTCAAAGCTTTAAAAACGGTTTTATTACCCCTGACCTGATCTAAGCCAAACTACTATGTACTGTATTTGCATAGGTCAACAGAGAGATCCTTGGACTTAATGGGTTGTTTATTGTCCTGATAAAGCATTTTTCATATTGTTGTCACGACCCGATCAGTGCTCCAGCTGGATTTTTATATTACATATGTTAAAAAAACAAAAAACTTGTATTATTTTCATTTGACGGGTACATCAGTTCAGTGTTTCTCAACCCCTGGGTAGCGACCCACTTTTGAAGTTGTTATCCAAGGGCCATATACTTAAAGCATATTCGGAAAACAGAACTGGTAGATGAGCAAAGGGCAATCAACACTGGCAAGTATAGCATAGTAAAAAGACAGGGGTGTCACATTTAATCCTGGTCTTCAAAGGTTTTAGATTCAGAAGGAAAGTAGCTAAAGCATTTGACCTGTGAAAAATGTGGCAATTACAGGAAGATAGTGTGATATAGTGGTTGAGGCTTCGGATTTTACATATGAACACAAGAAATTTGACAAATGAGGAGACTATTCAATTTGTTGCTTGTTAGTTTAACTATTAGTTAAGCTGTCTCAATATCTCATCAAGATTCTTCTTAAAGGTTGATTCAGATAACTCCTTGCATAAAGAATTGCTTCCTGGCTTAACATTAGAATTACCGAAGCATACGAAAAAAATCGTAATCCCAGCCCACCTTAAATTCCTTCACACCTCTCCATCAACGTCTGTTGTGTTGTAAATGTATCGATCAACAAAAGCAGCAAGCAGCCTGCTGTCCCATCCCCCACCTTGACGAAGCTCAACTCTCCCAGTTCAGGCCAAGGCTCCTTATCTGCGTGTGAGGTTGCTGGAGTTGTATAGGGTAAATAATAAAGTATATTGTTATTTGGAATACATGCATTTCATGTGTATTCCGTGTCTACAAAGATCTGGATAAGTGTAGGATGAAAGGAAATGTGAAGCAAGAAATGCTGAACACATACCTAAAACAGAAACTTTTTCCATGTTATACTAATAATGACGTGAAGTGTATAATATGTGAAGACTTTTGTTCAAATATCAAATAAACACATTTCTTTGGTTATATTCTTGAATAAAAGCACATTTCTTGCCTTACATTTCCTTTCATCCTACACAAAACAAAAGACGCTGATGGAGAGGTGTGAAGGGATTTAAGGTGGGCCAGGATTACGAGTTTTTCTAGTGTTAAATCTTAAATGCACTTCCACTTAACTTCCATTGATGTCTTCGGGTATGTGACTTACCCTAAGGCTGAAAGAATTCTGCTGGATCTTCTTTTTCAAAGCTTTTGAGAATTTCGAAGATGACCCCATACAGTCTCTTCTGCTTGAGACAACTCAGATTTTTTTATTGACTGAATCTTTCATAGTAGCACATGCCGTTAAGTCCTGGAATGCACTTGGTTGCTCTCATTTGCATGCCGTCAAGTGCTGCTATGTCTTTCTAGTAACATGTTGACCAAAATTGCACACAGTACTCCAGATGCGGTCTCACTAGTGTATTATATTGTCTCAGCATAAAGTCCCTTGATTTGCATACAACATTTTTTTACAATATAACTTAACACGTTATTTGCCTTTTTAATAGTTTCTGTACATCCCTTTGATGATGAAAATGATGCGTCAACGTAAACCCCAAATCCTTTTCAGAGATTACTTCCTTGAGGACAGTGTCCCCCATCTTGTATTTGTAATTGATGTTCCTTTTGTCTATGTGTAAGCAGTCTGCACCTTCTGTGTTAGTATGCATTTTCTAAGGGTTTGCCCAGTTCAGAAGCTTATCCATGTTTTTGTGGATTTTTTTTTTGCCTCCTCAGTGTCTGCCATTCCTCCAGTTTTAGTATCATAGGCAAATTTCAAAAGTTTACTAACAATACCAAAATCTATGTCATTAATAGAAATCAGAAAAAGTAATGGACTAAGGACAATAACAGGGGCCACAACCTTGATTGATTCTGGACTTTAAACACTGAGGTTGTAGTTTCAAATCCTGCTACTGACACTCTGTGACCATGAGCAAGTCACTTCACCAGCCTGTGCTTCAAAAGGAAAATCAAAAGATATGTGACCAATTGTACCTCACATGTTTTAAGTCTCCCCAGATAAAGGCGTCAGCCAAATAAGTAAACAATAATAACAGAATGGATTCAATTCAGGTACTGCTGCCTTGCTGCAACATGTTTGTTTAAAGCCGCATGGCCAAACCAAAGAGAGGTAATGTTTGCTTCATCCAAGCATTAAGTAAGTAACATAATGTGAAGCGTGTGTATGGAGTCATTCATCCCTGTGATTTAGGAGCTGGTGAAGGCTTTGTGCTGCTTGCTTAATACTTCGTTGACACAGCTGTGAAATATGTCATATTTATTTTTGTTAAAATTAAAATCCTCTGTTAACAGATTTTAAATTACCTAAATTATTTGTTTATTTTGGGGGAATTGGTGTGAGTTCATTGGAAAACAGTGCAGCTGATGGGAGGGAGCAGGTAGGAGTTGTCATAGTGTCTACAGGACTGAGCGGGCACAGGCGATACACTGACATTCGATCAAATAGTTGGCGGGTTGGACTCGCGTGAAGATTCTAAAGAGGTACTGCTACTCATTGGTATAACAGTAAGAAAATGTGCTGGCATGGTGATCTTTACATTCATCATTGCATCGTTGAGATACAATGACAGTCAATCAAAGTGTTAGGGTTTCTTCGTGAAGATTTCTGAAGAGCTGCTGGTATTTTCTTCTACAATAAGGAAAGGTGCAAGTACAGGGAAACATAAATCATTGTTGTTACACATGGGTCCACCATGAAGAATTTACTTACTGGTACAATAAGTAGAGGTACCGGTACTGGTGATGAAGTTGGAAGAGGTGCCAGTACTGGTGAGTAGCAGCCCACTTCAAGTGAGGGTGTTTATGAAATACTAGCAACTCATGGTGGGCTGGGTCCTGCCATTTGGCCCGATGCTGCCCCTTTAAACCTTGGTAACCAATAACCCTTTAATGAAATAAATGATTTAAAAATGGACAGATGGAGAAAGTGAAAAACCTCGTCATCCAAATGGGTATTTTTCCCTTGTTAACACTGCTGGATGCTACAAATCTCTTGACTGATGTTAGCCATCTGGGAGACTCACATGGAGAAAAATGAGGAAGATTCTGCCCAATGAGATACCTAATCAAGATGTGCCCCACATTCTGGGATGCCCACAAGAATCTCCCTTATTTATCCTTTCGTAGTTTCACACACACTTTTGAGCTAGTTATGTAAATTGCAGCCTGAAATCACAGAGTTACAGTCTTGTATCAAGATGAGCACACGCTTAGGTTTTGTTGCTTGTTTAACTCTTTCCAATAAGCCTAGCATTATCTTGTCACTTAAGTGTAGGTTTTCAGAAACAGTTGTTAGTTGCAGTTTAGCAAGACAGTTTATTTGCATAATAAATAAGATAAAACATGTTTAGACGTTGTGTTACATAAAGTTAGAACAGAAGCCTGTTGTGTTATTAATTCCATTAAGTGAGGCTGAGGCCCTCTGAAATCATTCTTGTTAGTCTTATAATTATAACAGCCCAACACAGGAGGCTATAATTATTGTCAGCAGCAAAAGGTACATAAAAGGGGAGAGAAAACACGGTTCCAACATGTTCTTTAACTCTTTAACACATATGGAAACTCTGAGCATTAACCTTAATGCAGCATAATTTTGGAGGGAACATACAAACTCCACCAAGAACGTAACCGAGCCGATAACTGAGCACTCTGAAACAATAATATAAGCACAGGGTTAAAAAATAGATGGATGGTTAAATGAATATTACTATTGACACAATTGTTAATGTCTTTAAAATCTTTTGTGGTGAAGCACGCTAAGGTCTGTGGCTGTCGGCAGGTCTTTTTTAAAATGGAGCAGCTCAGGCTCCATGAGTGTGTGCTAGTGTGGCCCAGGATGTTTAATGGAGTATTTGGGGCTGATTACAAGAACATGGGAGTGCATGATTGGCTCCAGCTGCTTCAACGAATTTGTGCAGGTCGCAGTTGAGACCCCGTGCACATGGAGGGATAAGAGTTGCCTTAGCAGGATGGTGGTAAGATATCGCAATGGAAAGATGAAATGGAAGAATCAGGAAAGTGGGCCAGCATGATGGAGTGGTTCAGTGGCCTGGAGAGGAAGTGAATTGAGTGGTGTGGATCACTCCTGCTGAGAATCACAGAGTAGCAGGAGGAATTGAGTACTCCAAGGTCCTTCAGACACCAAGAAAGGAAGCCTGAAAGTGGAAGTTGGACTATGAGGGTGCCAGCAGATGCCAACGGAGGCAGTCGGGAAGGAAGCCAGAGAGAGGGGCTGCAGCGGTTGGTATCTCTGCCAGCTGCAAGACCCGAGAAGGGTGAGCTGGGGAAGAGAAAAGACTAGCTGGGCTGACAGGTGACTGGAGAAAAGAACCCAATGTCTTTATAATTTTACACTTGGATTTATGGGATCTATTTAATGTTGATTTTATCTCCCACAGAGAGTATTTATTGACATTATTTATTCAAAGCACTATGTTTGCTTCATTTGAATATATCTGATGGAAATAAAAACACTTTTTTCACCTACTCTTGAATGAGTGTGTGTCCTCATTTGCCTGGCTCATCCCAGTTACATTATTAACATCACTGGGTTCAAAAGATGTTAAGGCTGATTTAGCCAACCTGGGCTGTCATATCATTATATTCTATTACTTAATTTGGGAGGAGGGAGATGCAATGATTAGCTCTTTTTTCTCACTGGTCAAATCTCATGGATTCAAATTCTGGACCAGTTTACACGTTCTTACACTGTCTGTGTGGATTATCCCCAGATACTCTGGTTTTACACTCAGATCATAAAGACATAAGGTTAATTAGGGTCTATAAATTGTTCCAGAATGTGTAGAGGTGAATGTCCTCTGTGATGGGGCTAGGTTGCTCTTTACTTTACATTCAATGAAGGGATGAGCATCATCTTCCCTAAACCCTGCAAATGGATGAGTACGTTTGAAAATGGATGGATACAGCTAGTTCACTTAACTTGGACAAGCTTGGTCCAGTCAAGGAGTTGTGAGGAGCCAGGAGGCTCACCCATCAGCAGGAATAAATCTTACTAAAAAGCTCTCCATCCATTGATTTTCTAAAGTGACTTATTGTACATTTAGAGTCACTGAGAACCAGAATATATTCTGTCATCACTGGCTATTAGAAGGGAACAAACTCTGAACTTGATGCCAGTTTATTGCAAGGCAAATTCATGTAAAATCCCACTCTTACTAAGACTAAGAATTAGTCAACATAAAGGAATACTCCACACAAAAATTACATTTTTTATAAGTTACTTATCCCATGTAGTTTCAAATGATAGCTGGAAAAAAAAGTTAATCTCACATTTTCATGATTATGAATGGAGATAAAGTTTTTGATAGAATAGATGTCTATGGAGACCAATGCTGGGCAACAACAAACAATACCAAAAACAAGTCATCAAGTTGTATGCTCTCAATGGCTCAGACAACTTGTATTTTTACTAAAATATTATTAAATAAATTCCAGAAAATGGTCTTATGAACGGGCGGCACAGTGGCGCAGTGGTAGTGCTGCTGCCTCGCAGTTAGGAGACCCGGGTTCGCTTCCCGGGTCCTCCCTGCGTGGAGTTTGCATGTTCTCCCCGTGTCTGCGTGGGTTTCCTCCCACAGTCCAAAGACATGCAGGTTTATAAATGCTTTGAATGTACAATGCAGTCTTTAAAGGAATGACTTCATAGGGTGTATTGCTGTAATGAATCCATTCTTATAGACAACAAGCAGAAGAGTATGAGAAAGACCACTAAGCATGGAGTCACAACCATTTGCAAAAAAGTCTTAAGGAGATAACAGCTGTATTGAAAATTCTGCTTTACATGGGTGCCAGCTGAAGAATTGTCAAGAAGTTCATTGATGCCTGTCTGCAGCCTTCTTCACAGTGGTAGATCTATCATGGCCTATGGGCGCATTTCAGCCAATGATGTAGGGGATCAAATCAATGGAATCACTGATTCTGATTAATTATGCTATACCTTTTGAAAAATAACTTATTGGCAGAAACATTTTTTAGCACAATGTTGAGTGCAAACACACTGCAAACACAATTAAGATCTGCTCGGAGCAAAAAATAATCTGTAAATGGAACAGTAACGGAATTAGACTGGCCATCTCAGAGTATAACTGAAGTTGTGTGGGATCACTTGGGTACGGGCAAGAGCAAATAAAACTGTGACAACTGAAAGAAGAGCTAATGGAAAATCCTGCTAGAAGCTCAGAAGAACTGAGTACAGGACTGCTTTAAGAAATGTGTGGCAATGTACTGAAGAGAATCGCATCAGCTTTACATTGTATCATGGGGTGAATGAAACGCAGACTTGTTTTAAAAGCACACTTTTTATTGTATAGATGTTCATTTCTAATGCTGTATCATGTTTTGGGTGGCTCGGTGGCACAGTGGTAGTGCTGCTACCTCTCAGTAAGGAGACCAGGGTTCGCTTCCCGGGTCCTCCCTGCATGGAGTTTGCATGTTCTCCCCGTGTCTGCGTGGGTTTCCTTCAGCCGCTCTGGTTTCCTTCCACAGTCCAAAGACAGGCAGGTTAGGTGTTTGTGTGTTCACCCTGCAATGGATTGGCGCCCTGTCCAGGGTTTGGTCCTGCCTTGTGCCCTTTACTAACTGGGATAGGCTCCAGCATCCCACATTACTCTGTTTAGGTCTAAGCAGGTTATAAAATGACTGACTGACCATATTGTGTGTGATGCCCAGGCATGTAGAGCCATCCTAACCCCAACACAGATAGGCTGGACACAGGTTTTAGACCACACAGCACATGGTTTATTTACAGTCCAGTCACAGGGCAAAGTCCCTTTTTGCTACCAGTCCTTCCACCTCCACACCTCCTCAGGCTTCGTCATCTTCCTCCCAACTCTTGCCATTGAGTGGTGGTGACTGGCTCCTTTTATACGACCTTCTTCCGGCAGCACTTCCGAGTGCAACTGAATTGTTGCCAAATAGGGCCATGCAAAAGTCCAGGTGCCCCCTGGCGGTGGCCACGGTCCCCAACTGGGTTGAGCTTCTATGCTCATAACCTGTGGCCCCGCTGTAAGCCAAGGGGGCTGCCCTCTGTTGGTCTGGGTCTTAAAAATATTCTCTCCTCTGGTCCTTCCATACTCAAGGCATCCCGGAATATTCATTACACATGTTTTCACAAATACAGACTTAATGTCAAGATAACTAGGTATAAAATAGTTTTCTTTGGTGGCCTAAGATATTTGGACATTACCGATACTTTGCTGATGAGATTAAATCTTGTTCTCCATGGCCGTAGGTTCGATATAGCAGGTTATACATCATTCTTCTGGTTTTTGGCACTACTCATTTATTTGTTTCCTCTTAACCCGGTGCTTATAAGTATAATGGATGAAGCATAAAAACTGTATTTTTATCAGACTAGTGCAGTGCTTGACTTTTCACTACATTCATAATGGCTAACACGGTACAACACCCTAGTACTTCAGACTAATGCACAAAGTTTTTGTTTGTTTTTGACAATTCTAATTCCTTAACCTTATCTCTGTGTTTTAAGTCTGCTGATCAATGTCCCTCTTCCAGCCATAGTTGTGAAAATGTTAAAGCGCTGACCTTTGCTGAAAGGCCAATATAATTAAGAAAATAAAAGCGAAAACTGCGGTAGTGAGTAATTTAGTGTGGCTATTTTCAGATCTCAACACGATTAATGTATTCAAATTCCACTCATACTAAATTCATTAGTGGCTTCAGTGGTTGCTGGCGAAGCTTTTGCACAGTATTACAAACAATTTTTATCTTTCAAAGATTACTACTAATTTATTATTTTTCTATAAAACTTGTCATCTGCATTAACAAACACATACTTACTATTGGGTAGGTGAGGTGTTTCACATAATTCACCCTACGGCTTTAGACGGTGTAATTTTACTTGCAATTAAATTTCATTTTTCACAAGTGATTAGAGCCTCTGCTGCCTCCCAGGCTTTACACAAAGCTCTGTTTCATTAAAAAGTTGGTATTACTATCAGCATTGCTGTAATTAAAAATATTTACCTGCTTTCAGGACATTCAATGTATTAAGAAAAAAGTCTGCAGGTGCAGCTCAATACAAGACCCCTGTTTGCAAAGACCCCTTTCTTTATTGTCAACCACAGAAATCTTAGTGTGTCACTTAGTAAGATTTAATTTAGCTTGAGCCAAGACTTATTATTAACTTTTTCCGAGCTTCCTCTACATTTTTTTTTGTTTTTCGTTTTTTAAGCAGAAATCTTTTTACTTGATCGGTACCCCGTAATGTCAGAACACCTGCTGGCTGAGGTCATTGCCAACGGATTACAAAGAGCATATTGTGTCGCGTGTCTCTAGGTTAAAAGCAGACAGTTGGGATGTACAGGCTGATAGGAAAAATTAGAGCTATAATGGTGCCAGCAATCTGCCCAACGGTGTTATCAGTGCAAAAACTTGCCGGGTCATGTCAGATACTGAAATGAAGCTATAATATAGCGTCTGTTTGTTTTTAAAATGTAGGCTGCCTAAAATATTTGGGCTGTTGGCTTATCAAGTTGCTACTTAGCAATTAGAAGATAGAGAAACACGTTGGAAGTGAGTCCAAAAATGATGAGTGCAACACTCTGTTAGTTTAAAATGAAAGTGCTGGGTGGAATCTGCATCCAAAGGAATGATGCAGTAAACTCTGTAGGTACCATGGAGGATGGAAAATCCTCCTGGTTGGGATAAAGGATGGATATTTCCCCGGACTGGAGACCATAATGGACGGCCTGGGCGAACGGGCATACTGGGAGCAGTTCATTCCCCCACATAATAGGTGGCAATGTTCCTCAGGCCTGAACCCATTTAGAACATACACAAGGTGGCATGGGAGTTGGAATCCAGAAACACAGCCTTGGCAGGGCCTTTATGTACAGCCAGAGGGTGCTGCTGGGAGAGAACTGCTCTGGTTTCCAAACGACCCAGAAATGCTCCGGACTCCAACTCCTATGCCATCCTGTGGGTCCCCTAAATGGGTTCAGCCCTGAGGAACTCTGCCACCTGTAATGTGCCACCTGTAACATTTCATTCATCTTTAGCACCTACAACTCTTCATAAATGTAGCATTTTACTGCCATGAACATCACCCAGAGGCACCTTAGAAGTACAAATGCATAATACCAGTGTTATGTTATGTGTAATTTACACAGGCACAGGCAGGTTAAGTGACTTGTGTCAGGTTTTAGGAATGGACCAGCAAACTTGTGGTTGAGAGCTCATTTACTTAGCGATTACACCATACTGTCTAAATATTTTATCTATTTGAAATTTTTTTGGAGTGATGCCTTCGGAGGTGGTCCTATATTCAGAGGTGTGTGTAATTTTCAGAATGCTTTCTTATAGAATTGTTGCACGGTGGCTGTCCTGTCCTCACAACTCCAGATTGCTGGACTCAAATCCTCATTTGGTGACTCTCCAAGTCGAGGTTGCAAACTCTTTACATTTTCAAACCTTTTTTTTTCTCCCAGTATTCTTACCACATTCCTACCAGTTTCCAAAGACGTATGGACAACTCTAAACTTGCTTGGTGTGAGTGATTGTGCCCTGGTGCCCCATCTTGGATTGCTTCCTGGCTTGAGATTGATATTGCCATTACAGGTTCTTAGCTCCTGTGAATTTAGATTAAGTGGAGAGAGTAAAGTTTAGTTAGTTTGTACAGAATTCTTAGTACATTCATGAAATGGATACTTAAACCCAAATCAAACACCTAACAAGACAAAGTAGTAGAAGTCAAAAATATACGCCACCATTTTTTGCTTTGACCCACAAAATGTAAGAATATATTTGTCAAGAATTAAAGCAGAGAATATGCACACTTAATAGTTTAAGCAATCCTGGTATCAGTACAGCTGAGACTGAAGGGGCATCTGTCTGCTTATATAAGAAGTGCTCCTTAACTCTCAGAATTCAAATTCAGGCTTCAGACTCACTACTTTACTATAGCCTACCATGACTACTGTGGAGCTGCTGGGCAGTTGTGTGTAACACAGCTTTGTTGGATAGTCATTTCTACAAAAATATAAGTATTACAATAATTTAAAACACCACTAACCCTCCTTTGTTCTGTTTCGCTTCTCTGTTTTCATTTGGGGTGCTTGGTGCCAGTGCCCTATTGCCACTTTGAAAAGTCATCAAAGATATTGGGAGCCTTGGAATCATCAGATGGAAAGATTCTCTAATCAGATTGGATGGGCTGCACTACTGACTTCAGTTCAGTTTTTAACACCATCATCCCACAGAAGCTCATTGGGTCTGCTAGGGTACAAAACTTCCCTATGCAACTGGGTCCTGGCAGAGAGACTCCAGAAAGTCAATTTAAGAAACATCTCCAGTACTATCATGCTGAGCACTGTTGCCTTAGCCACATTGTCTAAAAGCAGTGGTTCTTAAAGTTTTTTTGTGGCCCAATTTTGCCGTTCTTGTGTCTTTGAGGCCCAGAATCGCCACCAACAATTATCTGGTCCCCTCTTAGTGAATCACCACTGACATTCATACCGAGGGTGGGTGTCCCCTTGGATGATCAGTCATAGTAGAGCAATGGTGTCTGCTTAAACAACCCACATTACATACAGCCATTACAAGACACTCCGCAAACCATATACAACTCTTTCCCATTGAGTACAATTTTACAATCGGACTGTGTGCGATCCAAATTCAGACAACACATGACACAAAATGGGCATAACCAATAGGTTAAGAACCATTGTTGGTTGTGTAATTGAACAGTGCAGTAGTACTTATATCAGCCCTATTTAAGGTGATGGCCATCATATCCAACTATCCTATCTTTATAACAAACCTCATTCCATCTGTCCTCTAGAATTAGGAAAAGTTCAAATGTGTGTCCAAAAAAACTTGAATGGTAGGCCCCTTGCTTTACTTTCTAGGCTTTGATTCTTGTTTTGTGTTTTGGTTTAGTCCCTCTCTGTCTTTCTCTCAATGTATTAACTCTTCTGCCTGGCCTTCAACCTACATTTTGCTCCCCATCATGGAACTTTCATTACCTGGTCCATCCCTTTTAAAGACCCTCAGGGCTCTCTGTCTTCAGCATATTCATTACAGTAAGGAAAAGAGTGCCATTAAGTTGCAGTAGATGTCACGATGTTGTGATAGGGTGACCAGATGAGTTCGGCTATAAAGGAGGACACTGACTGTCAAAAAGGAGGACAAAAATGACCAAATATATTTTCCAACTCCAATCAACCGCTAACCACTGTCCGTTGCGCCATCGGGCAGAAATAGAATATAAAACAGTGTTGCCGCTAGTTGATGTTACAATTATTGATAACGTGATAATGTAACGTAATGTCACGCGGTGACGCAGATGAATGGAGAATGGCCAAAGGCTGCTCATTCTCGGTATATATCATATGTAATTAGTCAAAAACGGTTAACTCTGTTCGTGATTCTGTGAAAGGAGGACATTTTAATGAATTTTTGGAATGCCTGGAGGACGGAGGAAACCATGTTAAAAAAGAGGACATGTCCTCCTTTTGGAGGACGTCTGGTCACCCTATGTTGTGACAATCTAGAACACAACAAAAAAAGTCTAGACAAGAAAAAAATGTATTAAAATGAATTATGAAATTGTAAATTATGTCTAAGTGACATTTTGTGGACATTTGAGTCATAGTACAGCTTTCCCTAAATCCAAGAAAGGATTTGGAGTTGAGATAGAGATAGATAGATAGATACTTTATTAATCCCAAGGGGACATTCACATAATCCAGCAGCAGTATACTGATACAAAGAAACAATATTAAATTAAATAGTAATAAAAATGAAAAAAATGAAAAAAAAAAAAAAAAAAATGTTAGCATTTACTCCCCCGGGTGGAATTGAAGAGTCGCATAGTGTGGGGGAGGAACGATCTCCTCAGTCTGTCAGTGGAGCAGGACAGTGACAAAAATCTGTCACTGAAGCTACTCCTCTGCCTGGAGATGACACTGTTCAGTGGATGCAGTGGATTCTTCATGATTGACAGGAGTTTGCTTAATGCCCGTCGCTCTGCCACAGATGTTAAACTGTCCAACTTTACTCCTACAATAGAGCTCAAGTTGGCTGACATTCCAGCCAGGGTGAATGGTTGCTTACTTGGCCTGGAACCCATGGTGAAGAAAGAGTATGGATGGAAAGACAGCCTGACTGTCTAGGTTAGTGATACCTTTCCCGGTCCAGAGGTAATTATGAAGGAAGGACAGAGGATGACTAATTATGTGTTCCCTCAGTACACTGGGTTGGCAGAATCTCTCTGGTATGGTCCCAGTTTTGACACCCGCAGAGCTGCACAGGGGTTGTAGTTTTACTAAACAGTCCTGTTGGGGTTCTTGGGTACCAATTGGGGGGAGCTGCTAAGAACAGTCTCCCCAGTTATGGACTGGTTCCACCGGACCCGGATGTGCTTCTAGGGGACAGGGTTCAGTTTGAAAAGCAGCAGCTCTACCTCATCCAGGGGACATAGTTGAGAGGAATTGTGATTAATTTACCAGTTGAAACAAACCTGTAAAAGGTATTTTGTTTAATAAAAATATCTTTCTTTTAACCTATGATTGCGTGGTTTGTTTGTATCTGGGTGTCTGTGGTGCTGGTTTGCTCACTACATGTCACAGAAAGAATGTATCAGCAAAAATATTTATGTCTTGTTTCAACAGAAAGGTGAGCATTAGAAAGAGTAACATAACTGTACAAAACAGAACAAGAAATAAATAAATTTAAAGGACCCTCTTGGCCTGTCTTAATAAAAGATAGATATTGCCTAACTTTCCCCTCACAATATACATTTTGCACTGTGGAAAAATAATTTTAGGGTAGCATAGCATTCATCTTTAAGAAATAGCATAAACAACAACAACAACATTTATTTATATAGCACATTTTCATACAAAAAAAATGTAGCTCAAAGTGCTTTAGAAAATGAAGAAATAGAAAAATAGAAGACACAATAAAAAATAAATATAAGTCAACATTCATTAACATAGAATAAGTAAGGTCCGATGGCCAGGGTGGACAGAAAAAACAAAAAAAAAACTCCAGACGGCTGGAGAAAAAAAATAAAATCTGCAGGGATTCCAGACCATGAGACCGCCCAGTCCCCTCTGGGCAATCTACCTAACATAAATGAAACAGTCCTCTTTGTATTAGGGTTCTCATGGAAGGACTTGATGATGATGGTCACGTAGACTTCTGGCTTTCAGTCCATCAATGTTGGAGCATCATGATGCTTTGAGTAGGTGGTGGTGGCGCAGAAACATTAAATAAAAATTTATCAAAGGGTTAATAAATGTTAGGAACCTGTTCAGGGACACCAGGAAACCAGATAAAGGTCAAGTGAACAACAAAATGTACACTGAAATACAAGAATTCGTTTAGGAAAAATACGAAGATGGTCAAGTAAATAAAGAATGTACCAGAAGGACAGCTGATATAATACAGAAAATGTACTGAAGGGTGACTAAGAGATGACTAAGAAATCAGCAGATGTCCTATAAATGAGAATGGACAGTTGTTATATGCACAGAAATTTCGAGGCTGTTGGTGCAACTCAAAAGTATAAGAAGAACCAGAATACAATGGAATAAGACTTTTGTTTTATATAAATCATTTGGGTGTAAACCAATGAACCAACCAGAGTACAATGTATGCATTGATTGACAGTGTATGTAATTTCAACAGTATATAAAATGAATCTCTATTCTTTGTTTCTCTGACCATTCTGACCAGGTTGTAACAGACTGTTTTTGAGGAATGCTCCCTCCAAGGCATTTTGCTGAGGAGTAATTAAAAGATACAATGAACAGCTTTTCTCCTGCCTGATTACTGAATTGTCCCATTAGAGGATGTTTCTTTCTTTAATAAGATGTTAAATGTCGACCACAGCACCTCCCAAATAGTAGACTGTTATTATTCTAAATATACTGTTTTTTAACATATTTTTGTTGGTCACTTAATAATTTTGGATTACATAGATTCTAGCTTCAATTCCATTTTGATTCTGAACAATTTGTGTTATTTTATTGTTTTGCCTTTCAACAATGACATATTGAATGACACCAGTCTAAGTTTGCTACAAATCACCATGGTTGTCGCGGGCTGTGACATCATTGTACCTTCCGGTATAAACATGGCAGTAAGCGGTATGCTCGGTATACCTTAATGAATACAACTCTGTTAAAAATTTTCTAGCATTAGTTAGCAATTCAGAAAGCTTTAAAAGTTTAGTTTTTAACCTTTGAGCTCCTTTGAGTGCCCATCACACTAAATACACTCTCTTCCTCCCACCAGACGAGCACTTGCTCTAACTCCACTCCCAACTCCATGTTCATCCAAGTTGTCAGAACCTGGTCCCCGTTTCCTTTTCACTTCTGAATTTCTGTTTGACTCCATGATGTGTTTTATATTACCAGAACGTTTAACTTTGATTTTTTTCATACCTGCTATACTGAGACAATAGAATTTGTCTGCAAATTATTATGAAAATTAAAAGTTAAGTTAAGTTAAAATGATTCATGAATACAAAGAGTAGCCAGGAAAAACTAAAAGTCAAATGCTGGGAATCAAAATAGGATCGAATAATAATCTTCACATTCCATTAAATGCGGGGAATTGTTTTCATGACCAGTTATCACATCACACTTCTCAAATGGCGCAGTTTCACATACTTGTAACTGTAGTATGCTGCCTTCACCACCTACCTCGAAGTTATCATCTGAAACCTACAAGAAGCATCTGAGAATGCTGTGATTTCCATTTTTCTTATTTTGAAATGCTTTGCAATGACTGAGCCCTTCTTGTAATGTGTTTTGTTAACATTACATATTTGACCATTTATTGCGTTATCCCTTGTCATTATGACCAGGATTAGTCCTCACAGGGAAATACTAACAGTAAGGAAGGAGGCTTAAAAGCTGTAATCTTTGTCTGATCTCTCTGGTAGTTTCCCAGAAGCACATGTTCAGGAAGTCAAGTCATGATGTCTCAAGAAGCACATGATGTCACCAACCTGCACACCAGTTTCACTGCAAGTTTTCACTGTAAGCGAAGAGCTGATCTTCTTGGTGTATTTCCAAAGAATTAAATTCAATTGGCTTGATTCTTTTCATGAACAGTTTGTTTTTAAGGGTTTTCTAAACATGAAACTATGTAAATAATTATTATTTGGCCATTAACTGAGTAACTGGACCTTGTGTTTCTATTGCAGAAATGAAAGTGTTTCTTGCAGAGCAGTGTAATAAATGTATTGTCTGAAGAACTAGGAGGCAATGTAACTTAATTAGATCTGTTATTTAATCATTACACTGAGAAACTAATAATTTTCCACTATATGTAAAAATTTCATGGGGCAACAGAACCTTTGCATTTGAATTTATTTGCTTAGCAGACACTTTTATCCAAAGCAACTTACAAAAGAGGTCCACATAATTGTTACATATTGTAACATATAATTGTCTAAACATCAGTCTGAAGGACTGTTCGGTAACAAGCATTACAGGACCATGGTACACAACTGATCACCACAAGTGAAGAGTTCAGAATGAAATCCACAGATTGTAGAATTCCTACATTTTAAAATCTAACAGCTAATATCAGTTAGACCTAACAAGAGAGTCTTCTTAAACACACTGAGGGAGTCAGAGGTGGGCAGCTTATTCCACCAGCTAGGAGCTACATATGCAAAGAGTCTGGACTGAGACTTGATACAACACAGAGGTGCCATCACCAGGTACCATTCATCAGCAGACCATAGTGGGCAAGAAGAAGAATATGCCTCACAAGAGCCCCCATATATATACAATATATATTGTCACACACGTGCAAGTACGAGGCAGCTAAAGTGCTCGAGTAATTGTAATAAAATATCCGACCAGGGGCGGCAGAGTGCGCTGACTGTCTTTCTCAGTTCCCTACAGACCTTTCCCAGGAAATCCTGCAAGGTTCCGGCGCCTCTGAAGACGTCACTTCCGAAGCTGGCCCCTTTGATGACGTCACTTCTGAAGCCGGCCCCTTTGATGACGTCACTTCCGAAGCTGGCCCCTTTGAAGACGTGACTTCTGGTTCCAGCCCCTTTGATGACGTCACTTCCGAAGCCGGCCCCTTTGATGGCATCACTTCCGAAGCTGGCCCCTTTGATGACGTCACTTCTGGTTCCGGCCCCTTTGACGACATCAGTTCCTCTCAAGACCTTTAAACTCTCCATCTTAGGCTACTATAGCCAGTTCTGTTGTGGACTCTGTGATATGCACATCGTGTATGTGATTCAGAAGACCCTTTTGCAGCTGGGAAAAACAATATACGGGTGGCTGCCCCAAACCTTTATAATGTCTTGGACTCATTTATTTGACTATATATATATATATATATATGTGCTGACCCATTGACTACTCTGTAGGCAAGTACGATGGATATCCAGAAAAAAGGTTACAAGTGCCCTGGAGGGTGCAGGGAATTTTTTTTTTCGAAGGTTGGCATACCTGCGTGTAGGGGGGTCCTAATGGTCAAAATAAGCCCGGGACCGCGTCAGTCAGTTGTGAAATGTCATCACAGCAAGCGAGTTCGTCAACCTCTGCTGCGGCCGTTTGCTCCACCTACCGCCGATGCGAGATTCGTTCGGTCATCAAGTTCCTCACTTCGCGTCGCGAGATCCATCGTCAGCTTGTGGAAGAATTGTGAAAGAATTCTTGGGTGGGAAACGTTTTTCCAACGATGAGGAGGTGAAGGAGACAGTGGAGAAGTGGCTTTCGGAGGTGGAGCGGAGCGTATTCGACAAGGGTATAAAAAAGCTGGTGCCCAGGCTGAAGAAGTGCATCGAAGTTGACGGCGATTATGTTGAGAAATAAACACATATTTTGGAACATACCCTGTAAATTTGGTTGAAATATATTAATTTTTCGATTTTTAATAGCTGTTGTGACCATTTTTTCTGGATATCCCTCGTATCAAGGATTTCAACTTAATTCATGCCGCTGCAGGAAGCCAGTGCATTGAAGATACACTCAAGATGGGGTTAAAATAAATACATCTGTCATTTCCAATTTGCACACTTTCTTATATGTATTTTTTACCATATTTCTAGCACTATCCATTAATATATCCCCATTCGCTTGATTCTAGAATTATTTTCATTGCTCAGTTATTTCTTTCTGAAGTCATCCTCACTCTTTTAAGCTTGTGAGGTACCAGGTGCATCTGCACTGTGCTCATTCAGCTGTTTCACTTCATTGTTTGTCATCTGATTGCCACATTCAGCTGGAATACCTTTTCAAGCATCACTTCTGTACCAGCTGTGGTAGAAACGCACATTTAGAGACTGCTAAAGGTCTAAGACACCTGCATCCCCCTTATTATGAAGGTGTTGATATGAGAAGTTACATGTTGATAGGTGCTTTAACCGACCGTGTCCCTCTCACAGGGAGATCTCATTGATTCATATTCACTGAAGCACGTTGGTCCACAAGCTCGTCTGTAGGATTCTCTCTTTCTTTTGGGCCGAAGTGTGTGTTAGCTTCCCAGGTTGTTTTTGTGATGGCTGTAGAAAGTGTGGGGTCTCCTTTTAAGTGTTATGTCTGGGGACATCACTAGCCTTCTGACTGTGCTCGTTCACTGGTTTAGAGAACATTCACAAATGTAAGACTTCTGGTTGGTATTCTACTTAGCTCTGTTTCCCTATTGATTGTTTCCAGTAACAAAGCTGTGACACAGCTGACAGTTTTATTGAAATTATCTTTAACCCTTTAAACTCAGCCTCAGTTTTCCCAATTTCTTTTGCGTTGATTTAATTGGCTATAACATCATCATCCTTCACTCAATATTCATGTTCTACCCCTTAAAGTTAAGGTCTCAGACAATTCCCTTTCGTAATTTTTATAGCTTTGGAATTTGTAATGTTGTACACGTTTTTACCAAAAAGTGCTCTATGAATGTTATTCTTATTTTCATCTGTGTTGGAATAAGCTTCCACTATAAAACAGTTAATGAATGTGTCAGGTATGCCCAAAAATGCTATGAAAAATCAACAAGTAATATGTCTAGTTGTACTGTTTTGAATCAGTACCAAAAAACAGAATTTGTTTCTTCACTTATACTGCTTTCAAATAAATATCCTTATTATACATATCCATTATTGAAGACCCAATGCCCATGTGTTATTTTTGAAGGACAGATCTCACTCTATAGTTGGTAAAGAAATTATACTGTGCATCCAAATTACAAAACTAATAGTTGCAAGATTCAAAAACAAACAAAAAAAAAAATTCCGAAATATAAAAAGTGGATTGTGGTTTTATTTCAAAATTTTGAATCCTACCCTGATTTAGTAGATAACAGTACACAGTTGAATCAGAACATTCAGAACAGACAGGTGTTACTGTGATACAGCAATTCGGTCAACGCTGAGTGAAGAAGGAAAACCACTGAAATGTGGTATTGGGTACGCCAAACGGTATTTCAATGGAAAAACACTGTACGTTAATTACAGAAATTACTAAATAATTGATTTTATGCATTTTTTACAATTGTTCAGCTGAGTGTAAAGGATTAACACAAAAAAATCCCTCTTAATCATTATTTTATTTAGACTGTCATCAAATTCTGTAATCTACTATAACAGTCTCATAGTCATCAGTTTAATCCTATTTTCTTATCATTGAGGTTGAATTTAAACATTTCATTTGGTTTAAGATTAAAATCATTTCATAAGGTATCCACTTTTCCTAATTTTTACCTTGTCAGTTTTCACAATGTATCAACTTATTATTGAGATGTTAAGTTTGGTTCCAAAACAAAGGTAATTATCTTATCTGATGTTGTAGATAGATAGATAGATAGATAGATAGATAGATAGATAGATAGATAGATAGATAGATAGATA
>JANRMT010062835.1:33475704-33530196 GCA_026402145.1 Polypterus bichir lapradei | reverse complement strand
TTCCAACGCTGACTTTATATATTCAGGTTTTGACTTTATATATTCCAGCGCTGACTTTATATATTCAAATTTTGATTTTATATATTTAGAAAAAAGTTTTGACTTTATGTATACCGACGCTGACTTTATATATTCAAGTTTTGACTTTATATATTCGGGAATGACTTTATATATTCAAGTTTTGACTTTATATATTCTGACACCGACTTTATATATTCACAAAATCAATGTATTTGCCTGTTTGGCACCCCATAGTATATGTGTGTGTGTATATATGTACACATGTATGTATATATGTGTGTATATATATATATATATATATGTATATATATATGCCAGCAATACTCATGACAATGACAAAACAATTACATTAACAATCATGTTACGTTATTTTTAAAATTTTTCCTTTTCTTTTTCATAACTTCTTTAACACACTACTTCTCCGCTGCGAAGCGCGGGTATTCTGCTAGTATATAAATAAATGTTGTTGTTGTTGTTAGCATCAACCTAAACTGGATTCAGGCAATTTTATAATGGAGGGATGGATTTATGCAAAACATTTTACATCTCAATCTTTGGGTTTTTGTTTGGCTTTACAAAGATAGATAGATAGATAGATAGAACTTTATTTGTCCCCAGGGAGAAATTAGGCAATATGAATAGAAGCCTAGAAATACAGAGCCTAGCTGCCATTACCATTAAGTCCACAACTGTCTGTATGCTGTCCATCCATTTACCCCCATTGATCTGCCAACACTGAGCACAAATTGGGCACCAGACCCCCTAAAACCACCAACCCACCACAGGACAATACATTAGTAAGTAACTGTAGCTGGATTGCAAGTTCTGTGTGTTGCTCTGCTGCCTGTTGATATTATTTTAATTTAATATTTTTGAAATTCATTTGAGTAGAGAACATGATCTATAATTGCTTGCATCAAAGATTTTTCATGGAAAATGATGAATGTGTTGTACCTTTTGCTTTTTCCAGGATAGCCATTTTCATGCTTATAAATAAACCTAAATGTGTTTTTCCGTCATACTCTGGCATTTGGGTTACATGTTATCTGATGACACCTTACAAAAGCAGCAAAACAATATAACCTTTTCTTTTCTCCACCATAGTTAATAAGTCAGAATCATTGAGTCGATGAGCAAGAACTTCAAAGAACACAGGTGAATGATTTTAAAAAACAAAACTGTTAACTGATTAAAGGCAACCAAAAGAAAAAAAAAAACAATAATAAAGAAAATGAAGGTAACCTCTGACGTGTGAGGGGGGAATTTAAAGCCTGAAAAAGAAAATGCGTCTGAGGCTTTATAGTTTGAACCTCAATTAACCTGATTTTTTTAGGACAATTCAATTACATTTGTTTATTTTCTGAGTCCAAATGTTCTAGTACAGGAACCCTTGGAAGCAGAATTAATGCTGGTATTACAAACATTAGAAAGTTCTTCACATACAGAATTATAGACACACAGAATAGGTGACCTAATAGTGTGATACACTGCAGAAACCTTCAAAACTCAACTTGATGTCATTTTAGAGAAATTTGATGAATCGATGATCTTTGTAGGGCTGAATGACCTGCTCTTATCAAAATTGTTCTAATGTATACAGGGCCTATTGAAGCATTCCTTGCGTGATTTTGGGCTATACTATACATATGTTTTTGTTGTTGTTAATAGTGCAGTATTTAAATAATTCCACTGGCCTATCTATCTATCTATCTATCTATCTATCTATCTATCTATCTATGTAAGCAATTAGCTTCATCTGGGCTGCCCAGATTGTTCTTCAATATTCTGCCGGTCTAGCATACTAAAACAAACAGATAAATAATTAACTTAATTCTTCTGATTTGAAGAACCATTACTTTGGAAGCCAATCATGAAGTTTGAGTCAAACAGTTTAAATTCTCTGTTTTTCAACAAAAGTTCCACCAAAGAGGTGATTTATTGATCAGACCAGCAACCAGCAGATGTCTGATGGAACTGTGGCTCATGAGCTAGGGATTTGTCTGTTTTTTCACTTGCTAATAAAATTAAGGAAAATTTAATAAACTTGGTTGCAGGTCCACTCTGGGATGGCTTTCTTTCTGGCCATCTAATAAGAGAGACAGAACCTCCAATATGTGACATAATAATTAAACCAAACACAACTGATTTTTAAAAATACAATTTTTAAAATGATTTATTTGGACAGTATTTTACTTGAATGTTTAGGAAAGAAAGATGTATGACAGTTGCTTAAAAGTAACACATTTTATTTCATTTAAAGGGTATGTCAGGTAACCTCTGGAGGATCACTTTGAGCCCCTGCATGAAACAACTTCTCTTGCATGGAGGACTTTTTATAAACTTCCAATAGAGAAAAGACTGAAGGACTTGCAGTGGAGGATTTTACAGGGTTACTGACACTGGCCCTACTGCACAGTGTTACTTTTTTAATATAAATAAATAAAATCTATACCATATGATGTTTATTCCTCAGCTTAAGTTTCTTAGCTTAATGTTTGACATGCTAGGAATGTTATTTTTCCATGAGCTCATTTTTATATTTGAAAGCTTTGTTTCTATTAAGGCACATCAGAAATTTGACAAACAAGAGGAGACCACTGAATACATGAAGTTTGTTTGTTTAGCTAATAGCTAAGCTGTTCCAATATCTCATCCAGATTCTTCTTAAAAGTTATCAGGGTCTCTGCTGTGACTACATGTTTTGTTCCAGATTCCCACAACATTTTGAGTAAAGAATTGATTCCTGGCTTCAGTCCTAAATGCACGTCCTCTTAATTTCCACTGCTGTTCTCACATTTGTGATTCACCATTAAGTTGATAGAATTCTGTTGGATCTACTTTATCATTTTAGAAGACCTGGATCAGCACCCCGCGCAGGCTGCTCTGCATGAGACTAAAAGGTTTAATTCTCTGAGTCTTTCAAAGTATGACAAAAAGAAATAAAAATTAAAATAAAAAAGGAATGCTTTTTTAGCAACTTTTTCTTAGGTTAAGTTAAAATGGCCTCTCTGAAAACTAGAAGAAATGTGGATATAAATTGACTAACCACTGAAGAATTAATACTGTTCAATGGAGTCATTCACAGCAGATTAAAGGTGAAATCTGCATATTATTAAATATTAAATAAATAATTAAATGTGTTTGGTGTAAAAATGCTGTTTCATTTTCTATAGAAAATGAATGTCTAGTGGTACCATATGAGTAGAAAGTGTTTACATTCTAAATGTTTTTACTTGTTATATCTGTTTATACATATAGTAGCTGTGTAAGCCTTGCGGTAAAAAGCTCGGGGTCCTAGAAACTATTGAAATCATCAGAAAAAAAAATGAAATGTAGAGATGTCAGGTAATTGAAAGGAACTACTCTGGGCATCTCTCTCCAAGGAGGATTCGTTTTGCTGACGTGCTCGCATCGCTTGTGCATTAGCGGTGGGAGAAAAAGTAAAAGGAATAATGATTTGCTGATGTTAGCGGCTAAGCGACTTTATCTTTCTTCTGAGGTTTCGTTTTGCTGATGTGCTAGCTTCGCTTGTGTTATTAGCAGCTAAGCAAGTTTTCTGGTTCCTCGAAGGCGGAGCCATTACCCCAACTCCACCTCTCACTTCCGGGCCGGACAGACACACACACTTCCACGCATTGACGTTTATATATAAGAAGTAGATGGAGGCCTCTCTAAATTATTGATTTCAAGTGTTAACAGGTGCATAAAATGAACCAAACAGCCACCCGGTCTCATTTTACAAACGCTGGCAGTAGAATGAGTTGCACTGAAGAGCTCAGTGACTTTAACTATGGTATTGTCATAGGGTGTCACCTTTGCCACAAGTCAATATGTAAAACTTTCCTCTGCTAGATGTGCTCCGATAATCTGTAAAGAGCTATTACTGTGAAGTGGAACTGTTAAGGAGCAACAACAGCTCAGCCATGCAAACACACGGTGTGGGGACAGCAAGCGGTGAAGTGCATAATATGTAAAAACAGCCTTTGCTCTGTGCTATCACTCACAACTCTCAGGTGGACCAATGTTAGCACAAGTATTGTGCATCAGGAGCTTCATGAAATGGGTTTCATAGTCGAGCAGCTGCACAAAAGCCCAAGATCACTATGCGCAATGCCAAGTGTTGACTGGAGTGGAGTAAAGCTCGCCACCACCAGACTCAGGAGTAGTGGAAACGTGTTCACTGGATTGATGAATCTGGACTGACTATCTGACAGTCTCATGGATGAATGTGGAGAACGCTACCTTCTGCTCTGCATAATGCCTACTGTAAAGTTTGGTGGAGGTGGGATAATGGTCTGGGGCTCTTTTACAGGGTTTGGGCTAGGTCCCTTGGTTCTAGTGAAGGATACTGTTAATGCAACAGCATAGAAAGACATTTTAGATAATTGTCTGCTGCCAACATTGTGGCAACAGTATGGGAAAGGCCCTTTTCTGTTCAGGTATGACTGTGCTCTTGAGCACACAGCCATGTCCATACAGACACAAGGCCCTGGACCTTTACCCTACTGAATATCTTTCATATTAATTGAACCACATATTACAAGACAAGTCTTCACATCCAACATCAGCGCCTGACCTCACAAATACTCTTTTGGCCAAAAGGGTACAAAATCCTACAGACAATCTCCAGAATTTTGAAAGCCTTCACAAAAGAGTGGGTGCTGTTATAGCTGCAAAGGTGGGTCAGGGGAGTTTTGGGGCAACTCCATATTAATGCTTATGATTTTGAAATGGGATGCCCATCAAGCTTCTATAGTTGTGATGGTTAGGAGTCCACAAACTTTAGGTCATATGTATGACTGTACTGTAATATAATTTCATATAAAAGTCTGTTTAAAATCTGTCAGTCTATCTATCTAATTGTATCTCTCTTGCTATCTATATATTTACTTACTTCTGTCATATCACTTATGTCTATATAGTCGATCTCTTTTCGCTGTTCCGTTATTTCACTGAGTAATAATTTCCGTTTGTTAGCACTAATGCGATCTTTACTATCAGTTTTTTGAGACTTTCAAATTTTAGTACTTTCATAATCTCTAACCTGCTCTGCATGTGTATCACGCCATCGTTTTTGAACCTCTTTATGACGTTCTACTTTGTCTTCTACTTTTTATCTTTTATTTCCGCCCCCGCTTGGAGCTGAGAGCGCAGGAACTGTGTCTGACAATAGCAATCACACAAATGAAAAGTGAGTGGACCGTGGGTGTGGTTGTAAATGTAAATCTTTTTGCAAAAAGTCTCGTCTCATGGTACCTGAAATGATCTCTCGCGGGAGTTGAAATTATCTCAGAAAAAGTCTTGTCTCAGGATTTCCTTTTATAATAGAGAGATATAGTGCCTCTCATATTTATCTATGTTTGTCTGAGTAATTCTTGGCGTCAATGTATGATTGGTTAATTTATTCTAATGATGGCCTCAAAATTAGTGATGGTGTGGACATGATTGCAGTCTACAGTGGTCTGATACTCCATTGCAGTGAAAGACTCCAGGTCTCTTTGACTCTAAAATCAGGTTAAGTAAATTTATGAAATGAATGTATGGGTAAATTAATCTATCCCATGTTCTACTTTTTTGTAAAAAATAATCAGTAAAATTTATCCAACTATATAATATACTTGGTAGCCCACTCTTAGTCTTTTTTACATTGTTCACCATAGTATTTTGAAGAAAATCTTTGCCAGCTTTCCTACATTTTTTCCTCTACAAAACAAAATTTCCTCTTTTTTGTTCATCCAGATGTTATGGAGAAAAACATTTTGTAGCTGTAATTTACCACATTTACTGTAAGTAAGGAAAGCCCAGTCATTGTGGTTATTAGATCCACCTGTCTGTAGTGAAATGCCAAGCTGCACCCACAACTGCTGCTCCAATTGTCATCAAGCTAATGATATTGTGGGTCTTTAGTCCACAAGATTGTCTGGCTGTACTTACTGGCTGTAGCTCCAGGGGTCTTCAGTTGCTCTTCACAGGTGGCTGTAATTGTAAATAAATAAATGGGTATGGGGGGAATGAGGCTCGGTCGGCTTTTAAGGTTCTAATTGTCAAAATATCTCAGAAAGCGCTTCAGGCGCTACAGATGGTCCCAGCTACTCTCCGCTAACAAGGAAAATGTCTTTTTCTAAACATATGCATGGCATATGACACGGCCCTGATTGACAAGATGTTTTGTATGTAATAAAGGAAAAAGATGAAATACAAATAGCTGATGATTGTTTAATGTGTTACTTAAAACAAATAGGTAACACCTGCACTGCTGGGGCCTAAAAACTCTTTATGTGGTTTACGTCAGTCCAGAAAAAATAGTCCAAAACTCACTAATCAAAAACAATGTGCTCTTCAATAGAATTTTTTTTAAAACATTTTCTTTGTCCCATTGGGATAAACTAACAAGCATCTGAAGAAGCTTCTGAGGCCTCCCAGGAGTCTGACCTGCTGTCAGATTGCGCTACTGTTACTGAGTCCAGACCCCAATATTTGTAAATCACAAGTCAAATTTACTTTGAAATGCTGACAAGGCCGCATATATAAGGGGTTTATGTTTCAGTTGGTCAGTATAATTTTATAACATAATATTTTCAAACCCACAAAGACACAAAAATATCGTACACAGCATTCCAACCCAGAGAGCTAATCCTTTATTATATTGTAATATAACGTAATATTCTCAAAACTGCAAATTAATTCTTACTCAGAAAAGTTTTAAGCACATTGCTGCTTAAATTAACTTTAATCAGGAGCTTTTAATTTATATTATTCCATAAATTCTGAGCAATCTCACAGCCCAGTAAGACATTACATTCTCCTATCCACAGTCATCACAAGGACAATTTGGGCTCTTAATTGCTTAATTTTTAAATTATTGGTATAAAATATCTTAAACACTTCTACCTCAGAAAGGTTGTTAAATCTTTTCATTTCTGTGCTCAATGGAGAGTGTGTAACTAATTGGCCGTGGCCATTCTCAGTTTCATGATGAAGAAACTGACCACCATCAGAATTAACTATTTGACTTGCTCGTTTCTGTTTTCTCCTATGACCCTTTTCCTTATTGCTAGTCAAAATTTGAAAAACATCCATTGGAATTTAACTCACTGTCACCCTTCTATAGAAACGGCATACTTGCTATATGCAAAAAAGAAGAAAAATCTCGGGTTGCAAACATATGCGGACTGCTGCATTTGAAGACACCGAAAAAGCCATTTTTATGTGATTACAGTGATTTTTGTTCAAGAAACATTCCAATTAATGCAGCACTCTTTCAAGAAGATATGAGGTTTTTAAACTCTCTTGGGACCCGTACAAACAATCTCACACGTGGCAATAGCGCTTCGGGACGCACTTCAGTGTGTCGTTCCCGTTGGGTGGGGTGGATCCCAGATCCCAAAAGAGTTCAGAAACCTTACAATATGAAGAAGAAGAAAAGGAAAACTGTGCTGACCACAACATGCTTCCACATTCAGATAATGTTCACGTTGAATTCCTCCCACCCAATTGCACGGCAGTGCTTCAGCCATTGGATTTGGGCATTATTCGCACCCTGAAAGTGTATTATCGCAAGGAAATGCTGAGAAAAATTCTAGTCAGCATAACTTGTAGATAGGAGAAGATTAAACTAACGCGAAAGAAGCTATTAAAGCTGCTTCCATTTCCAACATCCTATCTTTGTGATGCACGTTTTCTGCAGTGATAGCAACCAAAACGAGATTACAGAGTAGACTGAACATAAGCAACACACTTCGCGTGTCACTGTCTTCCATCCTCCCCAGATGGGATCGTCTGGTTGCAGGAAAACATGCTCAGGGCTCTCACTAATTCTGCATTATGGTAAGCTGTATAATTTATATTACTATATTATAACTTAATAATAACAGAAATGTAATGTAAATTGTGTATAAAACTGCCCTATGAACCCTCCCATAATCACCCCACAAACTCCAACCTCCAACAACCCATCCGTCCATGGAAAAATTTGCTTCCAGTAAAGCGGTCCTTGGTGTCAAAAAGGTTGCGGACCACTGGGCTGAACTGACCATCACGAGTAGTAATAGCCCGAATATTTTCACATTTTTTTGCTCTAGTTTTATGTAATTTTGTGCTAGTATTGTAACGTACGTACAGTACAGCTGAAGATCTGAAGTGGACGTGAGAAGTTGGGGAGTTGTTTATTAACAGATTTTTGTGATTTTGAGTTTGTATAATTAGTGTAGGTCAGTGGGCTTTTTGCATATCAGCTTATTTTACAATATTAACTTTGAAGTAAACTTAGTAAAGTAAAATTTGATTTTTGGAGGATTTATTTTCCAACATGTATTACTGAGCAATGAATTCAGTGAGTGTTTTCACGATTTCATTTCACACGAAGAGGACTTTGTGCTGTTTACGTCACCATACTCTTACAACGTTGAGAATGCGCCTGAGAATATCCAAATGGAATTGATTGAACTGCAGTCAGATTCTATTCTGAAGACAAAATACAACGAAGTTGGTGTGCCAGGCTTGTATGCTTGCCTGCCACCGTTGTATGTGCAGATCCATAAGTTGGCATCGAGAGTACTGTCTATGTTTGGAAGCACTTACCTTTGTGAGCAATTGTTTTCGTTAATGAAAGCTACCAAAACCCCACATCGCTCAAGACTTACTGTCAAGCACCTTTCATCCCTCATAAAAGTTGCAGCTGCACAAGATTTCAAGCCTGATATTGACGAACTGGTTACTAACAAGAGATGCCAAGTGTTGGGACAAAAGAAATAAATTTCACACTGTAAGACTCCTATATAAGCAATGAATATAATATAATAATATAAGGATTTAGCTAAGAGGCTAAGACTCTAATTGTACACTGTTGTACGGAGATTGTATAGAAATAAATTGCTTTTCTTTAAACTTTAAGTGTTATATTTTTTAAAGTTTTCAGTATTGGAAAGTAAGCTACATTAACTTTGTATAATAGTATTTGTTACAGTGCGGCCCGCTGACGCACGTATGGCAGTCGAAGCGGCCCACCAATGGTAGTGAGTTTGACATGCCTGTTCTAAAGGATATTGTAAGTTGATGTTTTGATCTTACATACCATCACCACCAACTGTTTCAGCATAGTCTATTGACGCACATTTAACCAATTTGCTGTGTAACTGATGGACAATTTTCAAGTTAATTCGTTTGACTTAATTGTTTCTCGGTGCTAGGATTGCCCGTGTACTCATTTCTTCTGTTGATAACCCTTTGGGATGAAATTCTTCAATAAGATTAGGAAATCTAGGAAATCATAAAAATTTATAAGAACTGAGTGCGCAGGAACTGTGTCTGACAAAAGCATTCACACAAATGAGAGGTGAGAGGACCGTGGGCGTGGGCTGTTAACTGTAAATGGTTGAGAGGAGGACGGGACTTGAAGAAATCTCTTGGCAATAGTCTTGTCTCATCTCAAGATTTTCTTTTATAATAGAGAGATAAGAATCCAAGTAAATGTGGTATCTCTTTGATTTTGTTGACTAATCTGCAGAAAGCACCTTAAGTTGCATGTAAATGTATGATAAGGTGCTATATAAATAAAGTTATAATTATTTTTTTTTAACAATTTTCTCCCATCATTTCCCTGATTCCTTTCTGCACTTATTTTTCTCCTTTTGCCTAGATATTTCTCTTTAATATACTTTGTTAGCAGTTTAGAGTTTTCCTGTAGATCCTTTTATTTTCCCCCTGAATACATATTGTTTTATGTATTGTATTCCATTATTTTTTATAGATCCTTGGGCCATTGTGAAGTTTTTGCTTAAGGTCATAAATTACACATTTTCTCAGATTTCCCCCAACATGTTACATGCAATGCCTGCTGTTTCTCCCTTGCCTTTTGGTATTTCGTTAAGAAGGCTCTAAGGAACCTGTCTATCTATCTTAGAGACGGTGAAAGAAAAATATATTATAAAAAAATCTGAATTAGTGTAAGCTGCCTTATTTGAGGGTAGTCATAAGAAATGTAATTATTTACTTCCTGAGGTGGAAACACATAATTAAGAAAAATAACCAAATATTTGAAATATTAAAATGTAGGTTTGAATTAAAATGTTCAAAGTCTCAATTGTAATAGAAATTTCTTATTTTTCGCCCTCTGCTCGAGATCCATACGAGGGCTAGTTCACTAGTAAAGGATTAAAAGTTAAACATCGCATTCGTAATCACTGACCTTGAAATAGTTTAAAACAATATCCCACATGCTTATGTTTAAAATGTATCATTCATTTTAACCTTCTGGGAATGTCTCTTAGAGGGCTTGGACCACTGGTAAAGAATCAAATATCAAAAATATTCCCATATTTGTGATCAACAACCAGGAAATAACAAAAAACAAAGCTCCACATGATAATATTACAGATGCACATTTTTAAAAATTTTTGTGAAAAATATTAATTTTGACCCTCATATCCTATTAGGGGTGAACCCCTTGAGGTTGGTTGATGTGGTAAGATGCACAACCTCAATGCATTTTAATCATTTTTCCTACTGGTTTACTGCTTATCATAAAGGTATCCTGATCAAAGTATGGTCCAAAAGCTGAAATGATTTCTAAGTGTTAATAAGTAATTCTTACAAACAAAAAAAGAAAGAGATGGGTAAAGGAAAAGAAAAAGCTGAGTAATTTGACTGCGGTGGGCTGGCGCTCTGCCCGGGGTTTGTTTCCTGCCGTGCGCCCTGTGTTGGCTGGGATTGGCTCCACGTGACCCTGTGTTAGGATATAACGGGTTGGACAATGACTGACTGACTGAGTAATTTGAGACGAAGCTAAGCCACTTGTTTTTGTTTTTAGGATTGCTCTTTTTTATAGAACCTAACTTAAAAAACCATGAAAAGAATGCATAGATGATGAATGGGTACTATTTTAATGTACAGTTAAAAGAGAATTATTACAGCATTTGAACTGAAGACCCGACTCCCAAGCCTCATTCACTGGTGAGGAGTACTGCTGGTTGGTGAAACTCACCAAGTTTTTTATTATTTTTTTTTCTTTTTTTCAGTGAATATGCCGTGTTCATCGATAACTTTGTTCACCAAATATTTTCGTGGAAACGTTTTTCTCAGCGCCCCATGATGCTTTACGAGGCCAGTGTAACATCACAGAGATGTAAATGTCAATGTTGGATGTAGCAACCCCCCCAAGTATATAACACTGATCCTAGTAGTGAGCTAAAAATTGGAGAAAAACATGCAAATACATTTTAAAAAAATGTGCAGAAGAAGATTGGATATGTGTCTGTGTAGGTGTCTTAAACAATATGGCCTGTGTGTAATTCTGAGCCTGCCACTGTATTAGTATTACCCAGAGTGCTCTGCAGCTGATGCAAACAGGAAGTAGTGAAGAATTCATGTGCTTTAGTGTTGTGCCTGTTTGGTAGCAGCGGCAGTAACCAAGCAAACACATTAGGGGAAAATAAAATAAACTGTACTTTTTAGTTTGGTGAGTATGTGATCTCGAATCTGTGGAGGGAAACCTCAGTGAATAATTCATGGTTCATGTGTGCTGAGCCATTATTATTGCTAAAAATATGTCCTGGCTTGTGCTAATCACTGCATTACTGCGCTTCCCTGAGATATTATTAGTAGAATTAAAAATCAGAACAGTAAAATTTCTTTCAGGATAGATTGTCTTGGGTTCAAATGTCATGTCAGCGTCTGTGTGGAGTTTGCAGGGAGTACCTTCACTAAGAAGAGAACAGACACAACTGTAAGAGGTCAGACCAATGACCCCAGCTCACTGCATTCAAAGGTGGGGGATAAATAAAGCCTCTATTCAGTGCCAAACGTTTTAGCAAAATTGAGTTAAGACATCAGACTAACACAACAACATAACCGAAGTTAGTTTCTCCCAGAAGAAGTACTAATAATATAAAGAAAGTCACACTCAAAATATCAATTACTAATCATGTCACAATGTTTCTCCTGGCTCAGATCTCAGAAAGAAAAAGCTCATGTCATCCGGACAGTCATTTCTGAATACATTAGCACAGCCTCCATTTATTTATTGGCTCATCCTTTTAGGTTTACCTGCCTCGTGAGGAATTACCTAATTTACTGTTTTTACATTAACACAATTGATTCACATAATTCTTCTGTTGCTACACCTACAAATAATTGTGACAATAGTAATGATCTCCAAATTCACACTGTTCCTATTTATCGCCATTGTCATTTGCAGCATTGTAATGGCTAAGTCTTCACTATAACCCAAGAAAACAGAAATAAAAATACTTAATATATAAATCAATTTTATAATATTGTTACATTTATAATATTGTTGTCTTTAAAAGAGTAAATTAGTATGTATGCGGTGCTTGATTCATGTTTATAATCTTGTTAAAGTGAAATTTAACAGTTTGTTTCTAACACACAACAGATGCAGAAAAACAGCCAAAATCACAATATCATAAATTATGGAAAAATGTTAAAAGGGAAGGTGGTGGGAGGTCCAGCTTTATTGCTACAATGTAGACTACTCATATTTCACCATCTGCTATTTTAATGTTTATTACTTACATGTAACCCAATGTCTCAAAAGTTAGGCACATTATTATTATTATTATAACAATAATAAATTATTTATATAGCATCTTTCCCATGCTCAAGATGCTACACAGAGTCTCAGAAAGAACAGAAGGGTATACTTATGTAACATTGGACACAAATATTTTCTGCATAAAACACAAAAACAGATAAATACAGGACATACAAAGCATTAAACAGAAGAAAAGGCAATAAACCAGAGTAAAATACTAAATTCAATACTAGAAGAAAAGCCTGAAAAAATAGCATCATTTGTGATATAACATTCACACACAAATTATCCTGAGCAACTGGACAGACAGGTAAACTGAAAGAAGGATCAGAATGTTAGGTTAAGTTAAAAGCCTCCCTGAACAGATGATTTTTAAGTTGTTTTTTAAAAGAAGTTAGTCAGCTGATCTAATTCATTTGAGAAGGTCATTCCAAATTCTGGACGCTGTACAGCTGAGAGCCCTGTCACTCAGAGTGCAGGTTAGCAGGATGGGTGTTATATGCTCGCTGCTGCTGGTCCGTGTCAGGACTCTTGCAGCAGAGTTTTGAATCAACTGGAGCTGTGATACAAGATGAGAAGCAGCACCTGCCAGTAGGGAGTTACAATAATCAATGGGGGATGTGATAAAAGCATGAACAAGTTGCTTAGCATTAGAAAAGGAATGAGTGAATATGGGATATGTTATGGAAGT
This sequence comes from Polypterus bichir lapradei, assembly GCA_026402145.1. Classification (NCBI taxonomy): domain Eukaryota; kingdom Metazoa; phylum Chordata; class Cladistia; order Polypteriformes; family Polypteridae; genus Polypterus; species Polypterus bichir. The sequence continues at coordinate 33,516,934 of JANRMT010062835.1, read as the reverse complement.
GGAAACAAGAAAGGTTCATAATGTTGTTTATGTGAGTGGAATAAGAAAGGGAGAAATCAAAAATGACCCCACTATTCCTTGCATTAGAAGAATGTCGGATGAGGTCACCATCAAGGATGACTGAGAAGGAGCTCATTTTCTTAAGTTGCATTTTAATGACAATTTGTAGGAGTTCAGTTTTGTTGCAGATTAAAGAGTTCTGCACCATCTAGTCTTTAATTTCACTGAGGCAAGATGTGAGATGAGAAAGCTCTGATGAAGTTTCGCTTTTAACGTTGAGATAGAGTTGAGTATCATCTGCATAAAAATGATAACCCAGTCCAAAGCTATGAATAAAATGGCCAAGGGGATGCATATAGACACAGAAGAGCAGAGGGCCGAGGACAGAGCCCTGAGGAACTCCTTGTGTAACCAGTGCTGAGCTGGATCTGCTGTTTCCAAAACTAACAAACTCTTGCTTATCATTCCAATAGGACTTAAACCACTGGAGGGCAGTGCCAGCGATACCCAGCGTGTTCTCCATTCTGGACAGTAGAATGTCACGCCTGACAGTATCAAATGCTGCACTGGGGTCTAACAGAATTAATATGCTGGTTTGTAAGCATATTAATTACTAGCTGAAATACCCAGCATTACCCAAGAGGAAAACATTTTTTTTTTTTTAATTGTGCAAAATATAATTTAAAAAAAACACAACTTTAAAAATAACAATAAATTAACAAACATTGAAGATTCATTAATGTGCTTGTCTTGCGGTCTTGTATGTATGTTATCATCCACTTGACGCTCAGAACCGGCCAGCTCTATTTAATTTCAAAAGCAACAGGCACGCGGTGGGCTCAAACATACAGAATGCTGGCAGTCACCTCCAATTTGTCCTATGGTGGTCATTCCAAGTGTCAATTGGATGATAACATGCATACAAGACTGCACACTCAGCTCCACCCTACCCAGAAGGGGGTGGGTTAGGGTTGATTTCACCCTACAGTATTTTTAGATGACCAATGAGAAACATGTGTACCAAGTTTCATGAAAATCGCTCCAGTTGTTCGGAAGTGATGCTGGAACATACATATGTACACACACACACATACATTGACTTTTATATATATAGATTGGTTGCCCCAACCAGAGCAGTTTCACAGCCATACTGCACTCTGAAACAAGACTGAAAGAGTTCCATCAATTTATTAGAAGTTAAGTAATTGGTGAGTTGGGAGTTATTACAACTGCTACTGTCCTTGTTTGTACTGAGCCAAAATATTCGAATGTACTGTCCGATGAGACCCCATTCAGGCCCCCTTTCAGCCGCAACATCAGGCGGAAATGCCAATTTGATACATTTGGGGTTAGGGTTAGGGTTAGGGACACTGGTAAGGATACAATGCCTGCAGATTATATTATTCCCATTGAGCTCTTTCTTGCTCACGCTTGATGTTTAACATCTATATGAATTTATTTTTATGCAAGTATCTACGAGGTGTGGCAGAAAAGTAATGCGACTGGCAACACTGCAAGCGATCTGGCAACGCTGCGCTGTTGTCCTTGATAGAGCACGTGTATCAGTACCCTCCCATAGCTCAGTGCGAATTTCAACTCCTTCCGTTAACTACATGATTTTTGTGACTGCTATTAGCGAAGTTGTGTTTTTGGTTGTGCGTCACGCAAAATGGAACAGCGGAATTTGGAGCAACGTTGTGCCATTAAATTTTGTGTTAAGCTTGGAGAATCGGCAAGTGTGACGTTTGAAAAGTTAAAACAGGCCTATGGGGAACATTCTTTATCCCAAGCTCAAGTTTTTCGCAGGTACAAATCATTTTTGGAAGGCAGAAAACACGTTGAAGATGAATACCGTTCAGGAAGGCCTTCAACTTCGAAAACCAATGAAAACATCGAACGTGTGAACACTCTTGTGAGATCAGACCGTCGTTTAACATTAAGAATGTTGAGTGAACAATTAAATTTGAACAGATTTACCGTTCATCAAATTTTAACTGAACATTTGCACATGCGAAAGGTCTGTGCCAAAATGGTGCTGAAAAACCTCACAATTGAGCAGAAGGACAATCGAAAAAACAAGTGTCTTGATCTTCTTGACAGAATCGCTAATGAGCAAGATTTCTTTAGTCGTGTGATCAAGACCAAGAGGCAAAGTCAGGAGTGGCACACTGCAAACTCTCCTCGACCAAAGAAAGCTCGAATGAGCAAATCAAAGATCAAATCAATGCTGATTTGTTTTTTTGACAAAAGGGGAATCGTCCACAAAGAATTTGTTCCTCCAGGACAAACTGTCAACCAAGTTTTTTATAAAGACGTCCTTGAAAGGCTCAGAAAAAGGGTCATTCGCGTGAGATCAGACATTGCAGACAAATGGATGCTCCATCATGACAACGCCCCATGTCACACTGCCCTCTCCATAACAGAATTTTTGACCTCAAAAGGCATTTCTGTGGTTCCCCAGCCCCCTTATTCACCTGACCTCATTCCGTGTGACTTTTTCCTTTTTCCTAAACTGAAAAATGTCCTCAAAGGACGTAATTTCGGGACTTTAGAAAACATCCAAAAGAGTGTAACGGACATGCTGAAGACCATACCGGTTGAAGACTTCCAGCGCTGCTACCAACAGTGGGAACAACGTCTCCATTGGTGTGTAGCTGCCCAAGGGAACTACTTTGAAGGGGATAACATTGATGTTTGAAAAAAATAAAAACTTTGGTAAATAAAAAATCAGTCTCATTACTTTTCTGCCACATCTCGTAAGTTGGACCTTCTAGATATTGAAGTGCATGTATACTACAATCAACTTCTAAAATCAGTTGGCTGCACCACTGATGATTTAGGTGTGTCATATTAATACAGTACTTATGCAATCAATTATTTTGTTCTATATTTATAATTAATCTGGACCACTTTACAGAGATCTGTTTTCATACTGCCATGAAGGAGTCTTTTTCTGCTGATCATTGTCAAAAAAGCCAAATTAAATCCACTGTGGTCCAATGCTGTATAACAATTCAAAGTGGAAACTTCCAAAGGGATGAACATCTCTCACAGGCATTGTATGACGTGTTATTTTGCACAATAATTTGTATTTAATTTATTATTTAGTACATATTTAGTACATTTTGATGTAGCTCATCAATCTATTTAATGAGCCTGAAAATTCCATCAAAGGAACCTATCTTGAAGGCGTTTTTGAATAAAAAATTAATTCAGTCTCCTTTTAGTGCTGATAAAGAATTCCAATAAACTATGTGAAAACCTTGGATATATCCCATAATAGTTAACAATACCCCCCCCCACACTACTGAAACAAGCTGTCATTTTGCAGGTGAAATTCCTTTGCAGTATCAATCAGGAAATCGTTAAAAGTGACAATGAAAACCAGCTGCACATGAAAAGCTGTGTGTAAAACCAAAAGAAACACCATTTAAATGAGGTGCAATTAAACATAAAACAGTCATGTACTGTGTGTGTAAAATCTAATAGCAATCAAAGTGCAGTGAACACACCAGTGATCTGCGTGTCCCCAGGGCCCTTCAAAGAAAGTTTCCAGTTACTATGGAGACAGGCTGCAGACCAATCAAACAATGTAAAATTATTTCTTACCAAAAATGAGGGACAGAATGGACTCATTTAGAAATACCCAGTGAATAAAGCTCTAGGACAATAAACTCCAGAGCTACATATGCCCAAAAGAAATGGGAAAGGCTTTAAGAAAGTAGGCCTGAGATACAAATACTGGCCATGTAAAAGTATGCTTCAAACCAGGGCCGGACTGGGAAGCCTATTCAGGCCGGAAATCCTAAGCCTAACCCAGGCCACACAATATACATCAGTGTTCTTGTAGAGGCACAGACTCAAACAAAACAACAAACACCATTTCGTCTTGCCATGAATGAGGAGACAGTAGATTCAGCTTTTACACATACATTTCTCTCTATTATATACAAAAATCTTGGGAAGGGACAAGACCTGTTCAGAGAGATGAGACATGACTTTCTCAGAAAGACACTTTCATGTCCTGTGAGACTAGACTTTGAGCCAAGATATTTAACCACGCCTGGTGCTGGAAATAAAAGACAAAGAGTGGATGACTAAGTAGAACGTCGTAAAGAATTCAAAAACGTTGGCACAATACACATGCAGAGAAAATTAGAGATAATGGAAGTAGGAAAAGTCTCATAAAAATTAGAGTCAGAGCGTGAGAGACACACTTTAAAAATATTAAAATAAAGTAAAAACAAGACATGTTCATTAACAAACTTATCATGACATAAAGAATAACAAGTACATTTAAAAACACAAATCATTCCACTCACATATGTGTTTAAATAATAAAAAAAAATAAAATAAAACATTACGTGTAGCATATTCAGTCACTCTGAGGGGAAAAAGGAAAAAAAATGTTATAAATGTGACCATACACTAAACTTCATTAAAATTTGAAACAAAAATAAAACAAAATAAATACACAGTAACAAATTCCAAAACCCATACAACATTCAAATATAATTCAAAGTATATTATGAACTTTTAAACAATCTTCATATATAACTTTAATCACAAAAGCACCAGACGTACGCACCTCTCATCCTAACGCTCCTGTTTAACTGTCAGAGCTCAAGACGCATGCAAAGTCAAAACCTGACTAAAACAAGAAGCCATCCAACCAGAAACCAGAAAAGAAACTCTCCAACGTTAAACTGAACGGATTTGTGCCCACTACAGAGCAATAATGCCTGCTTGTTTTCCAGTATAATAATAACATTATATAATTTCACTGTTAGTTTATTTCACTGACTGCTCTTAATGCCAGGCCGGGCCGGACAGCAGGCCACCGGGAAAACTCCTGCTGATTGTAAACGTCAGTCCGGCTCTGCCTCAAAGTCATGAACACAAAAAGTATCATTTATAAAGTCTGGATTATTACCCAATTTATTATTATTATTTATTATTACCCTTACTGTGCCTCAAGTATGGCGTTGTTTCAGAACATGCTGAATTTTCACCAAAGAAAGTGATAAAAGGAGGATGCTCTGCCTGATGCGAGGTACCAGTGGAGTTCCTCAGGAGTCTATCCAAAGATCGTTGCTCTTTTGAAACTTATATTACTGACACAGATTTAAAAATAGTAAACTTGCGAAGTACACAGGGGCACCAAAACTGAAGGGTTAACAAACAAAACAAGGCAGCACAAAAAGCTGACAACCTAGAAAGATGTAGCAAAGTGCTACTTGCAACAGGAATATTACTTACAGTATGTCACACACGTGCGCTTAAGAGGCAGCCAGCAAGCCCTAAGGTGAATGATGTTACAAGAGACAAGGGGCCGATTGGATGTACTAATGCCTCTTTCTCTCTATCAGCAGAACTAAAGAAGAAAACTAATAACTTGCCTTCAGTACTTCCTGTCACCCAAAAATGGCTACCATTCCACAACCCTGGTTCCATATTCCACAGATGACGTCACTTCTGGGTCTCACCACAATAACATCACTTTCCGGGTCTCACCATGATGACATCATGTCCAGTCCGCCATGATGACATCACTTCCGGTCCCTCAATGATGACATCATTTCTGTCAACCCGCTTTTGATGTCATTTCCTGTAATCTCATTTCCTGCCACCATTTTGTTATGAAAACACCTACATTTTCACTGCTCTGTATCAAATGCTTTGGTTTTTTGATCCATATCTCGATAATTTTTTTTGCATTTTGTCCACAGACATTATACAGGGTCATTCCCCAACTCTTTTTGAGACTTCCTGAGTCATTTAATTCTGTTTCACTTATTAATACAAGATGGTTGATGCTGACCTACAGAAAGAATCCTCTGAAAAGGATTTAGGGGTTTTAGTTGATACCACGTTCTTATCATTTATGTAATGAACAGAAGCAATTAAAGGGGCCAATAATAATTTATATTCTCTACACTGTTAAACACAAATGTATGCATAATGACTGCATAATGCACTATTGAGACTTCATCTGAAAGACTGCAGTCAAATTTAGTCATCACACTCCAAAATTACATAGTAGAGGGGCATAGCCGTGGGGGTTTGGGTACCCAAACTGTGAGCAATCCTAAAAATAGAACATAATAAACACATAGTGTTTGTAAAATATCTTTTATCTATAATAATAAAAGGCAAAGCCCTCACTGACTGACTGACTGACTGATCACTAATTCTCCAACTTCCCATGTAGGTAGAAAGCTGAAATTTGGCAGACTAATTCCTTACAGCTTACTTACAAAAGTTAAGCAGGTTTCATTTCGAAATTGTACACGTAACGGTCATAATGGTCGATAACGGTCGACAACATCCGCCATGTTGAACTCTCTTATTTATGGCCCCATCTTCACGAAATTTGGTAGGCGGCTTCCCTGCGCTAACCGAAACCGATGTATGTACTTATTTCGATGGTATGACGCCACTGTCGGCCGCCATACTGAACTTTCCAACGTCACCAATTTTCAAACTTCCCGTGTAGGTAGAAGGCTGACCCCATCTTCACGAAATTTGGTAGGTGACTTCCCTGCGCTAACTAACGTACTTATTTCGATGGTATGACGCCACTGTCGGCCGCCATATTGAATTTTCCAAACGTCACTAATTCTCCAACTTCCTGTGTAGGTAGAAGGCTGAAATTTGGTAGGCCCATTCCTTACAGCTTACTTACAAAAGTTAAGCAGGTTTCATTTCGAAATTCTACGCGTAACGATCAACAACGTCCGCCATGTTGAACTTTCTTATTTATGGCCTCATCTTCTCAGGCTTCCCTGCACTAACCAAAACCAATGTACGTACTTATTTCGGTGGTATGATGCCACTGTCGGCCACCATATTGAACTTTTCAACAGTCTTTGTTACTTATGGGCCCATCTTCAAGAAATTTGGTACACGGGTTCCCAACGCTAACTGAATCCTATTTACGTACATATATACGTCCATAGCCTGCAGCTTGGTCACCATGTGAGGCGGCGTTGGGTCTCCCATCCCATCACCTCCCACGTTGTTGGCTGCCTGCCTATATAAGGCCGTCCGTCGCTCCAGTCTCTACATTCCCTTCCTTGCTTCGCCACGGGATTCACGTCTCCCTGCTGATAACTACAGCCTTTTTGTTTAATCCACGGCTTCTCCGCTGTTTTATTGTTTGTTTATTACAATTATAGTTATTGTATAGGTATTTTACACTTACTTTACATTACTCAGGTACCCATTTCCTTCATCATTCCAACCCCCATTACCATGTCTATCGAGGTAATCACCATCGATCAAAGAACTGTCACTTACCGAGTGGTTTCCATGCCCGGAGATGGCACCTACCTTTTCCATTCTCTGTGTTACATATTGCACGGCCATATCAGGCTCACTCTTGATATCTGGAAGAACATTGTGTCTTATGTATTGAATGACTGGGACAGGTTCAAGGTGTGGACTGATGACGGTACAGGAGATAATTATACTACACAGGAGCACTAGAAGAGTGAAATGCTTAAGCCCTTCACCTATGGTTCTGCATGTGAGTTGATGGCTGCCGCTGAATTGTTCGGTTGGTGCTTTCAAGTGTACCGAAATGGCCAAATATTTTACACCTTTCGACAACCGCCAATGCCTCTTAAACATCTTACATTCACAGGTGACGATTTCAGTAGTGGACACTTTGATGTTTATGAATGTTTAAACTCTCAAAAGCTGGATGTGAAGTTATCGATGAAACCGGTTGTAAGCTTACAACGCTTGACAGATGCCGAATGTCACTTCAACACAAGTCCTGCAAATACTGTCGTAATTGAAACAAACCATGAAACTGAAATCGATTATGACAGCAGCAATCCATGCTGTGAGATTTGAAACAAGATTACTGTTCACATGGGCAACTGTAAGTTGCATGCTCAAGAGTAAGCTCAGCGCACAGCTTGGTCATGTTACAACCGGAGGGCCGAACTGACAACGTGGTATACAAAGAGATCCTTAACAAATAATTATTGCCATATTTTCCCTCACTTTAAAAAGGTTAAATTTTCTTCTTAATAAAAATTTTAATGCAGTACTTCGCCGCTGCGAAGCGCTGGTATTTTGCTAGTTATATCATAAATGGTTTTCTCTTGTTCCGCATGAAATCATGAAATTATTTGTTTTTCTTGGCCATCACTACAAACTACATGGGGTAAGTAACATAAAAAAGTAAATCACTTTTGAGTGGAGTATTCCCTGAAGGAACTATTCTGATTTACTGGGTTTGGGTTTGATTGCTTTTAGGATTGCTTTTTAAGGTAACCTTTTTTTGTCTGAACTTTTCTCCTTTGAATATTTTTTAATTCTTATAATAAATGTTTGGAATAATAAAGAAACCTTTTAGTGTAGGTTTTGTTTTTGGGGCAGAGTGTGTTTTTCATGTTTTTCCCTGTCTCTCTGTGAAGATATTTTATACATTTAAAGCCTTTGCTCTGCTTCGGCCCTGTGAATTGCCTCTTTAGTTTGGGGCCAGGCTGCCTGAAGTGGTGAGGCCTACTCTATCAGTTCACACCTTTGTTGGAGAGCAGGTCTGGCTTTTGGTTTTGAGGCCTGCAATCATTTTTTGAGTTTAGGAACAGGTAGGGTCTTAACAGTTATATATCATACACTTATCAGAATAATGTATACACATCCAATAAGGCAAGATTGTAGATGTTCATTTTTTGATATAATTTTATGATAAATCTGAATGCTTCAGACTGAAGTGCCAAAGGTTGTATTTTTATTTGGAGGTCTTAGCCATCCCAGATCGTTACTGTAATTAACAGAACTTGGCTTGTAATGATTTCTTAATTAATGCAGCAGCAGTGAGGGTGTACTTACTTTTGCACACATTTCTTCTGCATGTTGAATAATTAATGACAAAGTAAAACCTGTTCTATGCTGTGTGTTCCCAAAGTTAATTTTATCTGCCTATAGGACATGGTAGGAGTGGACTGTTTATTATGTCCTAATGTGTGAGCCTACAGAACTAAATAATTAGATTTAATGGTGGCCAGTGTTGACGCTTTTCTTTTAAACAGTAATTTGGCTGTTTAGATTTAAATGACCATAACATTACAAATATTACAATTGCATCTGCAAGCTAAAAAGGCTAGCTGTGGTGTATACATGTTTTATGATTCAGCTTATTATTGCAAATTATTTCTTCTAAAATTTATTTTTCCTCAGTCTTTTTTATAGATGTCTCTGAGAGTTTTTAACTATGGAGACACCATTCTTAACATTAACGTCACTTCTTTGTCAATATTTAAGATAGTTTAAAATTATTTATACTTTATCGTGACACCATCTTATTTTGGCATGGGCACTGTCATGTTATGCTACTGTTGTCATGGTGGTTGCTAGGGGCGTGCCTTTACAGTCGCATCACTAGCACGATGCTATAAAAGGCTACATGTAGTTCAGAAGCAACATCCTACATTGTTAGGCTTACTCTGAAAAACTTTGTCACGCCATTTTTCTATTAATTTATCAGTCTTTGATCTCATTTCTGTTTTTTGACTAACATTTCTGCTTTGGTTTCATCCTCTTGCAAGCTTTTAACATCTCCCTCCTGATCATGACTTTCCAATCTGCCTTACAGCAGAACAACATATCATCATCTTGCTACCCTTCCTTATTTATTTTGGTTCTTCTTTTATTCTTTTTCATTTTATGATCAGGAGTGGTATGCTGGTGCAGTGGATAGAGATGATGTCTCATAGTCTACTCACTCTAAATGTGAAACTGGTGAGTTCTCCTCCAGACTTTGTGTTGTGTTCCCCAAGAACTCTGTTTTTCCTCTCATTTTCAAAAGAGATGAAGCTCAGATTGATTGGTGATTCTAAATTAGCCAATATTATTGAGTATGGGGGTGTGCAGGACTGTGTCAAGTGATGGACTGGCTCTCCATTCTAAAGCTACACTTCCTGCAACCCTATAATTAGAATTCAAATATTCCGGGAACAGATATAGAGTGATACCAAAGTGAAAAAAAGGACAAGATGCAGATTAAAGCATAAAAAGGTTACTATTTACTGGCTTCCCGTATGCCACGTCTATGTCATTTGATAATTAGATGACAACTGTTATCAGCTTGTTTAACCAGCTCATTTGTTTGTGCCCAATGCCGGCCAATTTAGATAATTACAAAGACACATTATTCCCACTGGTAAGGTTTAGTGACTGGTAGTGAAGGTCACTTAACCCAATACATTCACCCAGTATGGTCCAAATAAAATAAAGACTGGTTGTTTCATTTTAGCGTGACATACCGGTTAGTCCTACTGAAGTATTGTTTTGTCTTGGTAGAGTAATATATTACTCCGCTTTCCCCTTTTGTATTATTAATATGTAGCCTTTGTCAGAATGCCTCAAATCTCCCAGACTTACCATTGTTTTTAAGGTATTGTACCATATAACTTCTCCCCACCTTCCCTTCTGCATCTATAACCTCAAGCAATTAGGTGTAGTAAAAGACAAGCAGGAGTTAAGTTACTATTTAAACAATGTATTATTGGTAATATTCATAAATAATAACAATATGCAAAGTACATTTGAATATTGGCAACCATACACCCTGATAAATGCTGATGTGTAGTTTCAGGCGGCACACAGACTTGTTAGTTACTTAAAATGTCTCTAGTTAAGGTATCATTTGTGGTCAGCTTTCTTCAGAACAGGCCGCATGCCTGTCTCAATATGGCTGCTGAGCTGTGCACTTCATTGTGTTGTCCTTTTCAGTTCATGGTGTGTGAATTGCTCTTTCATCAGTTTGATAAGAGAAGGAGAGTGAGGGTTAAGCAAGCAAATTTATAGGTTTTCTGTCCAACCCCCTGAGCCAATAGGGCGTCATGGTACTGAAAGGCTTATGATACATGACTGTTCCAAACAGCCAAATTTTTGACTAATGGGAGGACAGAATACCCTCACAATTGCCCTCCAAACCATGTGTTAAGGTGAAGTTTGCCAGTTAGGCAGCCTGGCTTTCCTGTGGAAGTTGACTGAGAAACTCCAGCAGAGAAATATTGGTCAAACTTGTTTGAGGCGCTTGTCGTAAAATTCACTTTCCTGACTTAGTCCTAGGGGGGTAAACATGAATGCTTCTCACTAATGTAACACTAATACTTTGCCCAAGTTACAAATAAAAGACATACAAAATGTTTATCAACTTGTATGCAAAATTTCACACCACAACAAATATGAATCTAGTATTCTGGATTCAAATCCCACACTGGCTGTTGTCTTTGTGTATTTTGCATGTTTTCCCCATTTCTATGTGTGTTTTTCTTGGGTGTACCCCAGTTTTATTCCCACAGGTTATACTAAATGGCGATTCCCAGCTGGTCATGCATGTGGGTGTGTGAGTGAACTCAGTTCAACATTATTTAGATTTTTGAATTGGTGCCTTCTCCATTATTTTAAACTCTCTTTCCATTCTTTTTTACTATTCTGTGCTTTAATAGTTGTCTCCTGTCAGAGATTATCCCGCAAATTCTTTCCAGTCCTGGACATCTGGACCAAAGATGGGGAGCGGTAATTTATAGTAATCTTCTCCTGCCTTCCTATAATTTTCAGATCACTCAATTTAGTTACAAAGTACATCTCATCCTTGAGTCTGAAAACACACCATGAGGTAGTCAGTTCCCATTCCCTCCTCTTTGACTGCAGACCCTGCTTGTTATATTATAAGATTGCCATTTTACCTTTTCCTTTGCCCTCCCGTCTGGTTTAGAACTGGTTTGCCTTTGATTTCAATACCTGTTTAGCTAATCCCAAAGCAGCAGCGGGGTTTCTGGTTTTATCTGTTTATTTGTTATTTGTTTTCTTCCCTTTGAATATCCCTCCATTGTGTGGTTTATTTTCAATAACTTCAGCATTTCTGATTGAAGCGCCCTTTACTGTTAAACACTATACACCTATACATTATATAGCTATGGTATTAACTATAGCAGTGGTTCCTAATCTCAATCCTTGGTAGCCTCTGTGGCTGCAGGTTTTTGTTCCAACCAGATTCACAATCAGTGATAATAATTGACAACAACTGATCTTATTTAATTTTTTCTCTTCTCTTATTCCACATTTAGAAGAGCACAAGAGTATTGTTTTTACATTTATAAGACATTTACAAATACTTCTGTTTTTCTAAAGCTATAAATGCTTAACTCTATTGTTTTCCTATTATTTTCCTTTATTTTCCTGTGTAGTTTGCTCCCTTCATTTAACCGTAATAGTGACAATTAACAACAAGCAGAGAAGACACCCAGGGTGATGAAAGCTGCAATTACTTCAGACCCACTAATTAGTAAATAATCAATTAAATAACCAGAACACCTGGAAAAGCAGAAAGAAAATTAGGATGAAAATACTACAGACAACTTAAAAAAATACATATTCTCCATATAGCTGCTTAATACATTTTAATTAAAATCTGCCAAAATTTGATTTCAAAAGCTTTGAAACTGGGAAATAATGACTTATTTAATTAGGCTAGGAGTCCAATGAAAAACGGAAGTTGGTTGGAACAAACACCTGCAGCCACAGGGGTTCCCTGGGACGAATTTGGGAACCACTGCACTATAGTAACACACGAGTTTATTTGTTAATCGAATGACGAAAGGTTTCTAACTCCTGCTTTAAAATCCCGACCTGGCCTTACACATTCTTCTAATATCTGTACTCTTGGTACTCATGTTTTATACCCACATTGGCACTCTAAGTCAGCCTCATGTACGTGTGAGTGCAGCTACATGCAGTAATGGGCTGTGGGCCCCATCCAGGGCTGCCGTGCCCCTGACACCACAGGCATAGGCTTCACAATCTATGACATTGAAATGAACTGAGCTTCTAGTTTTATTCGGGCTATTATCCCTTTCATTCTGTTATCACTTAGTTGGCAATAATATTAACCTATTGCAAGTATAAACTGTAAGAGGCATCTCCAAATCCAAATAATGCTGAAAGGGTCAGAGTAAATATAAGAAAATAGTTTTATTTAAAAATAATAACAAAAGAGGGTCCAAGGTACTGGAGGCAAATGGTGGCTTACTAATAAGAAAAAAGAAGCAGCCACAGTCATTGAGCAGTCTAATAGCAATCTTAGCAAACAATGGTTGCCAGCCAGAAGCCATACTACCCACCTGCACTTCAGGGCATGTAACCCACCTGAAGCCTGCATGTTTCGGCTCAGCCAGTACTTAGATGGGAAACCATCAGCGAAAGAGTTAGGTTGTTGCTAGAAGAGTGATGAAGCCATCAGGGGATACTTAACCTGTGGTCTGTGTGTGTGAATCCCAATGCCCTAGTGCAGTGTCGGGGACAGTGTGTAAAAAAAAAAAAAGGTTCCATCGCTTGGATGAGACATAAAATCAAGGTTCTCACTCTCTGTGGTCAATAAAGATCAGTGGGCAGCTTTTGATAAGAGAAGGGCATTTCCTGATGTCCTGGCTATATTGGCCATGGTGGTTTAGTCATGCTGGCCCCCTAATCATCCCCTGTCCTTACTCACTGACTATTCATCACCTAATAGTTAATGTGTAGTGAGCAAACTGGTGCAACAATGGCTGCCGTTGAATCGTTCAGGTGGACGCTACACATTTTTGGTGGCTGTAGTGGCTCCCCACTGTCCATGTAAAGCACTTTGAGTACGTTACAAAAGCGCTATATAAATGTAATTAATTATTATTAAGTGTGTGTATTTGGTGAGATTTCCTTGCCTACCTTTTTGTGCCACTTACATTTCCTCCTCTTCACTCTTTCTGCTCTTTCCTTTCTTTGGCTTTGCTTTGTCTAGCTGAAAGGTTCTCTGACTACAAAAACTTTTAAAGAAATGACCAAGAGCAACTTAGGGGGAAAGCCCAAAAATCACTTCCTGGGTCAGGATTATCTCAACTAACTCCTTTGGGGGAACCCTTTGAAAACAATCTTGTAAGATTGAACCCTACATCTCCTTCAAAGAGATATGCCAACCTCAAGTTGCCTGTCCATTATACGGGGTAGTAATGATTTTCACAATCATTTTGTTTTCTTTCATTTTTACTGTTATTACGAGATACTTTCTTGTTTATTGTTTCGATTTCAAAGCTTTAGTTTGATAATGTGTAAGCAGCAGCCATTCTGTTTCAGCAACAACATGCATTGTCATCACCAGATGTCACTCTGCAGTGAATGTTTTACTGTTTAACATAGTGGCGCTCATCATTGGGTATTCAGATTTTTGGATAAAATTCATTCAGGCACTTCATAACGATTAACAGTTTCACTTTGGTTAAGAACTCTGAACATTTAGAAATCCTTTGACCATTTCTTTTGTGATATTTTTGACATCAGTTTTGAGAATATTTTTGCTTTTGATTTCCTAGGCTTTCTGGTCTTTCAATAATTCCTACATGTTTTTGACTGTTCTTTTGCATGACCCCTTTGAAATTAAAATCTTCATCCTCTGTTTAGTTAAAGTGTTTTGCTCACATTTTTTCTGTCTAGGTACCATATGAAATAGTTAATGGGTCCTCCTGATGCCACTTACATTAGGTCTACTCCAAATTAATATTTTCCTTTATTCCTCACATTCCTCATGTTCGGGGGTGGCAAGTGGGGCGACTGCCTCAGGCTCTGCGCCTAATGGGGCCCCGCTTTTGAGGCCCGCATGTCCCATTTGAGCAGATTTTTGAAGTTATATTCTCCAGTTATAATTTGATAAAGTCTGTGTGTTTGTTATCTTGCAAAAATTTTGTTGAATACTGTAATGAGAAAATCCAGTATATGTTAACATTATTTTTATTAATTTTGCGCGAAAGTTTATACAGTCCACACATACCGGTAACAGCATTTGACGTAACCGGACCTGCATGGGGTTGGTCAGTCCTATGCCCCGCACACCCCTAAGGCTGCTGCTGCCTAGTAGGAATTATCATCTGTTATGTTTTAGTCAGGGTTTATTCCCGATGTGCTTTCTGCTTTAAAGTTATTATAATTATTTTTGAATTAATTATTTATTTATGTGTTATGAGTGTTAGGTTGCTTATTATTTGTTATTGGTGTATTATATCTTTAAGTGTTCTTCCATTCCTTGTGTTTTGTGTGTGGAAACTTTTAAAACCAGTCCTCCATTTTAGGCCTATTTAGGCAAAGACCTACCTATGGTAGTTGGGGACTGTCTGTCTGGTTTAAGGCCATTTCCAAACAGGCCAAAGATGGACCTGGCCTGCTTAGTGAATAATTTAGGAGGCCTTATACTAACTTTTGTCACAATTTTATATTAGCATACTTATAAGCATTGCCTTATAGTATACAGTATATCTTCCTGGTGGTGGTCCTCAGTAACTGGCAATGTTGCTTTCAGTTCATGTCACACCAGAGTCACAAAGTGATGATGTTTATACTCTATGAGGTTGGTTAAATAGAAAATACATCATGGGGTGGAAAAATGGAGGAGGAGGAGGATTAAGGCAGATAAAGAGACAGATAGAGTTTTAAATAAGAGTATGCAAACTGAATTCCCTTGCATACCAAGCTATTTTTTTTAAAAAACCCTAGTCCAACTGGACGATGTCAGCCTAAAACCAGTTATTTATTAATTATTAATTTATTAATGAATAATTGTGACAAAAAGTCCAACTGCCATGTTAAGGGAACAGTTGCATGCACATTACACCTTGAATTTGGTGTACAAAATAGCTGTTTCATGCAACCGTGCAAGGCACTGGAGTCAAGACTACAAATATTTTTTTTCCCCTAGACTTACAAAACTCTTCTACACATTAATGAGTACATCCCCAATTCCAATGAAGTTGGGACGTTGTGTAAAACGTAAATAAAAACAGAATACAATGATTTGCAAATCCTTTTCAACCTCTATTCAATTGAATACACTACGAAGACAAGATATCTAATGTTCAAACTGATAAACTTTTTTGTTGTTTTGCAAATCTTCACACATTTTGAATTTGATGCCTGCAACACGTTCCAAAAAAGCTGGGACAAGGGCAGCAAAAGACTGGGAAAATTGAGGAATGTTCAAAAAACACCTGTTTTGAACATTCCACAGGTGAACAGGTTAATTGGAAACAGGTGTTTGTCATGATTGGGTATAAAAGGAGCATCCCCAAAAGGCTCAGTCGTTCACAAGCAAGGAAGGGGCGAGGTTCACCACTTTGTGAACAACTGTTTGGGCAAATAGTCCAGCAGTTTAAGAACAACGTTTCTCAACGTACAATTGCAAGGAATCTAGGGATTTCATCATCTACTGTCCATAATATCATCAAGAGATTCAGAGAATCTGGAGAAATCTCTTCACATAAGCGGCAAGGCCGAATACCAACACTGGATGCCCGTGACCTTTGATCCCTGAGGCGGCACTGCATTAAAAACCGACATCATTCTGTAAAGGATATTACCACGTGGGCTCAGGAATACTTCAGAAAACCATTGTCAGTTAACACAGTTTGTTGCTACATCTACAAGTGCAAGTTAAAACTCTACCATGCAAAGCGAAAGCCATATATCAACAACACCCAGAAACGCCCGAGCTCATCTGAGATGGACTGACACAAAGTGGAAAAGTGTGCTGTGGTCTGACGAGTCCACATTTCAAATTGTTTTTGGAAATCATGAACATCGTGTCCTCCGGGCCAAAGAGGAAAAGGACCATCTGGATTGTTATCAGCGGAAAGTTCAAAAGCCAGCATCTGTGATGGTATGGGGGTGTGTTAGTGCCCATGGCATGGGTAATTTGCACATCTGTGAAGGCACCATTAATGCTAAAAGGTACATACAGGTTTTGGAGCAACATATGCTGCTATCCAAGAGACGTCTTTTTCAGGGATGTCCCTGCTTATTTCAGCAGGACAATGCGAAGCCACATTCTGCATGTGTTACAACAGCGTGGCTTCGTAGTAAAAGAGTGTGGGTACTAGACTGGCCTACCTGCAGTCCAGACCTGTCTCCCATTGAAAATGTGTGGTGCATTATGAAGCTCAAAATACGACAACGGAGACCCCAGACTGTTGAGCAACTGAAGTTGTACATCAAGCAAGAATTGGAAAGAATTCCACCTACACAGCTTCAACAATTAGCGTCCTCAGTTCCCAAACGCTTATTGAGTGTTGTTAAAAGGAAAGGTGATATAACACAGTGGTAAACATGCCCCTGTCCCAGCTCTTTTGGAACGTGTTGCAGGCATTAAATTCAAAATGAGTGAAGATTTGCAAAACAACAATAAAGTTTATCAGTTTGAACATTCGATATCTTGTCTTTGTAGTGTATTCAATTGAATATAGGTTGAAAAGGATTTGCAAATCATTGTATTCTGTTTTTATTTATGTTTTACACAACGTCCCAACTTTAATGGAATTGGGGTTGTATTTCATTGGTTCATTGGTTTGTACATTTTCAGAGGACAATTTTGAAATCTGACCATTGTAAAGATGGGCCCAGCTAGAGACAAGGGCATCACAGTGGGACAGGGAAGCATACTTTAATAGCAAAGAACCAGGCGGCACATGGTCACGGACGGAAGAGCTGGACCCAGGTTGCCCATTCAAAAGTCAGTCAGTAGAAGAAAAAGGAAAGTTCTGCCTAAAAGCTGGAGTTCAGCATGCACCTCTTATAGATGGATACGATGAATGGACGATTGAAGTGTTGCTTTGATCACGCTGCCCCCTACAGACAAGTGGAAGCTTAGAAATACTGGGTGCCATTGCAGGGCATTCATGTAGCAGAAACCCCCTGGTATCCACAGCTGAATAGGACTGGACTTGGTCTGAGGTTATTGTAGAAAGGGGTAAGATTACCTGAGTTAAGAGTCTTGGTGAAGGGTTATATTGAAACATCAGTAGCAAGAGGAAGAGAGCCGAGTCTAGGAGGAAAGAGAGACAGAGACAAAGATAGAAAGAGAGATAAGCGGACAGAAGGTAAGAAATGCGTTAGTTTGTGCTTATCAGCATGTCAACAGGAAGGCCTAGAGAAGACGCAGGATAATTGTTTTTGTTTTTTTATTTGCATTTTGTGTCATCCCAGTTTATTCTGTTCTATTTACTTTATTTTCAATGAATGCATTTGCCGTTATTTTGGCCTCTTCTTATCATGCTCAGTCAGGCTGATCTGGGTGTGTTATGTTTTATTCAGGCTTCAGCCAGTTTTGGCATGGTTGTTATCACCGCATCCTGCATACCAAGGACTTGCTCCATGCATGAATTGACAAAGTACTTTGAGTATATCAGTTAAATGATCAAGCGTGGCAAAGCCTGACTTGCAGAAGTTCATTATCCTCATGAAAAAACAACATATGTGACACACGCTGCTTATTTAGAATTGAGAGATTATCATCATGTTTCCTTTTAAAGGAATATGTGACACAGCCACAGTGTTTATGTCAACTGCAAATAAACAAAAAGCAGAGTCGTTGAGTATGTAGATATTTGAACTAAACTGGAGCGCAGTCTTTATTACCTCCTCAACACACTAGTCTTTCATTCTCTGGGAAACGGGGCTATGAAAACTCAGAGATTATCCCACAGACATTGGACATTAAGCAGGCAAAAATTCTAGACTTGAGAACAGTGAAAATTATTTAAAGAGTAAGATTTAACCTTAATGGAGAGTCCATATCACCTTGTTTTCTTAATAAGTAAGGATGCAATGAAATACAGAGTCATCAGGGTTATGTCTGGGTAATGTTACTACTTATTGCTTGGCTGATGCCTTGCAACACTTGAGAGATATAATTGGTTCTTTTGTTTGTCCAATTGGAACACAGGCAGGTGAAGTGACTTGCTCATGGTCACACAGGATCAATAGTGGGATTTGAACCCACACCCTCAGGGTTTGAAGTCCAAAGCCAAAAACATTAAGCCAGACTGTAGCAGCAGAATAAAGTAAAGTAAATCACATTACATGAAACTCTTAATCCTGTTTAATCCACTTCAAGTTCATAGCCCTAAGTGCAATGCAGAAAACAGTCCTGGACAGAGTGTCAGTCCATTGCAGACAATTCCAAATTGACACTCGTTTACATGTCTTTGGGGAAATTGGAGAAAAACCCACACAAATATGGGAAGAAAGTTCAGGTGTAGGATTCAAACTGAAGACAGTGGGCTTGTGAAACATCACTGCTACCAAAATGCTTTTATTGAATCTCCTCAAATAAAAGCAACCTAATAAATATAAAACCTCGTCTGTGGGCAAGACTGGCCACATCTGTGTCAAAAGCCATCTTTTATTTCCTTCTTCTATTTCTGTCACTCAGGTTATCATACCTGTCCCCTCCATACACTTAGCACATCTTTTTGTGTGCACTTAAATCTCATAGGACTTTTTTATGAATGTCTGGAGTCAGCAATGACTGCACAATGCTGAGTCAAATGTTTTCCCCAGATTATACAATGGCCATATCAAACTTTCACCAAGTTCTATCTTGGCTCCCATACTGTTCTTGAGGACTATATGTTCTTTTTAGAAAGACAATGTGGACTCGTCAACCTTTCAGATCTTTCAATGAAGCATCCGCTGAATCAATCTAGTTGTCTCACTTATCATTGAACATAATTTCAGCCTAGGAGCCTCACATACCCATTGTTTCTTTCTTGTTAATCTTTCCATAACTTATTTTTTCATTTATTCATTTATTTTTACTCTTCTTACCCTGTTGCCCTATTCTTCAACTTATTCCAAACTCTCCTCAGAACATTCAGGATGCTCCAAAGACAGTTGAGAGGTACAACATAATCCTTTCAGCATGTCCAGGGTCTGTCTCTGGGTCTTTCCTCAGTGGGCTGTGGTAAGTGACTGGTGATATCATAACTACATGCTCATACCACCTCAACTGGCTCCACGTGATCTGGAGGAGCAGTGCTTCTACTTAGATGTCTGTGTTGAGAAACAGTTGACTCCATCAGTAAGAGTGAGCCCAGAATCTCATTGTTTGTAATCACCCTATTATTCTACCTGTCACTGTCTAGAGCTTGTAGGTGAGGAAATCAAGTGCTTCATCTGAAGAATTAGCTTCTTTGGTCAATTTCTCAATAATCTCTTCTCTCACTTATGAACAAGACTCCAAGGAACTTGAACCCCTTCATTATGTATACCTACTTGCTCTTTATCCAAAGAGAAGAAACCAGATTTCTGGACCATGAACTCACATTTGGGAGGTTGAGCTTTTAACTACAGGGCCTGAAAGCTGAGAAATGATCTGCCTGCTTATATAAGACATGTCTCTTTGGTCTCAGCTTTTAAATCCAGGCTGAAGATGCATTACTTTAGTCTAGAATATCCTGATTAGAGTGTATTTTGCATCTCTGTTTATTAGTCTTATGCACAAATGTATGAATAAAACATTCATTCTTTTTCTTCTTCTTTTGCTGTTCCTATTTAGTGTTTGCCACAGTGAATCATCCATCACCATTTATCCCAGTCTTTTACATCATTTTCTCCCACACCGACTGCATTCATGTTCTCCCTCACTGCATCCTCCTCTTTGTCCTTCATCTTTTCTTCTTGCCTGGCAGTTCCATCTTCATCATTCTTTTTCTGTTGTACCCCTCATTTCTCCTCTGCATGTGCCCAGACTATCTAAATATTGTCTTTCTCACTTGGTCACCAGACTGTCATACCCGTGTTGTTCCTCTCCTAATACTGTCTACCATTGCAATGCAATTCCTTCTGACCTTCTCTATACTTCTCCATCAACCATTGCCTCTTAAAGCAATCTGTAGTGCTCTTTCCTGGCGTGAAACCATATATTAGAATTAAAAAAATTAAGCCATGAGGACTGTATTGCAGAGGAGATCTGGGGAAGGCTTCAAAAATATTCCTGCATCAGTGCAGATCTTCAGGAGTAGATCTTCAGTGGTCTCATAATTCTTAAATGGAACAAGTTTGGAACAACCATGGCTATTCCTAGTGCTGGCCAAACTGAGTGAGTGTGGGAGAAGGACCATATTAAGGAAGTGACCAAGAACCCAATGGTTCCTCTGAGTGTGCTCCAGAGAACCTGTGTTGGATATGGGAGAAACTTCCAGAAGGACAACCATCTCTGCAACACTCCACCAATCTGAGCTTTGTAACAGTGTGTCCTGACAGTAAAAATACATGAAAGTCCACTTGGAGTTTGCAAAAAGGCATCGAAAGACTGTGACAAGCAATATTCTCTGGTCTGATGAAACCAAGATAAGTGTCATGTCTGGAGGAAACCAGGCAGCACTTATCAACTGGGAGAATGGACAAGGTTGAGGGAAAGCTGAATGAAATAAAGCGTGAAGAAATGTGCTCAAGAGTGCTGTGGACCCGGGACTGTGCCAGACTTTCACGTTCCAATAGGGCAATGACCCTAAGCACAAAGCAGAGACACCACATTGCTTAGGGACAACGCTGGGAATGTCCTTGATTTGCCCAGCCAGTGCTCAGACTTGAACCCTTTGGAGTGACCTGAAAATAACTGTTCACCAATGGTCTCCATCCAAACTGACAGAGCTTGGGAGGATCTGCAAAGAAGAATGGTAGAAATTCTCCAAATCCAGGTGTTGGACACTTGTCATATCCTATCGAAAAGAAGACAGCCTGTAATCGCTGCCAAAGGGGCTTCAACCAAGTACTGAGTGTCAATGTGAAATTTCACTGTAATGTTTTTAATAAATTTGCAAAAACTTCTAAAATCCTGTTTTCATTTCGTCATTCTGTAGCGAGTGCTGCTTAATGTGTGGGAAGAAAATAATTTAATTGAATTTAGAACAAGGCTACAACATAACAAAGTACGAAAAAAGTGAAAGAGGTTCTGAATCCACTGCATGCTGCAGAATGCCCGGTAAAGGGTAGGTGGCCATTTGCTTGAGGACCCCTTGCTCTGTGACCGTCTTTGTCTTTTGACATTATCTGTCACTGTGAAGACAGGCAATATAATAAATGTAAAAATATTTGATATCTGCTGCCCTACGTAAAGCCTGCTTCTGATATTATTTTTGAGTTGCTTTACTTGCTTCATTTGTATGTGTCTACATTTCCTGTCTTTGAAGGCAACTCTCCACGTGTCTTCTACTCTTTTATTCCTCCTTGTGTGTCTCACTCTTGCAGTTGTGTCACCAAAGCCAAATTGACCAATCACATCACTCTGAGGGAGAGTAAACACACCCACAGATCTTATCGTTTTATTATATAGGAGATAGCAAACCATAGACTCCCACCCTGCTGGTTTATCTCCAGGGATTCTGCTGACTAGAGTTTTTGTTTCCCTTTGCTCCGTTGCCAACTGTCCAAAACTCAACAATTAATCAATGGATGGATAATGCTGGGCTCCACTTATGTTAATCACAATTGAACCACTTTGTTTCCTGTGTGTTTAAACATATCTGTGTCTTTATATGTATGCATTATGCAATTAGTAGTTTATAAAGTCTGTATTTGTATGTAATCCTGAACTTATCATAGAGACCTGCGCCTGCACTCAGTGAAGAGCACTATAAAAAATAAACTTTACTGAATGGAGTGACATTCACCTCCTTAGTGCTAGAGTATAGGACTGGAGAATGCTGGAGTTTTAAAGATAAGACCAGTTGTTACCCTCCAGCTCATTAGGTGGCAACACATGGCATCTTAAGAGACCTGGAGCCTCATGTATAATGCCGTGTGTAGTGTATAACTATAATGTAGAACTCACACTATAACATGACATAAGCACAAAGCCCAAATGAGCTTACGCACAGAAAAATCCAGATGCATAAATCTATGTGTTCGCCAACTTCCGTGTTCTTCCGCTACTTAAATCCCGGTCAGCGTGAAAAGTAACGCACGCACACGCGCCTGCTGTCCCGCCCCAACTCCTCCCAGAATTACGCCTCTTTGAATATGCAAATCAATATAAATAGCCCTCAAGCTCAGTGTTCTGTGAAAAGACAATGGGAAAAGCAAGAGGGAAAATGGAAGAATTTCAGCGAATACCAAGTTGAGTCAAGGAAAAACGTACTATTTGTTGGTTTAAGCAGTGGTATAAACAACAAAAGGAAGTTGATTGACTGACATAGCGTGTCAGAGAAACTCAAAAGCTCAAGTTCACAAAGTCGCACAGTGCCCGAAATCAAAAAGAAGTTGTCAGATTTCAAAGTCTCCGTGAAAAGGCGAGTCGTAGCCCACCATCTGAGTGTCATATGAAAGCTTATTAAGGTACAGAGAAAAAAAATGCACACAGTGGGGAAAAAGCATGAAATGTCAACTTCAATCTCGAAATTTCCACTTTAATCACATAGTTTATTTTGTCATTAAAGTAGAACATCATAAACTTCATCTTAAAATCATTTAATTAACCAGTTTCTCAAATCACATTGTAATTAAAGTAGCACGTTAAATGCTTTGTTTTGTATGTGTTCTTCTATGTGCTCTATGTGTGTGAATCACTACGTGCTTCTTAAACCGGCTTTCTCTTCCTCCGACAGGATACAGAATCCATTACATTCATGATATTACAGCTCTCTGAATAACTAAAATACTGTGATATATACGTGATATCATTTTCATGATGATGGGAGTTAAAGCGCTTTATTAAACATGGGAACACAGTGGTGCAGTGATTGTGTGCGACCTGTGTGTGAAATAATTTATTGCAACAGTACTCAGGGGCGGCTCTAGGCTCGCGGCAGCCCTGGGCAGAGAAAGAATCGGTGGCTCCTTTGCCCGCCAATGTCAATATGGTGTCTTATGCACGGTGGATGGCCACATCCATTGCAGACACTGCATAGCCGCCTTGTGCTCATGACACAAGCGTTTAACTTTTGCCGAAATTTGCCACTGGGTTTTTAGCTGTGTCGTTATTTTCTCATTCTGTTTTATATTCAGTATATATTGGCGTGGTGGCCCCTGGGATTTGGTGGCCCTGTGTAGGTGCACAGTTTGCACATACCTAAGGCCGCCCCTGCAGTACTGATTCTTTCAAACGTACTAAGCCCCAGTTCCTGTCCTTCCTTTTCTTTCTCCAAGTAACCGATCGCCACACAATCAGCTCTGTAATGGACGTTAAGCCATCTGTAAGCTTATAATGCCGATTCTTCAAAACTTTTAAGGAACATTGAAATATCTTCGTAGTACATGTTTAATTATTCTATCCTTCACGCCAGTCCCAGTGAAGCATACAGGTGCAGTGAGAGTTGTATGGAAAAAGATGATCTGCTGTGGCAACCCCTAACGGGAGCAGCTGAAAGAAGAAGAAGAAGGTGCGGTGAGAGTAACAACGCTAAAGCAGTTATGGTATTTGGAATAGTTTGACCATTCCGTGGACCATTATATTGTTACTGGTTAATTACAATCAGATGCATTAAACTAATAAACAATTTACGGTTAATTTCAGTGTATTTATAAAGCCGGGTCAGGGACATGGATCGGAAAAAGAAAGGTAAACCACACAGGAACAGTAGCACTGCTTTGACGCTGGGTGCTGCCAGTCTGCAAAACTGAGTGAAGAACTTGCATACTACAGGGTATGAGGTACCGTGGAAATGTGCATGGCTTTACGCCAAGTTTAGGTTTTATACATCGCGATTTGAATGTGGAAACGTTCTTACGCAACATTTCTGTGCATAAGCACCATTTATACATGAGGCCCCAGTTCCTTTAAGAGCTATGGACGGTGCAGCAGTGAGATTGGCAAAGGTCACTGTGCTCTGCTGTCCTGGAACTTTCTACATCCAAACTCCATTTAAAGTGATCCCAGCAGGAAGTTTAAAGCCATCTCATCTTAGTGACCCTAGGAATGCACTGTATAGTTAGTGAATAATGCAAGAGCTCAGCTGGCAGAAGAATGAAAGGCCATGCTACAAAGGAAGTACGAGAAAGATGGAATGTTGCTAAATGTTTCAAGCTGCTTCTTATCAAACCACCCAGCACATACTTACATTATATTCCATGTAGTGGAAGGGATTTTGGTGACCAATTTGCAAAAGGTCATCAGAACTATGACTTTGTCAGTTATAACTGACTATGATGATGATGATGATCCTCTCCTCCATTGTCCATATTGAATAGATTTTATGTTGTCACTTTCACTTATTTTAATCTTTAAAATAGCTCTGTTTAATTGTGTGAAATTAGTGTGCACTATGCAGCCAAAGGTATGTGTACACCTCTCCCGATTACTGAGTTTAGATGTTAACAGGTGCTTCACATCAAGCACAGGGCCATGCAATCTCCATTGATAAAAATTGAGAGCTCACTGACTTTAAACGTGGCACTGTCATAGGACGCCACCTTAGACATAAGTCAGAATGTGAAATTTCAGCACTGCTAGATCTAGATTATGTGGTAGACCCTACAAACTGCCAAAGTGAGGTTCCCTAGTGCTGAAGCACATAAGATGTAAAAATCGCCTATCCTCTGTTGCATCACTCACTGCAGTGTTCCATATCACCACTGGAAGCAACATCAGCACAAGAACTGTACATGAAGAGCTCCATGAAACGGGTTTCCTGGCCAAGTCGCTGCACAAAATGGTAAGATCACTATGCACAATGGCAAGTGTCAGCTGGACACTGGAGCAATGGAAACACGTTTTCTAGAGTGATGAATCACACTTCACTATCTGGGAGTCAGATGAATGAATCTATGTTTGGTGGATGCCAGTAGAATGCTACCTTCTGGACTGCATAGTGCCTACTGTAAAGTTTGGTAGAAGAAGACTAAGAGTCTGAGGCTATTGTTCAGGGTTTGGGCTAGGTTCCTTCGTTCCAGTGAAGGGTACTGTTAATTTTATAGCATGCAAAGACATTTTAGACAATTGTGTGCTTCCAACTTTGCAGCAGCCATTTGGGGTTTGTTTCAGTATGACTGTACCTCTGTGCACAAAGCCAGGTCCATAAAGACTCAAGTGGCCTGAACAGAGCCCTAACTTTATCCTAATGAAAACGTCTGCGATTTTGAGCCAGGTCTTCTCATGCAACGTCAGTGCGAAACCTCACAAATGCACTTTTGGCTAAATTCTCAGAGATATACTCCAAAAGCTTGTGGAAAGCTTTCACAAAAGAGTGGAGGATGTTATAGTCTTAACGGGGGGCCAACTCCTTATTAATGGCCATATTCTTGGAAGGGGATCTCCAACAAGCTCATATATTGAAAGTTTGACGTCCATGAATTTACGGCCAATGTATTTTGTACTGTTTAATAGTTTACTGTTGATGCATTATAGCTGTAAGCACATGAAAGTCCTCTAAGACTGTGGTCAGTGAAGAGCAATATGCAGAAATGAACTGAATTGCAGACTCAATGTGAACGGTGTGATAGTATGGGGTATAGAGTTGAAGACAAGCCATTTCACCTAGTATGCATTGTTTAGCATCAATAAGCATTGGCACTTAGAGGACATAGGGTGTGCTGTGTTTTTTTTTTTTTTTTACTTTTGCACTTTGTTGTCACCCTCTGTTTTGTCTTTTTAGAGTTCTATATTACTCCGCTTTCCCCTTTTGTATTATTAATACTGTATGTAGCCTTTGTCAGAATGCCTCAAATCTCACAAATTTACCACTGTTTATAAGGTATTGTACCATATAACATCTCCCCACCTTCCATTCTACATTTATAACCTCAGGCAATTAGGTATAGTAAAAGACAAGCAGGAGTTAAGTTACAATTTAAATAATGTATTATTGATAATATTCATAAATAATAACAATATGCAAAGTACATTTGAATATTGGCAACCATACAACCTGATAAATGGTGATGTGTAGTTTCAGGTGGCACACAGACTTGTTATTTACTTAAAATGTCTCTAGCTGAGTCCTCATTTTTGGTCAGCTTTCTTCAGAACAGGCCTCATACCTGTCTCAGTATGGCTGCCGAGCTGTGCTCTTCATTGTGTTGTCCTTTTCAGTTCAAGGTATGGCAGGGAGATGCTTCTTCATTGATGTTTGTAAGAGGGAGAGAGAGGTAAAGCAAGCAAATTTATAGATATTCTGTCCAACCCCTACAGCCAATAGAGCATCCTGGCTTCTGATAGAAACCAATTCCAAACAGCCATACATCAGACCAATAGTGCACAGAACACTTCACACCTGCCCTCCAAAACCACTTGTTGAGCTGATGTTTGCCAGCTAGGTAGCCTAGCTTTCCTGTGGGGGGTTGATTGGGAGAGCCCTGCAGAGAAACATTGGCCAAACTTGTTTGAAGCACTTTCCCCAACCCTGTCATAAAATTACATAGACTCATTCCTAAAAGGGAGTAGGCGTACTTAACCATACAAATAAAGACATACAAAATATTTATCAACAATTTATGCAAAATCTGACACCACAACACCCTCTATTCATCCTTTCCTTGTGTCTTATGGTGAAATTAATGCCCAATTTTCATAATTCTGGCTTTCTTAATGTCAATTAATTATTTCAGTAGATTTAACTGAAACACTTTTGACAATGTATGCCAATAAATAATTTTTTTTTAATATTATTCTAAGTCATCTCAGTTATTAATTTACCCAAGAGAGTCTAAGTAATCTGGGTTAGTATGACGTTGCTACTCCTAGATGTGAGCTTGTTACAGAGCCTTGATTAGTTAGTGTCCTCCGACATTCATTTCAGGGGGGTTAAGGAGGGGTTAATTGAACAAATCACCTGCCACTCCCGAAATAAACTCCACCAAGGACACGGCCGATTTGAATTAATAAGGCTGTATTCTTAGGCGGCACAAAGTGTCACCACAGCTTCAACTGATTCCTGCATCTATTATGAGGACCATAGGCAGATCACAAGCACAGTTTACAGTACACTGGCTGACAAAAAAGTGAAAAAGAAGCCAGTTCTTGGTCTTTTTATCTGTTTGTGTACGAAAGAGAAGAATTGACTATTTGAATCATTTTTATGAAAATAAATGAAGGGGAAATGTTCCAAGAAATAATGCCTCTTTTTAGCAAACTGTATTTTATTTCTGGATACAGTATAAGCAGATTTTTATGCAAATATAACTTGAACTGTGAAAGGCATTGGATGACACTGTGAAATGTTCAGCACTATGGAAATTCCAAGTTTATCACTTTGTGTGAAGAACATTAGGTGTGCAGTATAATACAGTAAGTGTAAGAACAATAAACTAAAAACCAAAAGGGTCACATTTTACGCCAGACTTTTATTCAGGAAATTATCATCTCTGGTGGCACAGTGGATAACCCACCTGCCTCATGGATGCAACATCCTTGGTTCAAATGTCACATCTGGCCAATGTTGTTATGTTTCAGCCAGGGCATGTTTAATTTTTATTGCTATTTCTGTTGTTTTTGAATCATTATTTCTCGTGTTTTTATTATTTAATTTTTGCAAATATTGTCACGTTTGTGCATTATTTAACACTAGCTGTGCTACCCATCTGGGACAGGCAGAAATCTATGTAATCAATGTACACCTTAGCATTAACATTTGCAGTGGACCATTGGAATGTATTTTGTAAAGCATGTAGTAATAAAATGCATTGCATTTGTCATTCCAACAGGTCGCACATCAAAAACATTAACACTACTGTTATGAATCCCATACCAAATGGCATATAAATGAGACATGGGTATTGCATTTGTTATTGTAAAAGAAGGTTCATCACAAATATTTCTAGTAATAAAATGCATTACAACAATCATTTATGAAGCACCACCTGTTAGGATGACAAATGCAGTGTCTCAGTTATAGTATGCCAGTTTGTTGGTATAGGATTTATAAAAAAAATATGTTCATGTTTATGATGTACCATCTGTTGGGATGACAAGCACAATATATGTGTCTCCATTATATTCCATTTGGTTTGGGATTCATAAAAATAGTGTTAATGATTGTGGTGCACCATCCGTTGGAAAAACAAATGTAATACATATGTCTCTGTTATATGCCATTTGTTATGGAATTCGTAAAAACACGTTAATGTTTGTGGTGCACCATCTGTTGGAAAAACAAATACAATACACATGTCTCTGTTATATGCCATTTGGTATGGAGTTCATAAAAATAGTGTTAAAGTTTGTGATGCACCACCTGTTAGGATTACAAATGCAATGCGCATGTCTTGGTTGTATGCCATTTAGTATAGGATTCATAAAAAATGTTAATGTTTGTAATGTGACATCTGTTGGGATGACAAATGCAATCTCTGTTATATGCCATTTGGTATGGGATTTGTAAAAACAGTGTTAATGTTTTTGGTGCACCGTATATTGGAAAAACAAATGTGATGCATATGTCTCTGTTATATGCCATTTGGTATAGTATTCATAGAAATAGTGTTAATGTCCGTAATGCGCCATCTGCTGGAATACAAGGAGCATAGCAACTAGAGAGACATATAGATACACAGACACTTCGTTTCATTAAGGTGGATTTCTGTATTGTTTACTTATGTTTGCCTACGTTTCTTATTTTCAGTGGGTGGAACCCCAAGGGGTAGGACCACCATTATGTCACTGCAGGGGGCCGACCCTCAACCTTTATATGTTATGTCTCTTGCAGGTTCATTGTGATGACAATGGAGTGCATTTTCTCTTGTGAGTTTTGTTTTCTTCAGATTTTTCTTTTCTGGGATTGCCTTTTTAGAAATTCCTTTGTTCATTATTTCTTGTTTTTTTTCTTTCTTGATCAATACGTTCTTTACATTTAAAGAATATTTTTTGGTTTGTCCTTTTAAGCCACAGGTGTTACGGTTTGCCTCTCCCTTGAAGGGCATTTTTGTGTATTTTGTGAATGTAAAGTAAGTTGAATGTTGTAAGCCTGTGTCCCATTTTGGGTATTTTGAAGCCTATTCTGGTCTGACTGTTTTGGAAACCTGCTCCCCATTTTTGTCACTCTGTTTGCTGAATACAGGATCACTGCAAGTGTCTCTGCGGAATCTCACATTTTCCTCATGTCTGCTGATTAACAACTCTAAATTGCCAAATATGAGTAAATGGGCCCTATGACACATTGGCACCTGGTCCATGGTGGGTTCCTACATTATGCATGATGTTGGTGGGATGATGAATGGGTTTAAGTGAATTTGTGAATGTTGTGTTGCCTCTCTCAATAACCTACAAAGTGTAGAAGCCCAGTGATTTAGGTTCAATTGTATTATATTCTTGGGGTTTTATATATATTTTTATGTTATCATAGGGACTTTTTGTAAGAAATATTGATTTTAACAGACCTGAAAATATTTTATCATCATGTTCTGGACCATTTTGTATTTTTTGGCCCCTAAAACCCGCCATATTCTTTTTACAACTCAGCCCCATTGCTGATTGAGGTTTAATGCTACACAGAGGTGGCATCACCAGACATTTGAGTAGTTGAGCAGCGGCATAGGACCTCATAAGTGTCCCCATATATATAGATGCTGACTTATTGACTATTATATAGGCAAGAAGTGACTTGTGCCCACCTCAAGTGACTGAACACCAGACATGCCGCTGCATTCCAATCCTGCTGGTAGAGAATTGCAGTATTCCAGATGTGACAAGAGTTGTGCTACATACACTGTTGGATGTGATCTGATCTTACAGATATTGTGCCAAGTAACTCTGCAAGACCAAGAGACCACAGCAACATGACTAGTGAAGGACAGCTGGTCAATGAACACCACACCAAGATTGTGGGTGTGAGCGATGGGATGAACAGACATGGGGTGCTGAACAGAAGGATTAGGGGATTGGTCCGTCTTTGCCAAGCTGAGCTGGAGATGGTGCTTCTTCATCCAGTTTCCAATATTAGTCAGACAAGCAGGGATACTAGCTGATACCATGAGGTCTTTTGGAGGGAACGACAGGTAGAGCTGCTTATCATCAGCATAGGGAAAGGAATGTCTAGGTAGTGTTGAGAAACTTTTTCAGCTTTCTTTTTATGATTTTGCTCTTATGTCTGCCTATTTATTAACCATTCTTCTGCCTACTCCGAAGAAAGACTGTTATCTCATGGTCTTTAAAAAACCTTTACAAAAAAGCATAAGTGCTTTAGACTCAAGTTCTTTTTTTTTCATCTGGACCAAAATACAAGTTTTTAGAGCTTGATGAAATAACAGGACAAAATGTTATTGGGTGATATGTGAGGAATGCCCATTTTCTGGCAAAGACATTTCCTTCCCTGGTGTGGCTGATGCTGGCCAAGAAAAGAGGAAAAAAATTGTGAAACCCTCTACCTAGTACTGAGAGGCCTAATCATGCTCAAGGATCCAAGAGAGTGTGACAGAGACCTTCTAAAAGAAACTCAAGAAACCAGAGTAATGTGGAAGAGTGTAACGGTGCAGGTCGGCCTCATGCCACCAGGTCCCACTGGGTGCCTCTGGAATCTGTCACCACCAATAACATTTCTGAGGGATGAGCCGAGCAAATGAGGATACCACATAAACCAAGGGGAAACTGATACAGTGCTCAGTGCTTTTATTAAAAACAATTCAACAAAACAAGCTGCCCAAAAAGTGCAATGCTCCAAACTTCAATAAATAAATAATCCAATAAAAGAAAGGTAATGTGGAAGTTAAAATGCAATAAATAGAAAATCCATTAAAAATGAGGTTAAAAAAACAGAGTACAGGAAACTCATTTAAAATCCACAAGCCTTGGTGCCTTCCTTTCATACTGACGCCTCTCCGACTTATCCTGTTTGGATCTGGTAGCCCAGAGAGACTTTAACCAGCAGGTGCAGACACCCATCTCATCTGGTCCTTGTTCCCATTGGCAACCTCACAGCATCCATGGGCAACCACCAAGCCCTGCTCCACCAGAACCACTACCGATTCAGGGTCCACCCGGCCCGGGAGCTCTGTACTCCCACCGCTGCCATCTCAATGGCAATTCCCGATGAGAATACACTTGCGACCCTTCAGCCCCCTCCTGAGCAAAGTGATGGCCACTCGCTCCTCCTTGGGGATTCACTCCTATCCACCTGCTTCTGTTCTCTACACCAGCTTTCTCGATCTTTCCTGCCTGCTTCTTCTCCCGTCCTTTAACATTTGCTTCCCTTCTTGTCTGTTTCTTTTCCTTATCTTGTGGTCCCCTTTTATATACTGGGGAAGCGGTTGCATGTGTGATCACCTGATTGCTGCCCCGGGCTGATATTGAGACAATCAGGCCGCCCGCACGTGCCAGCAAGGCAATGTGTGCTCGGCCGACCGCCTCGCACCCACCCGGAGACGAATTGTCTTCAAAGGAGACCACTCGCACCTGCTCCTCTCCCCAGAATTTATTATTTATTTAGATAGATAGATACTTTAATAATCCCAAGCGAAAATTCACAGGGGGCTTCGCCCTCTGCTCACTTCGCTTGCCAACCCCCATGTTTGGTTTAAGATTTTTTTTTCTTTGAATTGTTGCTATTTCATTAGTTTCACTGGCCAGTTTTTCTGAGCCGCGGACCTGCTATACCACAAAGAGGCAGGCTAAACTTAATGCTAGGACTGAGTCACAAGGTGCCACACTGCACACACGATCCTAGAATGTACTACTAAGTGTACATATCAAATATCAAAAAAAACAAAAAAGTTAAGTTGTGAAAAGTTTCAGAGGCAGACACATTTGTTCCTGCACACAGTGATGCTGTGCCAAGTTCCAGACATATATACCCACCACGGGGCCTTGTAAAGGAATAGATTTGGAAAATGAATAAATGATTTTAATTCATTTTTTTCCTTTATCTGCTTTTCTTCATTCCTTTCTCTTTATTTCTTGCAATATCCCATTTCAGACTTAATTGGTTTAGTCGCCACAGCACAGTATTTCCCTTGATTTATTTTCATTAGCACTTTTCATACCTTGTAGCTGTTTTGCGTGCCTGCTGAAGTACTTCTGCATTCTGATCCACGCCACCCCTTTCAATGCCTTAATTACTGCCTTTCTTCAAGACCTTCTTAAATGTCATTTCTGATGCTGCAACTGAATCTCAACAAGCTAATCAGGTTTTATTTTTTTTTATCTTTGTATACATATTTTTGTCACATGCGTGATTATATCTTCTTGTACCACATTTATGTTCTTGAAGTGAAATGCAGCACTGAGGTACAGAGATGATGACAAGTGCTGTAGACAATTGATTTATCCTTTCAAAAGAAGTCCCATGTATGTTTAAATTGAAGCAGCTGCACAGCATTTATATAATAAGCTGGCGTATTGATGCAAGATATTGAAGAGTCTGCATTGAAATTCTTATAAAAAAATCAGCAGCCAAATAGATAGATAGATAGATATTAGAGAGAGGGCACTGTGATGGTGAGAAAATGACAATGACAGCACGTTCGAGGCAAACCCATCGAAAAGGTCAATGCATTAATTAGTGCAGTAACATTGTCTGAGTGAACATTGTCAGTGTTTCTTTTGAAAACACTAAGACATGTTGTCTCTAACCAAGTCTCTTCCTTTCTTTTACTGAATAGACTGCTTGATCCTAATCAGTCAGGCTTCTAAAAGGGCCATTCTACTGAGATGGCACTATTTACCATTGTAGACATGTTATGGCAGGCCAGAGCTACCAACATGTCATCTGTGCTTATTCTGATAGGTCTTTCTTCTGCTTCTGACAAAATCAACCACCAGATCTTCCTTGCCACCCTCTCTGACCTTGGCATCACTGCAACTTGGGCAGATGCTATCATGTTCCCTGGCATGAAGAGATGTCAAGGGTGCACAAGGTGAGCACTGGGGAGCCCTGAGCTCCATCCTCTTCTCCCTATACACCTTGTCACACACATGCAAGTAGGAGGGAGCTGTACGGACCAAATGAGGGTAATTCTATGCCAGGCCAGGGGGTGGCGGAGTGCGCTAAACCTTCTTCTGTTATCTCTGCAGACCAAACACGGGAAAACTTGCCTGATTTAACCTTGAAGACATCACTCCCGGTTCCTGTGCCCAGAGGCACATTGCTCCCATTTCCAGCGCCCAGAAATACGTCACTTCCAGTTCTGGCGCTCAGAGACATGTCACTTCTGGTTCCGGCATCTCGAACCATGTCACTTACGGGCTTGGCCTTTAAAGCTGCCATGTTTTCAGAGCACTACTTGCTTGATTCATTACCCTTTTGTAGCCAGGGACAATATAAGGGTGGCTGCCCCAAACCTTCTTTGTGTGCTAAGACTGATTCTTTCACAACCTCTTCATTAGGCTCTATCATCCAGTCCCATGGTTTATCTTATCAGTTTAAGGCTGCTGATACACAGCTATACCTGTCATTCTCTCAGCATGTCTCACTGATATTGTAACCTGGATGACAGAATACCATCTCCAGCTCAACCTGGCAAAGACGGACCTTCTTATTATCCCAACTTGTCTTTCTGTTCAGCACCCTGTCTCTGTTCAGCTTGGCTCATTACCACTATTACCTACCAAGTCAGTACACAGCCTTGTGTGAGTGATTGATGACCAGCTGTCCTTCAAGGGCCATGTTTCTATGGTCTCTCAGTATTGCACATTCACTCTGTACAATATCTACAAGATCAGACAGTATCTGACAGAGTATGCAGCACAACTCCTGGGCCAGGCTCTGATCTTGTCTTGGCTGGACTACAGCAATTCTCTTTTGGTAGGAACACCAGCATGTACCACCAAGCCACTGCAGATGATTCAAAATGCAGCAACACATGTGATGTTGAACCAGCCAAAGAGGGAACATTTCATTTCTCTCTTCAGGTCACTATACTGGATTCCTGTTGCATCATGTATTATGTTCAAATTCCTGATGCTTACCTACAGAGTAATCAGTGGGTCTTCACATACTGTGTATACTGTATATGGACACACTTGTGAGGTCCTACGTTCCTTCTCAACCACTCAAGTCTACTGTTGAATGACATCTAGTGGTGCCACCTTTGTGTGGTATCCATCTCAGTCCACACTCTCTTGATGTGTAGATCCTGGCTGGTAGAACGAGCTTCTCACCTCCATTATAAACTCTGACTCCTTCAATGTGTTCAAAAAGCATTTGAATCCTGTCTCATTTGGTAAATTTGTTAGATTTTTTTAAATCTGGGAATTGTAACTAGCTTATATTTTGTTTTGAGTGCTTCACTTGTGGTGTTCAATTTTGTTCCATTGTCCTGTAACACTGTTACTCGACTATGTTGAGCTTTTTTCATATGTAGCCTTGGATAAAGTGTCTGCTAAGCAAATAAATGTAA
The DNA here is from genome assembly GCA_026402145.1 of Polypterus bichir lapradei. Taxonomy (NCBI): domain Eukaryota; kingdom Metazoa; phylum Chordata; class Cladistia; order Polypteriformes; family Polypteridae; genus Polypterus; species Polypterus bichir. Next base: position 33,481,855 of record JANRMT010062835.1, on the reverse strand, counting down.
ATAGATAGATAGATAGATAGATAGATACTTTATTAATCCAAAGGGGAAATTCACATAATCCAGCAGCAGCATACTGATAAAAAAAAACCAATATTAAATTAAAGAGTAATAAAAATGCATGTAAAAACAGACAATAACTTTGTATAATGTTAACGTTTACCAACCTGGGTGAAACTGAAGAGTCGCATAGTGTTGGGGAGGATCGATCTCCTCAGTCTGTCAGTGGAGCAGGACGGTGACAGCAGTCTGTCACTGAAGCTGCTCCTCTGTCTGGAGATGATCCTGTTCAGTGGATGCAGTGGGTTTTCAATTATTGACAGGAGCCTGCTCAGCGCCCGTCACTCAGCCACAGATGTTAAACTGTCCAAATTCATTCCTACAATAGAGCCTGCCTTCCTCACCAGTTTGTCTTGGCGTGAGGCGTCCCTCTTCTTTATGCTGCCTCCCTAGCACACCACCGCGTAGAAGAGGGCACTCGCCACAACCATCTGGTAGAACATCTGCAGCATCTTATTGCAGATGTTGAAGGATGCCAACCTTCTAAGGAAGTATAGTGGGCTCTGACCTTTCTTACACAGAGCATCAGTATTGGCAGTCCAGTCCAATTTATCATCTAGCTGCACTCCCAGGTATTTATAGGGCTGCCCCCTCTGCACACAGTCTCCTCTGATGATCGCGGGGTCCATGAGGGGCCTGGGCCTCCTAAAATCCACTACCAGTTTCTTGGTCTTGCTGGTGAATAGTAATGAATAGTGGGCCCACCTACAAGGAAGGTAAGCAGATGGCACAGTGTCAGAACTGATTTTCTGGCTGTTGTATAACCAGTGCAGAGCTCCATAGCATGGGGTTCAAATACTGACCTAGTCACTTCCGGTGTGGTTTTTTCTTGTTCTCCATTTGTCTCCATGGGTATTTCTCCAGATTCTCCATCGTTCCAACTACATTTCAAAAGGGTGCATACTAGGTAAGAATAAATCCAGGTTTCTGACTTGTGCCTTGTGTTGCTGAAATAGACACCGGCTCCCTGTGGCTGTGCATTGGACAACTGGGTTATCAAACACAAGTATATGTATAGTGAAGGAATGACACAAAAATAAAATAAAATGAGTTGGAAAACCAATATAGAAACCCCATTTATTAGCCAAAAGCGCAACAACTGTAGTTGAAGTTCCAACTAAAAGTGAAGAACAAGTGTCTTCTTTGGCTGGCGGTTCAAATTCCTGTTGTGGTGACTTTTTAGAATGGAGGACCATAAGGAACAGAAGCACAGGTGGGGCTAGAGGTGTGGCTATGGGACATCATTTGGGTCTTTGTCTTCAGTTATAGGGGCAGAAATGTAACACATATACTGTAAGTAGCTGCAACATCTGAAATCCTAGAACAGACCAGCATATTGATTTTTTTAAATATTATTCATTTATGATTTCTGTCTACAGCTAATCACAGAGAACAGTGACTGTAGGCCAGATTCCAAAGTACCTGAAGAAAATCCTCTGAGACACAAAATCCGCTGAGACACAGGGAGGTCCTGTAAACTCCAAACAGACAGTGGCCACATCAAGTGTTGAACGTGAATCATTATACAAAGGTAAGTCTTTAATTAGGCACACTTTTGTGATAATTTTGTTTGGGTTGGCTGTACACATTGGCTAGGGGCAGCACTGCAAACTGACCAGGATTTCGGCCCCTGGTACACCTTCAGCTCATTAAAAGCAGATCCCCACTTGCTGCTCTTCTTTGGAGTAAACTTAAAGCAGAGTAGTCATTACTGATTAAGAAACTGACTGATTAAGGTTGAAACAATCCACTATGACTAAGGTTACACGGTTATGGGTACACCATGTTTCCATATGTGCACAAGGAAAGGCCAACCCCAATAAAATTATCACAAAAACACAGATAACTGTTGACTTACCATCTTAACAGTATATATACTGTAAAAGAGAGACAAAGCCAGAAAGCGCTTTGGGGGGGGGATCCACCCCATATATTGTACAGGAAAACAACAAAATATAGCAACAATTCCGCAGAACAGTCAATATAGACTGAGTCTCCAACAAAAGAAAGACTGAAAACAAAAGTTAGGTGGGTGGTTTAAATAGCTCCAAAGAACGAAGAAGCAGGATAACGAGGTAAATGAAGTCATCATGGGCGTGGTGAGGAACAGGAAGAGGAACATTACGTCTGGCTATTCTCTTCAGAATATCTTAAAAAGGGGGAAGAAGAAGTGTTAGTCCACTCATTTAGCCCCTGTCCCAGTGATTTAGTTTTAGTTAGACCCCCGAGCTGCCTCCAAAGTGCACGTATGTGACAATACACATATATTGAATGAATGAATGTAAACCCATTTATCACATTATGGATTTAGAACTTTCTTATAAATTGTTTACAGACAGTCAAGGCACAGAAGGCTTTTTCAAAAGTCATTCATTCAAACACAGGAAGTCCACTGAGGTGTGTCTTATCACCATTACTATTTACTCCGTACGCAAGTGACCTGAGACAGAACAATGACCGCTGCTCCATTATCAAGTATGCGGATGACACCAGACTCATAGGACGCATATCTGGGGAGGATGAAAGCCACTGTCTAAATCAAGTGGACTGGATGGTAAACTGGTGCAATAAAAACTCTCTCACTCTGAATGTAAAAAAGACCAAAGAAATGATATTTGATTTTAAGAGACAGAAATCTGTATGTTCACCTATTGTAGTTCTGGGAGAGGAGGTAGAAATAGTGACTGAATATTAATACTTAGGAACTAACTTAGATAACAATATGCAAATAAAAAAAAAATATTCTCTAAATGCAATCAGCATGTATTTCTCCTACGTAAACTCAAAACTGTTTAAAGTAGACAAGGGCCTCATGTTGTCCTTTTATCTCCGTACGATCCAATCTGTTATCACTTTCAGTTTCATTGCCTGGTTTAGTGGTCTAACAAGCCAAAATTTAAAAAAAGCTCCAGCAGATTACTAAGCTTGCAGCTAAAGTTATTGGGGCTGATGTAGATGATCTGGCAAGTGTGTGTCAGAGGACAATGCTAAACAAACTGGAAATCATCTCAAAACACGACAGACATCCATTACATGTAGAACTTAACTTCAGTAAGTCAGGAAGGCGAGTCGCTTTGAAATCCCATACAAATTGTTCCAGGAATTCCTTTCTTCCAGGTGCCACACAACTTTTTAATAAGGAATAGCGGAGAAAATGATTAAGGTTTGATATGTATCCTGTAACAATTTTTTTGTAAACTAGGGGGCTTCGCCCTCTGCTCACTTCGCTCGCCAACCCCCATGTTTGGTTTAAGATTTTTTTTCTTTGAATTTTTGCTATTTCATTAGTTTCACTTTCATTTCAGAACTTCTGTAAAAACAATATTTGGAATCTTTCGAGTCCCTATATGCTGAATCTTTTTAATGAGGTCAGTGAGACATGTTTAATGACTTTGTACCATAATTCAGAATAGGTTTTTCTGTTTGGAATTGCAGCACAGACAAAACGATCTACATCATCAGCAGTTAATAATTTTTTTTGCAAAGTAACCAATAAATGCATGTGAGGTAAACCCCATTTTTGAAATTCTTAAACTTCAAAGCCTTACAATATTTACATACTTCTGACATATCACCTATGTCCATATATTCAATCTCTATTCTCCTTTTTGTTATTTCTCCGAGTACTAATTTCTCTTTTTTTGCACTAATGCAATGTTTACTTTCTTTGTTTTGACACTGTCATTTTTTTCTCCTTTCATATTCTGTATCTTGCTTTGTATGTGTTTCGCGTCTACGTTTTTTTTGAGTCTTTTGAATTCCAGTTTTCATTATCTCTAACCTGCTCTGCATGTTTGGCCCCCTTGTTTTTTAACCTCTTTATGACGTTCTACTTTGTTTTCTACTCTGTCTTTTATTTCTGACATCGCTTTCTCCTGTTTTTATTTCAATGACACCTGGTCCTTGGTGATTATTTTCCTTTTTTCAAATGATAATTGTTTGTGCTACTGTGATCTTTACTTTCATTTTTTTATTCTTTCTAATTCTTCCTAATTTTCATATTCTTTAACTTTCTCCACATTTGTATTGCTCCAACTTTTTTTTTGAGCCTTTCGAATTCCACTGCTTTCATAATTTCTAACCTGCTCTGCATGTGTATAGTGGCAACATTTGTGAACGTGTTTATGAAGTTCTACTTTGTCTTTTACTCTGTCTTTTAAATTTGAACCCAATTGGACATGTTTTTTTTCAATTCCACTTGTTCCAGGTTGATAATTACTTTCCTTATTTTCTGAATTTGCACCTAGATTATTCTTTTTCTTTTTTGCTCTTTTTCTCTCTCCAACACTTTTGAGTCTCTTTTCTCCATACTGCTTTCTTCTTCGCTTAGTCGTCTACGTTTCATTTATAACGTATTGTCCTTATACGCTTTATATGCGCTGACTGCCCTGGATCTGTGTGTGCGCAAAGCATTGACACGACTGAGTATTTTGCTGACCGTGGCCTTATTTGATATTGGTTGTAAGTAGGGCGTATCTTGCAAGAATCTTATGTTCTACGTCATCGCGAGACGGTCCTGGGTCAATCTCTTGGCACAAAGTCTCATGTTTAAGGTCCCCGCGAGACACTCCATGGCCAATCTCTTTCGTCTTGCGGGTCTTTTAAGTGTCTTCCGTGATCTTAACGTGAAGATCACGTCTCATCTCCCGTCTTTGTCTCCCAGGATTTTTTTTTATAATAGAGAAATACGCATTATCAAACTGCCTTACCTTAACCTGTCTTGCCTCTATTTGTTTTGATTCATTTTTTTCTGTCTTTTTATTAGATGCAACTGAGAAGGCATGTTTTCTTGTATAAATATGATTAAATAAAGCAACCTTGAACCTTGATATTATCAAACACGTACATAGGGAGTGTTTTATGATGACCAGCTTATGGGAACACAGAACAAATTACAGTGAAGGTTACACACTTTATAGTAACAGATTCTATACCTGCTGTCAGGCCAGAGAAAGTCACACCTGAAGATACATGATGCCATATCCAATTTCACATACTATATTTAACAAAGACAAACACAGTAAGTCATCGTCATTTTGACCACAACAAAGACAAAAAAAATCACAATATGCCAGAACTGTTTCTAGAGGATTACACATCTTCCTATTTTTCAACTTTTTTTTCCTGCATTAAATAGTTTCTCAGTTTAGGACCCCAACTCTTTTTATGCCTCTTTGTTTTGTGGACACCAGGGGTGTATACAGCCACCCTAACCCGACACAGACAGACATGAGTTTGCCAAACAACACACATTTATTCATGTGAGGAAGCACTTTTCTATTGCTCCCCACAGTACCACAGTACAAAAATCACCAAATGCACAGTCCAGCTCAAAACTCTTATCTTTTTCTCTCTCCGCCTTCACTCCTTTCCCAGAAAGCTTTGTCCACCTCCTCCCAACTCTGGCTCGCTGAATGGAGTGAGATGGCTCCATTTAAGGTGGTCCTGGGAATGTTCCAGGTGGCTCGATAATCAGACCTGGAATCACTCCTAGGTGTGGTGAAAGCCAAAAGTAGGGCTCCGCAGCTCCCCCTGGTGGCACCCACAGAATCCAACAGGGCTATGCCAAACTTCAACTCCCAGCGTGCCCTGCACGGATCCTTCTCTAAATACCGGGGAAAGTAGTGCCTTACAGATGCCCTCTCCCCTAGTCCTTCCATCCAGTTGAGTGATGGCCATAGCCGTAAAAATATAAACTGAGACGGGTGGCACCCCAAAGAAAAGCCTGAGTCTCAGTACTTTAGGCAAACCAGCTTTATTCTACTCAAAACAGGAACAGCAAGGTTATTTAATGTAGTGGGATCTACCATTCTATTATACACAGACACAGCAAACAGGCAGGGTTGGGGCCACGTCAGTGGCCAAATTATAATGTTTCTTGCATCACCCATTGGGCGACCGGCACTTTGCACGTGGCAGCGGCCACCTTGTAGTTGTTTCTGTGGTGCTGCGAATTTGCGTTTGCCACAGCAACAGATCAACAACTTATAACAGATGCACCGGTTGCGTTTCTGCGGGTCATCCTGTAGGGGAGAGTCTCAAAAGAGTTCAGAAGTCTCACTATATATATATATATATATATATATATATATAT
>JANRMT010062835.1:33454775-33475304 GCA_026402145.1 Polypterus bichir lapradei | reverse complement strand
CCACAAGCGTTACCTGGTAGGTAACCACCCATAAAATCAGATTGTGATTCAGACTACGAATGCCTTGAATCTAATTACCCCGATCTACATACTGTCAAATAAACAAACCACACGCCGTGGCACAACGCAAGAGGCTTCGCCTCTAGCGCTGATGTCTGAGGTTCGATTCCCGAGAGGGGGTGCAGTGAGTGTGTATGCCTGATGAGCCCAGAATTAGGGTGAAACATGTGTTGCGTACTCTTTGCATTATCTGACAGTAAAACTATATATATATATTTACATACATACAGGGTGAGTCAAAATTATGTTAACATTAATGGATTATTTTTATCTCGACCACACCTTTCCAGGTTGATGTATAGGTCATGGTGGACCATTGCCATGGCCTCCACTCTCCCCTGATGTGACACCCTGTGATCTCTGGTTATGGGGTATGATGAAGGAGTGCATGTATAGCAGGAAAGTTCATGATATCAATGACCTGAAGGACAGAATACGGACTGTGGTATTATCTATTCCCCGCAAAATGTGTGTTTGGCCTTTAAATGGTATTGTTGCTCGTTGGTTTTTGTGCGTTGAACATGATGATGAACAGGTTGAGACATTCCTGAACATATGAAGTATGTTTTGTGAATAAATTCTTTCCGCAATTCAAATGTTAACATGATTTATATATATATATAGTGATGGATGGCTGAGACCTTGCTCCACCAAGCAGGGGACCAGGAGAGGGGTAATTCCTTCCCCAGGAAGCAAGAGGGAAGCCATCCTGGATTGTGTGGGAGCCACAGAACTGGAGGGCTCAACCCTGTGGGGATCCGTGGCCACATAGAGGGGGCACCCGAAGGACTAAGGAGCCTTGGACCACAGCATTTCTGCCACACTGGGAAGTGCTGCCAAATCAGGAAGCAGGTACACCCGGAGTGCTTCCAGGTGCCCATGCAGCACTATCGCCACACCAGGAAGTGCTGCAGGGCGATCATCAGGAAACACCTGGAGCACATCCGGATGCATTATAAAAGGAGGCGCCTCACTCCATTCAGGGAGCCGGAGTCTGGTGGAAGAGGACGGAGCTTGCAGGAGAGGAGTGGAGGCAGTGAAGAAAAGAAAGATGTAAAAGATAAGAACTGAGTTTATTGTGCTGGTTTGTGTACTGTGTGTGCAGGAAACGAAAATAAACCGTGTGTGTTGTGGACATCTGGTGTCGTGTCTGTCTGTGTCCAGGGCATCTTTCACAATATTTATATATATTTAATTTATATATATATATAATGCATACTGATATGTTAATAATAATGTGCATTATATACACATTAATATATTAATTCAGAGTGCATTTTTGAGAGGTCCGTAAACCCATAGTAAATATGAAAGAAATGAAAGATATAAAAAAAATGAGATTAAAGAAAAAAAAACAAAGAAAAACGATAAACACAAGGAGGTACAAAAATAAAGAATAAACAGAAGCAAAATTGTTCACAGGTTTATCTATCAGTAGTGTTCTTAGAACCCCACCTAATAAGCTAATTGAACTTTCCTTCTACTATCTTCCAAACTTTTCGCATAACCTGTGGCACCCAATCCTCCAAATCAAGCCATACCGCCAAAATGGGTTTTTTACGTCAAAAGTTTCCGAGGTCACGACCAGCCCATGGAACATCTGTGGCCATTTTTCTTTATCTCCCTAAAGCAGCCCTGATGTTCTGAGTCTGAGCTGCCACATTTAGGACCATTTTGACGAGTGGCAGGTGGCCATATACAGAACATTTGACTCCAGTGGTGGTAGTCCAGTAGCATGAGCTTGGGCATGAGTGACTAAGCCCAAAACACAGCTCATTTGCTAAGGATTCAATCTCTAATCAAGAGAATGTATTTTTTATTGGCCTGATTTTAGTTAATTATTTTGTATTCCTGGTAATATTCCCATTTAGTTCTAAAGTTTGTTAATGAACCAATCTAAATTTAGAATGGTCTGTTTGTGGCTCTTTTGTTCTGTTTAGACAAAATCATAATATTAATCCTGCTTGAGCCAGCACAAATGCCTCCATCTTTCTGGAAAAGATCGTAAATGAACATCCAAAGCCCCACTACAACAGTGTGCTGTTCCAGAGGCTTCCTTCAGCATTTTTATTTTCAAACATGCAAGCCAGCATTAAAAAAACAAGGTAAGTATGTCTTCCTTTAGTGCAATGTTTGTATATTATAATATCATTATGGAAGGGTTTCAATGGTTTCATTTCTTAAAGAAAACACATACATACCTACAACATACATAATGCTATTTGATTACACATTGACTCTCCACAACCCTGTTATGTGAAAAGAAGGATGGACAAATGTACATAAATATGTGTACATGCAATATTGGTCAGTGTACCTGTATCTCAATAGACTTTCAGTTCAGCTGCATAATAAATTCATGATGGACAGTACCCAGCTATAGAGAGCTACAAGGGAATGATGTATGTTAGTTTATGACATATTCACATAAAAGACACGAATCATAAAGGTTGTACTTTTATTAAATTAATTAATCTGAAATGCTTTTTCATAAACAAGACTACGAGTTTTCTTTTCAACTCTGTTGTAAAAGGATGAAAATGATTGCCATGGTCAATCAGCTTACAGAAGGTACCCAGACGGACCTCATTTTGCTTTCAAAGAGAAATGTCAGCAAAAATGCAATGTCACCCTCATTATTCATTCTTTGTTTTTGCATACATGTTCAATTTCGTTTGGGGTCATATGGATTCCAGTTAGAATAAGTCATTAAAAAATGAAAGCTCAGTGCTGAACATTCGTAGAATATGCTTTAAGCATTACTGTGCACACTTTGTAGTGAAGATCAAAGGACAATTAAAAGACTTCAGTGAAGTCAGGAGTGAAGAGCTGCAGCACTCCTTGCTTGGTGTTTACTCTCATGCATGGCTTAATATTTATTTTCCTCCCCATTTACTTTGAAATTCGTGTATATTAAAATAAAAATAATGGCAAATTTTCCAGACCGCTTCTTCTTATTTAATTAAAACATTGTAATCCTTTCCTCTTTCTAAACCCCAACTTTTCATTAGGACTTGTGCATTCCTCTCAGTCAATGTCAATATGCTTTTGCCACATGAAGTTGTCTTCTAAAGTTAAGCATTTTCGATAAATTAAAAAAAAAAAAAAACTTGCCCATTTTATAATAGAACCTATGGGGCATGGGACGCTCGGAAAACAAAAGCCTAAAAATTTACCAAATATTTCCATTTTCCAAATTAAAAACCTAATCGATCATCGATCTGTGTCTGGAGATTACATACACATTGTTAAATAGCTTATACATGTAATTTTTAAACAAAAAACACAAATATTATGAGATTCAGTCATCTCAAAAGAAAACCGGCTATTCACATCTCTTTAGCGCTTGTCTTCCTCCACAATAACTTTTCACCCCCAGGGTTCTGGTTTTCTCTCAAAAGACAAAATCACAGTAAACATTTCTTGCTATGTGCTTTGTACTGTGTTGATTTACTTCCATATTTACTGTATGTGTAAATTCCTCCCACAACATCACTCCTATAACACAAGCAAATAGAAGACACATCCTTGAAAATAGTACCAGGAATATGCGATAAAGTGACTACTTCTAAAATCACTTTGTTGTCACAAACATGTGTCTGAAGCAAGGAAGGCATGCTTTCTTACATCAAAACATTTCAGGCTTCAAGGTGGAGTAAAAGAAGTAGTCTCAACACACAAAAAAAGGTTTGGGGCAGCCACACGTATATTGTCCCTGGCTGTAAAAAGGGCAAAAAGATAAGCAATCATGTGCTCTGGTTGAGTTCCAAACTGAACTGATCTGGTTAGAAAAAGATGGCGGCTTTATAAACCGAAAGCGGAAGTAAAGTCATCTAGCCCGACATCTAGTGACATTATTCTGGGACCCAGAACCGGAAGTGACATTGAATCAGGCAGGTTTTCCTTTATTTGGCCTGCACAGATAACAGAGGTAGATTTAGTGCACCTTACCACCCCCAGGCCTGGCGGGTAATTACCTCCACTTGGTCCACTCAGCTCTCTCCTAATCACATATGTGTGACAGTGGACATATTCGGTAAGTTTTTAGGCTTTTATTTTCAGGTGGTGCTCTGTGCCACATAGCTATCACTTTAAAATGCCAAGTCGGGCAAATAATTTTTTTAAGGAGGAGTTTAGGAGCACGCGCTGATACAGCACATTGCCAGATTAGGACCCGAGTGCAGCCATGCAACGGTTGACACCTCAGCACCACATTAGTTCAGATGGAGTGGAACAGTGTGAGGTTTTTTTATGGTGGCTGGAGTGCCAATTCTGCCACCAACCCCCAAGTTTTTCCCTGCACGTTGAAGGGCCTACATGCAGGGCTGGATGCAGATTAACGTCATACCCAGGATGAATTTTTTTAAATTTATAGAAAACTTTAGAACACAATTTAATGTGGCAAACGCATATATGCCATGTTTGTGAAGAAATAACTTTGATTTGAAAAACATTGTACTTATCCTTTAAGTCAAAATAGCATTTATCCCTTACACTGTACATGACCACAGAGATTTAAATCGGCTGTTACCACTATCTTAGAATGTTTCTATAAGGAAGCCATCCCCAACTCATCTGAGAGTGAGTGTTCTTGTCCCTTTGGGAACATTTGTTTTATTGCAACAGCTTCTTACAAGTTGCAAACATATGGAAGAAAAAGCGAACAAAAACATAAATTAATTAAAATTCTTTTCTAATTAAAAAACAAACTAAAAACATAAAATAATAATAAAAAATTTCACTTATTAGAAAAGAAGCCAAAATTGTCAAAAAAAACCGGACTCAAACCTGGCACAAAAAAACTCTACTTTGTCAAGCTCTATTCTACATTAGAGGCCTTTATAACTATGTGCTACATTTGCACATTAATTTGTTCCATTTATTGTCTACTAATATGAAGACATTTATGTTCTCCATTCGCACTTGGACTTCTTCCCTGCTAATTTGCGGGGTGCCGTCAATGACAAACATCGGGAAAGGTTCCATCAGGACATTGAAACAATGGAAAAGCAGTATCAGGGCAAGTGGAATCCATTAATGCTGGCTGACTATTGTTAGACAATGAAACACGAAGCATCAGATGCTGAGTGAAAACGAAAATCAGCAGAAACTCATTTTTAGCTAAGTTGAACTAATGCAGTGTTTAGCATCATTAAGTGAATAAACACACTAAATTCAATGAAAGTTAATTTGGTTTTTTCAAATTCCTACATGATGCAGACAATCTAAAATTATATTTGTGTTTAGCTTAAAGCTGTCTATTATAATCATCAAAAATGTCAGGAAGTAAAACTTAAAAAAAATTTGTTCAGTCTACCCTGAACGAAAGAAAGAATAAATGGACTCTCAAGGCAAACGGAAACAAGGGAGCAAACATAGGATAGATAGATAGATAGATAGATAGATAGATAGATAGATAGATAGATAGATAGATAACTTTTCTAGACACTTTACAATGACACTGGGTAGCCACTTCAACCACCAGCAATGTGTAACATCCACTTGGAAGTGGAAATGGCAGCCATTTTTGCACCAGTGTGCTCACTGCACATTAGCTATTAGGTGGTGAAGTGGAGATGGAGATAGTTAACCAGTAGAACAAAGGAGATAATTAGGGAAGCAGATATGGACAAGGTTGTGATCAGCAGTTTAGCCAGGTCTAACTCCACCAACATTTCTTCCAACAGTTAGGCAGACTTTCCCTAATTGATATGACTTCCAAGTACTGACTGCTTAGCTTCAGGTGGATTACCTGTTCTGAAATGCAGGTGAAGTCAGCCACCTTCAATGTGAAGCATCCACCTGGATGATGTGATTTCAGCCATTTTTGCACCAGTTTGCTCATGACACGTAAGGTGGTAAAAGAGTGACAGAGAGAGACGGTTTACAGATTAGAGACAGGGGATGATTAGGGGCTACGATGAACAAGCAGTGATGGGCAATTTAGCTAGGACACTAGGGTGCACCCTACTTTTTTTGAAGGATGTCCAGGAATCTTTTATGACCACAGAGACAGCTCCCTGTTAACTTTTGATTTCCAAACAGAAAAGTAAAAGGGGTACCTTGTTGGGGCTCGGTCCTGTAGAAATGTATCTGCAACAACTGTCCTCAACTCTCTAGTGGCTAATGCAGCCCAATGTATTTGAAAATGTCAGCAGGCACCTGTGTTATTTAAACTTTTCAGTGTTTTAATGCCTGGTGTGCTGCGTGGAGTGGAATGTTTGTAGGATAAAGGCTGGTACCAAGTCTTGTTAACTGCAGTTTGTGATTCAGCCAGCATCTGTTGGACATTAAGGTGTGCTGCATACATCTGGTGAATATTTTTATATTGTGCACCTGTGATAAACCATTTGCAAGAGCTTAATTGTGGATCTCCCTTTGCTGTCTTGACTGAATAATCATCAGCTATGAGAAATTTGAACTCCAGATTCAGTTTACTTGTAAATGGGAATTATTTTTTAACTTCTACTTGTGATTTTAATATCTTTTACTGACAATTATATTAATAACCATTGTAATACTCAGGTAGTAAGTCTGTGTGTGTCCACTACTGGACAAACAACAGGCTTTACAAATCCCTAAATTCAAGTGTTCAGATCAGTGAGGGCTCATATTTAAGTATTTACCTAAATACTTAAATCCACAAACCACACCACAAGTGCAGAAGTAAATAAGGCCATTAAGGGGAACTCTGTATGGAGGGCTCTGTTACCTTCTTATTTTATTCAGAAGTGATATCAAAGATACCTCGAAGCAGTAATGGGCACGGGCTACAAAATTCCTCTTGGTTCCCAGTCTGGAAGTCTTGGTGTTGGGAGTAATCTGACAGCAAGTACTGGCGGGTGGAGTACAGAAGGACCAGAGAGGAGAGATGGAGATTGAACATCTAAAGATGACTGCAGGAGTGTATATTAAAAATGGGTAACTGGATGAACAACTCTGCAAGATAGATAGATAGATAGATGAAGCTCTGTTTTTGTTTAGTAAGACCCTGAAGGCTAACATTTACTACGTTTTCACCATATTGTGTCCAGTACCCTGCTCCCTGCTGTTGTCATTCCTTCTTAAGTTATAAACTACCCTTTTTCTTTTTTTTATATTTTATTTTATTAAAATCAAAAACATTCCGTACATGCAAGTCAAGTTTAACAAAACTGGTTTGAAACAAATCAACCCCCACCCATGAGAAAGAGAACTAGGTCAGCAGAGTAGCATTTTAACAATAGTTAAAATATGTAAATAAATAAATGAATAAAAATAGATAGAATAGAAAAAGAAGGGAGAGAATCCACTTCCTCAATTTAAATGTTTATTCTAAAATGTTATTTGTCAGATCATGCCAGGTTTTGAAAACATTTTGTACAGATCCTCTAAGTGAGAATTAGATTTTTAGATAGTATATAACATCAGTTACCCACTGACTTCAAAGAGGTGGACTAGGATTCTTCCAGTTGAGTAAGGCAAGTCTACGTGCCAATAGTGTAGTAAAGGCAATCACAGTTAGTTTGTCCTTCTCCACTTTAAGCCCATCTGGAAGTCCACCAAACACAGCTGTTAGTGGGTTAGGAGGGATTGTGACATCAAGAATCTCTGAAAGGTATTTAAAGATTTTGATCCAAAATGAAGTTAATTTGGTGCAGGCCCAAAACATGTGACCCAGTGAGGCTGGAACTCGATGGCAATGTTCGCAGGTTGGATCTTGCTCAGGAAACACATTGGACAATTTTAAATGAGAGAGATGCTCAAATTATATAATTTTAAGTTGAATAATTGTATGCTTTGCACATAAGGAGCTCAAGTGAATTCTGTGCATTGCAACCTTCCACTCCTTTTCTGAGATGTTGAGTGAGAGATCCTTTTCCATTGTACTCTTGGATCTTTGAAAGGGAGGGACTGTAAAATGTTTTTATGTATATATTACAGAAATGCTTTTTGAGTCCTCAAGACTGATCAATATTTCTTCTGGTATAGTGGTAGGTGGGAGGTGAGAAAAATTGGGTAGGTTTTGTTTAACAAAGTTTCTAATATGAAGGTAGTAAAAGAAATGTGTTACTGGACAGTCAGATTTGGAATGTATTTGTTTGTAGGATGTGAAGATGTTGTCCATGTATAAATCTCTAAGTGATTTAATCCTGGATGTTTTCCAGACATTAAAAACTGCGTACGTTTGAAACTACCCTTTTTCTGTTGTTACTTTGGTTGTCATTGGGATTCCGGGTCACGAGAAAACCCTTAAGTCTACATCATCTATCCATATATTAATTAATTATCAAGCTTGTTCATCGAAGTTTAAGGTCATGGAAGCTGGAGAAGACTTTGGCAGCAATGTGTGCAAAACTGAGCCAAACTGGACATAACTGTTATGGTAATAGTCTCATGTATTAAGACACATATTTGTTGTTCTACTAGATATGCTTCCATCTGAGACAGGTTAAAATCTAAGTAATCAACATAGCGCTTGCAGTGCCATTTGGTATGGGATTCTAAAAAGTAGCGTTAATGTTTGTGATGCACCATCTATTAGAATGACAAACGCAATGCATTTTTTTACTAAAAATATTTGTGCCATCTATTGGACTGACACACAGACAGACACTTATCCTTTTATTAAGGTGGATAGACCTTTGTGGTTAATTTACTGTTCTGTGTTCTGTATAAGTTTCAGAATCCATTATTAGAATCAAAGAATCTAATCAGCTGTGTCAAAAAACACTAAAGATCTACCAGCCTCGCCTGTTATAATAGAAGTACAATTTAGAATCATCAATTAGCCTAAAACTAGAGTGCCCAGAAAAAGAATCCACAAAGAGAACGGGTACAGACTCCAAATTTGTGGATGTGGAATTCAAGCTTAGAATGCTGGTTCCATGAGGAAACCAAAAAGACAACATTTAATGTGTTGTAAATATGACGGTAAGAAAATGATATCTGAAGTGCATTAAAGATCATTTTACAAATGATTACAAATTCAAGCAGATATCCTAACGGTTTTGGGTACTGATGAAGGCCTTGTTAAGTGTTATACTAAGTTAACGTGCTAAAAATGGGGCTGAAACCTTCTCACACCTCCTATTCCGTGCTTTCATGTGGATTTCTTCCAAGGAATCCAGTCTTTTGAAGAGTCTAAATGCAAGAAGTTCTTGAATGCCCATCGGTATTTGTATTCTTTATCCTTGCATATTTGCAATACACTCATTTAAGGCACTCAACACAAACATTTGGAATGAGAAGAAATGAGATGTGCAATTTACAGATGTAACTCAATGACACTATAATCAAGGTTTACCTCAAAACAGATTCCACTTTCATTATTCAATGTGTATTATGTCATGTAACACACCCATAATATACACCTGTAAATTACAGTTCACTGACTTTCAAACCTTTCCTTGGAAGGAGTTCACAAAACCGGGAAATGAGCTAAAATAACACCATTATTTACTTTGCAGGGCTGCTTAATATTTTTACATACAGTAATTATGCTAGACAAATTCTGGTTTATAAAATTCTCACCAAAGAAAACAAAGAGTTAAATAACATTTCTGCACAAGCAAAATCAAAGAAGAAGAAGAAAAAAAAAAAAGAAAACGGGCTGCTGCTCTGAGACTGAGGGGTGACATTTCAAGCTGTGCTGTTTTTTAGAGCTACTAGCCCAGCAGATTTATGGCAAAGGAGAGCATAACATCATGTGAGCTGCCAGCCGCTTGTTATTTATGTTTTATATGTTGCATCACTTGATGTTTTAACATGGTATGAATGCAGACTTTATTCATCAGCAGCTGTTCAACTAAAGCCACCATAAATCCTATCACTAACAAACGTTTATGAAAAACATCTGCACAGTACATTCTACATCTTTGTTATTTTCATACAACCCATCACATGGGCCGAAGTACAAAATATTTTGGGGTTTAAGCATAAAATGCTTTGTTTGCTGACACCAGTCAATCTGCCTTTGCTATATTCACCATCTGAGCACAATAAGTGTAACTAATTGCTTTATACACGTTTATGGTGAACTTAAATTAATCTACTGTATATATCTTTGGCAATCCATGGGCATAATGCTTTGTCTACCTCTGGACCACGTTGTACTTTTTTGCTAGAGTCTGAGATAAAAATTGCATATTTTGCACAAATTTGTGCAACCTTACCTTGAGTCTTATTTAGAATAATCTCTTGAAGTAAATTCATTTACTTGGATATCTTTGCAAAGTGGTATTCTGTAACTATCTAGTTGCTCCATAGAAGGTAGTTTCTGTTCAATGATGCTTATTCTCTGGCAATGTTAATATGGTGTTTGATATTTTGGCAAAAGATTTTTTGTTTTTTAGGGAAGCTGTCAATTCCCAAGACTCTCTGAAAAATCCCTCTTAAAAGACACTAGATTGCTTGATAATCGGTGTTACACTCAAAATAACACAGCTGACCATAATACTGTGCATACACAGTATATATTTATAGGTTAGACTTTATTGTTCCAGAGGGCAATTTGTTTGCAGCTGGAAAGTACAAAAACATAAGGCATTGTTAAATAGATTCAGTAAAATAAACAAAGATACAACAAGTGACACCCAGTGTTGTTGTATATATATATATATATATATATATATAATATACACACACACACACACACTCAAGATCAGGACAAAGATGAATGCAAGTCAGTCCTTGAAATTCACAGGTTTATGATTCCTGGATCCGCCTCTTCGCAGGTTTGTCATCAACAATGACAAACTGATACAGACAGTGAAATAGCGGATGCCCTGAACTTACATTTTTCTGAGGTGTTCACAAGTGGATAACCTCCCAGAGGTAAACGGGACTACTAAGGAGGTACTGAGGGATTTGGAAATTGTAGAGGGAGAAGTACTGCTCAGATTACATAGGCTGAAATCAAACAAATCACCAGGACCAGATAATATTTATCCTCAAGTTCTTAAGGAGGCTAGTGAGTACAGATATAAACCTTGACACATATTTTTAGGAAGTCACTGCACACTGGAGAGATTCCAAAGGACTGGAAAATGGAAAATATCATCCTATTATATATAAAAAGGGTGACAGGGCAGATCCAAGTAACTATAGGCCAGTAAGTGTTACATGCATCACAGGAAAATTATTGGAAGGAATTATTACGGATGAGATTGAGCAATACCTGGGGAGTTTTACTGAACAGTCAGCATGGGTTGAGAAGAAGGAGGTCATGTTTTACTAACATACTGGAATATTATAGAGGAGACAACAAAAGCATATGATATTATTTATCTGGACTTTCAGAAAGCATTTGATAAGGTGCCACATGAGAGGTTGGGCATTAAACTAAAAGAAGTGGGTGATGTTTGTAGATGGGTGCAGAATTGGCTCAGACACAGGAAGCAGAGGATTATGGTGTGAGGAACCTTATCAGAATTAGCTGATGTTAAGAGTGGTGTCCAGCAGGAGACAGTGATAAGGCTGCTGCTATTTTTAATATACGTAAATGATTTAGATAGGAATATAAGTAACAAGCTGGTTAAGCTTGCAGATGATACCAAGATAGGTGGATTAGCAGATAATTTGGAATCTGTTATATCATTACAGAAGGACTTGGATAGCATACAGGATTTGGCAGATTTGTGAAATTTAATGTCAGTAAATGTAAAGCATTACACATAGGAAGTAAAAATGTTAGGTTTGAATACACAATGGGCAGTCTGAAAATCGAGAGTCCACCTTATGAGAAGGATTTAGGAGTCACAGTGGACTCTAAGCTATCGAGTTCCTGACAGTGTTCAGAAGTCCAAGAAGGTTCTGCTCAACCTTTATAATGCACTGGTGAGGCCTCATCTGGAGTACTGTGTGCAGATTTGGTCTCCAGGCTACAAAAAGGACATAGCAGTTCTAGAAATGTCCCGAGAAGAGCAACTAGGCTGATTCCAGGGCTACAGGGGTTAAATTATGAGGAAAGATTAAAAGCGTTGAGCCTTTACAGTTTAAGCAAAAGAAGATTAAGAGGTGACATGATTGAAGTGTTTAAAATTATGAAGGGAATTAGTACAGTGGATCGAGAGTGTAACTTTAAAGTTCATCAAGAACACGTGCACACAGCTGGAAACTTGTTAAGGGTAAATTTCTCACAAACATTAGGATGTCTTTCTTTACACAAAGAACGATACACACTTGGAATAAGCTACCAAGTAGTGTGGTAGACATTAAGACTTTAGGGACTTTCTAAACTCGACTTGATGTCTCCTTGGAAGACATAAGTGGATAGGACTAGCGAGCTTTGTTGGGCTGAATGGCCTGCTCTAATGTTCCAATGTTCTAATTAAATAGAAATTATTTTGTGAGTTTTGTAACCTATTGTGGGAAACCACAGACCTTGCTGTAGCCCCTATATTTAAATGGACTGCAAATTCCAGCAACCCTGGAAGTACTATGACATTGAGCAGCTTCGGTGGTTGCTGCAAGAGCAGCTGGGTGCTAGCTTTAAAAGAGATTCATAATGATCGCTAACTGTTGGGTGTCTTTTTGTTTCAACACTTCACTGCATAACTGGATTACAATTACACCCATCAAATTACATGTTCTTGTCCTGTTCATACCTGTTTGTGCGATTTCTGTCTCGTTTCAAAAACACCTTTTTCTGGTAAGCACTCCCAGCTTCTACAAATCTTCATATACATCGGCACAGGACAAAACTTTTCATAACTTTCAGGAGGCTGTTCGCAGGGGATTTCATTTTATGCTGTACATACTACACCACCATCATCTGCATCAGCCATATGGACTGTGTTGTGAATGTTTATTGCTTTGTTTGTAGCGGTTTGTTGGTTTTCTTTTCTGCCTTTAATATTAATCATTTTTGTCATTTTCTAGCAGAAATACAGTATCCACAAAAATGTACTATAATAAGTTTAATTCTGTAAAAAGATACAGTTCACTAAAGTACTGTTGAACTATGCACTTTGACTAGGGGGCCCCATCATCTTTGTCTCGGCAGTCAGTCTTATACACATGATTTGATTGCACAGTGATCGTTCTACCTCGCGTTTCACACAACTTTTTGCATCTTACTTAGTGCAATAAATTTAGAATATACATTAATTATGGGTCCAAAATGTATTTGTGGATTTCCACCTTTGTGGAGGTACTGAGGAGATCGTTCCTCCCCCACACTATGCGACTCTTCAGTTCCACCCGGGGGGGGGTAAACGTTAACACTGTACAAGATTAGAGACTGTTATACCTGCCTCACACTCTCCACCTTGCATTTTTTAACTTGCATTACGTTTTTATTACTCTTTAATTAATATCTTTTTAATCAGTATGCTGCTGCTGGAGTATATATATATATATATATATACATACTGTATAATATTGTGACAATCTCACTGAAAGAGTCACACACAAGTTACTTTTCTAAGTAAGTCCAAAAAGCGGCATTTGTGTCCACCTCTGCTGCCAGTTTGTGGTATAGTGGGTCCACAGCTCACTGTCTCTCAGGAGGCGTGGGTTCGAATCCCACCGCTGCCACCAAATGTGACGATGTGGGTTCTGGCTCCACGCTCCCATTGCTGTTTGGGAAGCCCTGAACCCTACACGTCGATAATGAAACCGAGTGAGCTAGTCAGTGGAGGCAAATAATTTGAGCAAGGGGATGGTTAAAGAAAAAATGCATTGTGCTTTTATTTAAAACAGTCAACAAAACAGTGTTCAAATAAATATTGCAGTGATTTTCAAAAACAAGTCTTCATTAAATAAATAATCCATAAAAAGGAACGTGGAGGTAAAATACGTGGACATAAAACTGGATAAAGGCCAGCTGGATTACACTGGACGTGCCCTCATAAGAGACAGTTTTATGTCCTGCTCCTTTCTCTAACTATGCCCTGCCATTGCCTTTTCCTAAAACACTCCTCTTCTCTCTTTGTGAACCTTTCCACCCTTTTTGGTGCCAATGCATCAGTAGTTATCCCGCATGTCTGTCAGTTAGCTCTCCATCCCTGGGCTCCACTACTACGCGGCCTATCACTCTCCAGACATCTTTTCACAGCATAGTATATTATGAACAGTGTGGTGACAAAATGGTTAACAGTGATTTTTTTACAGTCCTGGATTTGACTCCTATGCCCAGTAACCATCTTTGTAGAGTCTGCAAATTGCCTTCAAGGGTTTACTCCAGAGACCAGGTTTTCCACCCAAGTCCCCAGCTATGTACATGTTAGGCTAAATGACAGACTTAATGTGGCCCTATATGACTGTGAATGTGGGTGCAGATGTGTGTGTGTGATGAACTGGCACAATAAGCTCTTGGGCCCATTCCTGCAAGGGTAGGTTCCAGTCCCCAATAACCCTGACCTGAATTATGAAAATATAAAATGATGCATTATTTTATGTCTAAGGCATAAGAGGCAAGGTTCTTAGTAGGCACGTGACTAGTCTTGTATCATGTTTGGTTTAGACCTCTTCCAATGTGTTTGCTAATTTTTGTAACCATGTCACATAACACTTATTTCCAAACAGTCCCCCAGACTGACGTTCCCTTTATTGTGTCGCTTTGGATCAATACATCTCCAAGAGTGAACAAATGTACATGTAAATCTAAGACAATATGAAAAATCATGTATTTTTAAAAATGAAAATTAATTAAAACTACTATATTCAGAAAATAAAAAAAAAGAATGTTGCAGAAATGCGAGTGTTAGAAGGTTCAGTGAGATCAGAATTGCTGGACAATTTGCTCCTTTTAACTAATAAAGAAAGGGAAAATGCATGTTAACTCAGATTAATATATAAAATCTGGAAAATGTATTCTTATCCGATTGTGCAGCCAATCAAACTGAAGAATTGTCCCAATGTTATAAAAAAGTGGACATTCCCTGGGCAAAGCTCACAAGGCCTTCCTGCTGCCTTTGCCTGCATAGCTACAGTGGACAGATTGGCCATCACATACCACCCTTCCACCCATCTGGCTTTGTTGTATATGACAATTTTAACAACAATTACTTTTCTAAAATAATTCACATTACAATGCAAACCATAACTTACATCAGGGGTCACACAGAGGGCTAAATGGAGACAATGAGATCTCCACTAACAATTCATCCTGTGACTTTAGCCTCGTCTTCTCACAGATGAGCTACGTGCCAAACACAAGAGCATTTCTTTAGAAGCAATCTAGATTTCTAGCAGGTATGACAGCACCCATTCTTTGGAGACATGTGTACAGTTGGGGTCAAGTTATGAATGTGACAAGGGTACTGTAAGTCAGGGTGGGATTATATAGCTAAATGCTTTATTTAGCAAGTTCGAGTTTTATTTGGCTGGCATAACCAGTAAACAAGAATCCCTGTTCAGGCTTGTCCTCTCCGCAATAAATAAAAAATGAAAACTTTGATCATGTCATGTTCCAACAGACGTAGATGATAGAAAAAAGTAAAACATGCAGCAATGTACAACAATGTGTAGAAATGGAAAGAGTTGAGAAAAGTGCTTTAGTCTATAAATCTCTTTGCTGGGTTTAACAATATTTTATCATTCATATGATATTCAATATTTTTCCTTTTTAATATATTCATAAGAATGTTCTAGGATTTATGGCACATACTGTATATTTGGGAGTAAAAGCTGCCTTTGAACCTGTTGGTCTTGGCTCTGTTTCTGCAGGACTGTCTGCCAGTGGATGAAAGAAGGTGAAGAGCGGAGCAGCAGGCAGAATGCTTAGCAGAATTCCAGGGTAGCTGTCAACTGCAGCATACAAGCATGAGATAATGGGGGGGGGGGGATATATGGGGGTATATGTGGATATTTTTTTCTGGCTGAAGGGTTGTTGGCCTAAACATTAATAATTTTAAGGATGAGAAGCTTCTGTGATGATACAGCATGAGAAAGATTTGATGAACGCTAGAGATGAAGGAAAAAATATGAAGAGTAAAACTTAGCATACATAATGCGATTCTGGCACAATTTTAAGCCCATTCTGCCGTCACTGACTGATTTTCTGAGTTAGCCCGAATTTCATCTTCATCTGCCAATGTTTCATGTGCAGTTTGAGACGTGTTGCAGTGCCCAATTGCATCTTACGATTGGGCTGTCATCTGTCATATCAGAAATTTCATTTGACTGTCTTGTAGTGTGAGCAGTCTCACAAGCCAATTTTCTGATATCACCATCAAATTTCCCAAAATTCATTGTGTAGTAACTGCACTGAATGTGCATTGTACAGTGGGTGTTGCCGTTGTTATGCTCATTTTCATGATTTTGATTTCAAACAGCTAATTAACATATACCAACACAAGTCAGGTCAGGTCAGGTTTGGGAGTATGCACTGGTACAGTGCTTTGCTGTACCCACCACACAACAAAACAGCTCGGGATCCTGGTTGCCAACCCCTAAGGCAAACATGCTGTCCAGTCCCACCCTTCAGAAATGACCATCTGTCTGCCACAGCCAGATGTTACATTGGCGTCCCCTTGGCCTGGTCCAGCTGATCGGGTTCTCAACAATGAGGATCATCCTCGATGATCCTCAATGACAATGACAGATCATCCTCGGGGAATCGTGACACATGGCTGTAGTGCCATAACTAATGCTCCCTCATAATGCAGATAATGTGCCTCATTTGGGACTCCATGAGCAACTGCTCATTCAACACAAAGCCAAATCAGCAGTACCCAAGGATTCTCCAAAGAGACACTGTACCAAAGGAGTCCAGTCTTCATCTCAGGTCACTGGATAGCATCCATGTCTCGCAACCATATAGCAAAACAGTAAGCACCAGGACTCTGAAGACTTAGACCTTCATCTTTTTGCATAGATATCAGGAGCACCACACACCCCTTTCAAGCGACCTCATGACCTCCCACTCTCCCCCCAATCCGTCTACTGACTTTATAGGAAGAGTCACCAGAGACGTGAATGTTGCTGCTGAGGTACTGTAAGTAAACCTCTCGACAAGGTGAACATTCTCTCCGGAGACAGACACACTGCTGATGGCTGTGCCCATGAGGTCATTAAAGGCCTGGATCTTGGTTTTTATCATGGATACTTGCAATGCCAGACACTCATACTGCTCGCTCGGTCTCTCGAGAGCCCTGATCAGAGCCTCTATTATACCAACACACATGTAAAAAAATAGCCAATGATAAAAGTATCTTAGGAAATGTTTACTGGAAGAGCCTGAATAACTGTATACAAAGTTAAATTACATAAATTATGTACCTCCAGTTCTCTCAGTTAAATAGACAGATTGTATCTGCACCTCCCCAAACATCCACGTGTCCAAATATGACTTTTTCTTTATAGTTTCAGAGCACAGTAAGCAATGCAGCTGCTTTTTCTTTTGGAAGATATTTTGCGAAGTTTGTGGAATTATTGTTTTCTTGAATTGGGTAGAGCTTTACTGAAAAATGTCAATGGATGAAACTGTCTGTTGGGGCCATGTACACATACTAGTTTGAGCACCAACATCTTGGCATGTCAATCAGACTGAACATGGTACAGTTTGACCACATATACAACTGGTGACTTTATCTTGCAGTGTAAGTGGTCGCTTGACCACAATTTCTAAAAATTGCACCATGTATGCCCAGAATAAAGTAATTTGTTACAGCAAAGAAAAGTGAAATAGGATCTAATATCCATCAGCTATCAAAAAGTGGAAGGAGAGATGTCAGCAGTTTAAGGCAAATAATTAATAATAACAGAACTACCCTGACCCTGGCTAGAGAGATGGGGTCTATAGGGGAAGAGTGGTCATAAATGGCAGCAACGTGACGAGAGTCACTCCAGGAGGCAGGAGGAGAAGGTTTAAATTTTGCATCTTCCAAACTCAACCTACCATTTACTAAGCTAAAGAGGCAATGAGAGTATGTTTGTCACCGGACAACACATTCATAATCCATCATTGGCACACTCTATGGCCCTGAGCAAACACTTGTCAATATTTATGAGAAACGGTTGGTTTTTTTGGAAAAGAAATGTAATAATCTTTGGCATGACTCACACTGGGAAGCATTGTCAACTGAATATATTCTAAACAAATCAGCTTAGTATGCTACAGATGAGCTCTAACTTCACCCCTGACAGAAATGCATTTAACCTAAGTAAAATAAAGAAAATTGACAAATGAAAAAGAGACCATTCAGGGCATCAAGCCCGCCTGCTCAGCTGCTAGCTAAGATGTCCTAGTATCTCATCAAGATTCTTAATTTAATTTATATTTAATATGAGGATTCCATGATAAATGCTGTTTGGCCCTAGAGACTTGTCTGTTGAATGCCTGTCAGGGAATAGTGAAGCCCTTGAGAAGTGTTTAAATGACCTTAATTGGCCTGTTAATTGCCACGTGTGAAAGGGTTGTGGTAATCAGGGATAATTAGTGTCTGAGTCTGCTCAGTTGGGTGAGCTCACTTTTGCAAAGAGGAACAGGAGGTGGCAGATGGAAGAGATTCCCAGAGGAGCTGAAAAAGAGATTCTGGAAGTGCTTCAAGCAGCCATTTGGAGTTAGCTGGACTGCAGGTACATGTACAGGTACAGGAACTGTCTTTCTTTCTTGAGTATTTCACACAGTTTTGTGAACATTAGCTCCTAATAATGAAGCAGAGAAATCCAAGCATGAGGCTAGTCATGTTTTACTTATTAATATTAACAATTATGAACTGGGTGGACACACCTTGTGTTTCTAAGCCTTTTATGCCACATCATCTTCCACTGTACCAATCCCCCACTGTGCTGGAAAAATCATTCAGATCAGGACTGCAGGTACTCGCTGTTGACTAATCCTTATGATAAAGGGATCTTACTAACCCCTACACAAGATGAGCATGACCCAGCATAAATAACACAAATGACAGTTACCTGTCCAAATAATATCATTCCAGACAATATGCACCTTCAGTCCGTAATCAGATTAAGTTAAGTTGAACACGGTATGGAATAAGGCGAAGTCCCCTAGATAAAAACAACATTTTATTCCTATCGGCTTTTCTATAGTCTTCAAACGGCCCAATCACCCAGGAAAACCCTTCCTAGCTTGTCTCCCTGGAACCAATAAACAAACCACCTCTGGATCGTGCAGAACAGGCCTCCATCCCAGTAAGTTGTATTTCCTCCAGCCAAAAAAGTTTATCTGTCACCACAATTGCTGAGGTTCTCTGAGTTTGAAAATCTTGTTTTTTAAACAACTTTCTGCCCCTCCAATTGGCCAGTCCAGAGTACATCTCATCTCTTGAAGGTGCAGATCTTACCTCCACTTTGGACAAGTCAACACAGTCAAATAAGTAGACAATTAATAAGGAGAGACAAAGTCACCAAAGACAGCACTGATGTGGCTACTGCTACAGCACAAAACAAGCCATTCTAACACATCACTCTTTACAATGTTCAAGTTATTCTCTGTAGCTATGAGAATTTTTTGGATTTCTTCCTTGTCACAAACACCAAGAAAAACTTTATCATCTTGTTCTATAATTGGTAGTCACACCGTGCATCTCCTGTTCGTTGTTCAAGGTTCATCCTCATTACACTTAATCAGAACCATGTCCTATTTGAGCATCTCCCCACTACACTGACCCCTAAATGTGGTTTATCAGCTTGGACGATGTATATATTCATCTCTGACCCTCTTTTAGAGAGCTTGTGCAAGTTAATGCTTATTTTGATTGTGTTCTGGAAGGCTTCATGTCCCATATAAAAATCTTAATTTTAAGATGATATGTTTACACTGGCTATTAATACACAGCGGGGTAGTTTTCTTTTTAAATCCATGTACTTTTTTTAAATGTATGAACCCTTTTACTTATTCCATGAACTTGAACTTTACACAAGATAACACATCTGAAAAACTGCTTATATTGCCTAAGTTACAGGCTGGCTGAATTCATTTACATTTATCGCTGATCTTTGGCATCACTTGAAACTCGATTTCTGAAATTCTTTTTTATTGCTGTAGTGTCTTCTTGGTACATTAATTCTTGAATCTCTTGTGATTTGAATCTGTGCTTCATTTTTGATTTTCTAATTGCTTGGCCATTTTTCATTTACATACTGATCAAGGAAGAGCAGCAACATGTTGGTCTGACATGCCAAGTGAGAATTTCAGCTTACTTTGTATGTGTGATGATACAACTACTGCTACTGCTTGATCAGTTTTTGGCTCCCCATTTTTTACAACTCAACTTTTTCAATGTTTCTTTTGTTAGTGTAACGTCTTACTGATGCATTTATATTTATCTGCTTAGCAGATGCTAATATCCAAAACGACTTACAAAAGAGGTCCACACAGTGGCGTAGCGTAGTGGGAGCAGCAGTGGCCCCGGGCGGCACTTTTAGGAGGCGGCAAAGAATTACTGTATATTTAATCTAATATTGTTTTTTGTATCAGTATACTGCTGCTGGATTATGTGAATTTCCCCTTGGGATTAATAAAGTATCTATCTATCTATCTATCTATCTATCTATCTATCTATCTATCTATCTATCTAT
>JANRMT010062835.1:33430204-33454765 GCA_026402145.1 Polypterus bichir lapradei | reverse complement strand
TATCTATCTATCTATCTATCTATCTATCTATCTATCTATCTATCTATATTTTAGTCTTTTAAATTAAAATACCTAAATAAAGGGGCGGTGAAATTTACCTCCGCCCCGGGCGGCTGACACCCACGCTACGCCACTGGGTCCACATAATCGAGCAAACATCAATCTGGGGGACAGTTTGGAGGCAGGTGTTACAGTACGAGGTTAGAAGATTGGTTATCACAAGTGAAGAGCTCAGAACAAAATACAATCCAGTTACAATTCCTAAATTATAAGAACCTAACAGCTAATATCTGTTAGACAGAAGTTCACCAAACAAGAGGGTCTTCAGACTCTTCTTAAACACATTGAGTAGCTCAGTAGCTTGGATGGAGTTAGACAGCTCATTCCACCAGCTGGGTGCTACACATGAAAAGAGTCTGGATTGAGATATGAGGTGGCATTGCCAGATGCCATACATGAGCACACCTGAGTGGTCGAGAAGGAGCATTGGACCTCACCAGTGTCTCCATATGTCTATAGGTGCAGACACAATGACCACTCTGTAGATAAGCATCAGAGATTTGAACTTAGTATGTGCTCCTACAGGAAGCCAATGTAGTAATCTGAAAGGAGGGTTGACATGTGCTTGCTTTGGTATATTGAACATGTGAAGCTACTATGGGTTAAAAGCTAACAAAGCTGCGTTGTTATAATGGCAGGTTATTCATACAGGTATCTATCATAAGATAGGGTACAGTAAGCTGACCTAGGACAACTTCCTCTTTAGGAATGCGTCTGTGAGACATAGGAAAGATGACCTTTTCTTCTTTAGGGCCCCCTGTGACATGTACACAAAACAGAAATGGTTGGTCGATTTGAACAATACGAGATGAAATGCTTAAGTAAACGATATTATGCTTTTTGAGAAGTAAGGGGAAGGGGGAGGGACGAAAAAATATAAGCTGACTGAAAAGGGAAAGCTGCGCTCTTCTGCCTTGCATCGCTTAAATACATATGCTCATTTGTGACTGAATAAAAAGCTGATTAATTGAACTATTTCTGTCTTCCTCAGAGGTTACTACCACAAACATCAGACATGCCAATACATTTTGATTCATTTGTAGAATCTTAGTGATGCATGCCCATATTCCTGTCACTAGAGAGTTGCAATAGTCCGGATGTGACAAGACCAAAGCATGGATCAGATGTTGTACTGCATATGCCGTTAGATACAGTGTGATCTTTCAAATGTTGTATAGGGTGAATCTGCAAGACCACGAGACTGCTACAATATAGTTAGCAAAGGTAAGCTTGTCAATAATCATCACCCCAAGTTGCAAACAGAATTAGCGGATGTTAGAGATAATGAGCTGAGGTGAACCTTGATAAGGTGCTGAATAGATGGGCAAGCTGGGATAACAAGAAGGTCTGCCTTTGTCAGGTTGTGGCTGGAGATGGTACATCCAGGTTGCAATATCAGTGAGAGATTCAAGGTGATACTTTGTGGTCCTCTAGAAGAAACAACAGGTACAGCAGCATATCCTCAGCATAGCATTGTTAAGAGAAACTATGGGACTGGATGATAGAGCCTAGTAGGGTGGCTTATAAAGAGAAGAGGAGAAGAATCATAACCAAACCTTGGGGAAAACTCATGCTGGCCTGGTACACCCTTCACATCCCTCCTTTGCCAAGACACATGGAAAAATCTGCCAAAGAATTAGGATTCAGACTTGCTGATGGCATTCTCAGTGATGCCAAGGTCAGAGAGGTTGGCAAGGTGGATCTGGTGGTAGACCGCCTTGAAGGCAGAAGACAGATCTAGTAGGATGAAGATGGATGACATGTTGGTAGCTCTACCCAGCTGAAACATGTCTGCAACAGTGAATAGAGCCATCTCAGTGGAATGGCCCCTTTAGAAGCATAACTGATTTTAATCAATGAGTCTGTTATGTAGAAGAAAGAAAGAAACTTGGTTATGTTCAGCAAGTTCCAGTGTTTTGGACAGAAAGGAGAGGAGAAAGACTGGGTCTCTCAGGTGGGTCAAGTGTGGGCTTCTTGGAAAAGAGAATAATTAGGACCTGTTTGAACAATGTAGGAAGGTGTCTGTGCTATATGAGGTGTTGATGACATCTATAACTGATGAAATGGAAGAGATAGCCTGGAGGAAATGTGAAGGGATTTACTAACCTAAGATGTCCGTCTCCTATTTTGGTGGAACACTGCAATTAATTTCCAGTGGTAAGTAACAGATTAGAGCCGGAACTGAAGGTAAAAGGACATTTTTTAAGTTGAAGTTCCTAATAACTGGCACAAAGTTTACATTTAGAAAAACATCATGGCATATTTTGTATAATCCTACATGTTATTTCACTCTTAATACATGTGAGTCAAAGTTCCTATGGCTTATTATATTGCAAATCAAAACATAAATGTCCAAGTGTATACACCTCATAAGCATAAATTCATGTGTTAAATATTTTCAATCTCAGTGAAGTATTTAAAGAAAGACGCAAAATGAGGTTTTCTTTCTTATACAGTAAATCTACCGAATAACTCGGGCCCGGCGCCACACTGAAGGGAAAATACCTGGGCAATGTTTCATATAAAACTCTGTATATGAGGTAAGATGTTTTTACACACGCTGGATTCATAAATCAGCAGTGCTGAAAAGGAAAGACCGATTATTGTAACCTGAGTAATTAAAATAAAAACTGCTCCCTGTTTGGTGGCAAACCAATTATGGCCACGCTATACCAAATGGAAAGACTAAGCAACCCAGACAGCCGTTATTAAATAGAATCTGTCAATGTTTATTCTCTCCCATAAATGTTAGTATTGTGCCAAATAAACACTGTGCTTCCTCTCTTTCTCTGTCTCTCCCTGTCTGTCTCTGGTGCCAGAAGGTTGCTGAAAACTGAAGGGAAAGCGGCATTCCCCACAAAGACTGGTATGAATGACATACCTTGCTGGAGAATGCATAAGGTCACACATCTGCAGACTTACGCAAAAAATAGGAGACACACCTCCAGATCAAAACCACATGTGCCCCAAACAAAAAAAACTCTTCTTATGATCAAAACAGCAAAACAAACATCATGATGTATTTAGAAACACATTGAGCAATTAAAATGACTTGTCTAGAAATTTGCTTTGGACAAAAATAACACAGAATTTGCTGTAAACAAGAGCCAGACTGAGGAAAGGGACGCCAAGCCAGGTGAAGGCAGATCTGTGTCAGATGCCCACTGCCATATTGCTTGTGTTTCTGCCATTGGGTCTTTAAAGCTGTACCTTGTCTGGGTGTAAGAGTAACTTCTCATGAGGTGCAAGAAGGTGTGATGAGCAGATTTAGAAGCTCACACTTCTCCTTTCTCCACAACTGGGCACAGATAATCCAAGGATGATTTCCTATGATCCCACACAAATAACTGCTAGTAAGGAACATTTTGGTCAGGAGGGTCTCTTAAAGTACAAGGGTTTAGGTCACTCTTTAAGTAGTGGGATGTGACTGGCCCAAAGTTTACTACTGACCTTGTATTTTTTTTTTTGCATTCACTGTATTATTCATAAAGTGCCACATTCTGAACATGAATATAATCAAAAAACTGGTTAAGTTTGTAGATGATACCAAACTAAGTGGAAGGGCAGATAATGTAAAATATGCAGAATCTTTTCAGAGAAAAATGGACAACACAGTGGATTGGACAGATTTGTGGGTGATGGAATTTAATGTACAGTAAATGTAGGAATTTAGGAATTAAAAATGTTAGATCTGAATACACAGTGGAAGATCTGTAGTACTAGGGTGTTGTGCCGTGTTAGCCATTATGAATGTAGTGAGAAGTCAAGAAAAATGTCACCTTTTATTGACTAACTAAAACAGTTACAATATGAAAGCTTTCAAGGCAATTCAGGCCCCTTTGTCATGCAAGAGTTGCCTCAAATGCTTGCATATTGTAATCTTTTTAGTTAGCCAATTAAAGGCGTCATTTTGCTTGACTTCTCACTACAATGGAAGATCTGAAACTCACAAGTACCCTTATGAGATGGATTTAGGTGTCATTGTGGACTCATCACTATCTACATCTACACAGTGTACAGAAGCGATCAAGAAAGCTAAGAGGATGTTTGGTTATATGAGGCTAAATCAAAAAGTAATGGCAATAGAAGATGATGCAATAGAACACTTTCGTGATGGCTTATGGGTAGTTTGATCACACACAGTACAGTGCTCTGCTGGTAGTCTAGTTGAAGCCAAGTTTAAATGAACATGGACACTCAGCAATGGGATTGCACCGTTGTTGGGCAACGTACCATACTGATATTTCTTTCGACAGAGGGAGTGAAACCTGCTAAAATTCACCAAAGGATGTTGGCTTACTGCAGATCGGTAAGCTTTTTGGGTATCCATCTTGCATACACTTTGCAGTACCCCAAGTCATCATGCAGTATGGCATGCACAGATCCATAGCTGATATGCTAATGTGCAGCAAAAGTGGACAATGTAATCCGAAGATCTTCTCTGAAGCATTTGCCATGTTGTGCGTGTGGTGTTGATGGTAGATCAGATCCAGCTTTATTGGATACACTTGTTCTTCCCTCTTTAAACCTTTCTACCCATACATAAAGTTTTCATTGCATCATGCTATTTTCACTTCCCTTCTGAGCCAACATCCTTTACAGAATTCATGCAGGCTTTACTCCCTGTGATCAAAGAGATCTCCCTATGGTATTCCATTCAAAAATGGTGCAGTTCCACAGTGGAGCATCCATATTTATGTGATCTTGGCTTCAACTAGACATACAGCACAGCACTACACTGTATGAGTTCAAACTGCTCATAAGCAATCACAGATGTGTTGTATTTCAAGAGCTTCTATCCATTGTGATTACTGCGTAATTTTCAAATTGTATTTACTTTTGAATTTACCCTCATATATTAAGATGTGTAGATTACAAGTCAAGGGAGGTTAGGATTAAGCTTTATTACACACTAGTGAGGCCTTACTTGGAGTACTGTGTCTCAATTTTTTGTCTCCATATTACAAAAAAGACATAGCAGCACTAGAGAAAGTCCAGAAAGAACGACTAGGCTGATTCCAGGACTAAGAGGTATGAGCTATAAGGAGAGACTGAAGGAGTTGAACCTTTTCAGTTTAAACTATAGGATATTAAAATGGGACATGATTGAAGAGTTCAAATTATGAAAGTAATTAGTACAATAGATCGCTGTTGTTACTGTAAAATAAACTCTGCAACAAGACTACAGCAACGTGATTGGAAAATTTGTTAAAGGCAGATTTTGTACTAACATTAGAAAGTTATTCTTCATACAAAGAACAACAGAACATTAGAACAATCTAGACGAGAACCAGTCATTCAGCCCAACAAAGCTTGCCAGTCCTATCCACTTAATTCTTCTAAAATAACATCAAGTCCAGTTTTGAAAGTCCCTAAAGTTCTACTGTCTACCACACAACTTGGTAGCTTATTCTAAGTGTCTATGGTTCTCTGCGTAAAGAAAAACTTCCTAATGTTAGTGCGAAATTTATCCATAACAAGTTTCCAACTGTGTCCCTGTATTCTTGATGAGCTCATTTTAAAGTAACAATCTTGATCCACCGTACTGATTCAATTCATAATTTTAAATGCTTCATGTCTCTTCTTAATCTCTGTTTGCTTAGACTGAAAAGGTTCAGCTTGTTCAATCTTTCGTCATAACTTATATCATGCAGTCCTGGAATCAGCTTAGTTGCTCTTCTATGGACCTTTTCTAGTGCTGCTATGTCGTTTTTGTAGCCTGGAGACCAAAACTGCACAAAGGCCTCACCAGTGCATTATAAAGCCTGGGCATAACCTCCTGAAGTTTTTTTTGTTTATGACAAAGAACCACAGATGCATGTAAGGAATAAATTGCCAAGTAGAGGGGTGGAAAATAGGACTTTAGGTACCTTCAGGTCTCAACTTAATGTTTTTTTTGGATAATCTAGGTTGATAGGATGGATGAACTTGTTGGGTTGAATGGCCTATTCTCATTCCAGTTGTTTTAAATAGCTCTCCCAGCATTTTGATAGTTCCTTCTGACTAATAGTGACAAAAGTCCTTTTTTGAACTGTGAAAATAACTGTTTTGATAGTCTATTCTTGCTGAATGACCAAAATGTTACATATCAGTTTTTGAAACACTTGGCCACATGCCAGGGCCTATGACAATATCCCCACTTGGCTATAAGATAAGGCATGCAAACCTTTACCAACATGTGTGATGGACAGCTGGGTTCCATGCCCGGCCAGGAAGCCCCTGCTACATATGTTCTGGGAGAACAACTTTGGACAGCTCAATACCTCCCCCGGGACACTTGGTGGCCGCCTCCCGGGCCGACGATGATTCCCCAGCCTCCCACCTGGCTCCAGAGGAGATGGAGTCTTCCACAGCCTGTTTGGGAGCTGGGGTGGCCATTAGGGGGTGCTGCTGGAACTGAAGAACCCGGCTGGACAAGTCATCAGCCCCACCTGGAGGTGCACTTGGGACCAGGTGGTCAAGCACCTGGAACACTTCCGAGTGGGCTATAAAACGGGCCAGCCTCCACCCCTTGATGGCCAGAATCGGGAGGAAGAGGGTGAGGTTGCCTGGGAGGAGTGGTGGTGCAAGGAAGAAGGGTTGTTTTGCTTACTGTTGAGTGCTTTTGGGACTGTGTTGGGCCTGTGGGGCACGGGGAAGGCGTGTCCCACGGCTGAAGAATAAAATAAAAAGCCTGTGTGTTTTACATGTGCCTCTGCATAGTCTGTGCTGGGTCGGGTGCTATATAGCACCTTTTACACATGGTAAAGGTGGAAAAGTAATAGATATCTAAGGATGAACCAAAATGAACAGCCAGAAGAAAGCAAGGTCAAATGCTGAAGATCAGAGCTTGGCGCACTATTCTCCTTCCCCATATTTCCTACCTTTTAAAGTCTGTAAGATGCTACTCAGACATGCACATCTCACTATATCAAATACTAGCTGTAGTAGTAAAACAGGACAAACTTTAAAAATCAAAAATTAAAAACAAATGTAATAATTTGTATTGATAAAAATTTATATTGATAGCTTTCGTATCTGAGGACCTCTTGATATACAATATTTTCGGTCTCACTATCAGGGGCGAGAATGTAGCTGTGAACTCTTTGCCAAAAATGTAAAAAGTTTGCAAGGTATCTCTGGCCAAGCAGAAGGTAGGTACACTCCAACGTCAAACGTTGGCACTGTATCTGATCATGTTCAGCTCTGATGGGAGAACGTCCCCTGCGTAGGAAGAAGAGCACATGGCCATGATATCTCTGACAATTAGCAGCTACCCTCTAAAACACATGTAGCTGTGATCGCTTTCTCAAAAACGTCAAACGTTACTCTTTAACAATCTCTAGATGATAATGTCTGCTGAACAAACAGGTATCGCTAGCTAAGCGGAGGCAAGGTAAGCTCCAACACGTGATGAGATGTAGAATGACTCGAGCAGAGCCTGTCTCTCAGATTCACGTGAATAAATTGGTGCCGCAACCGAACTATGATACTGAACGTGATGAGAGAAGTCGTAAAAATCAAACTGGAATATTCAAGCAAATTATAGAAAAAACCCTGATGTAAGTCCTTTAAGTAGTTCTCTTGTAAAAAACGGAGAGACATACAGACAGAAATTGGATTTTATATATATAGAGACGTGCATTGTGCATTGTGCGAATGGGTTAAGTGCCCCAAAGAGGGAAACGTAACATGACTGCTTTTTGTTACCCTCATCGGACCAGTTGTTAACAAGTGTGAATCTTCTCACAATATGATTTTTCTTACTGTAATCAATAACTGTGCAAAAAGAACAGAAGCCTCATTTAACTCACTGCAGAAATGATTTGTGACACATACTGTATGAGTCTATAGTGGCAGTCCTGAGTCCCGACAGATCCTTGTATTACCCATCTTCTCTTGATTTCCTTACCCTGACTCGGTTTATGTAAGACATGTATGTAATTTTGTTACTGGCTAAATACTGACTGGCTTTGTCACCATCTGATAATCTGAGAATTAAACATTTTATTTTAAGAGGTTGCCTCTAAAAATGTTGCTGTCAATGCAGTTAAGAAACACTTTCCGTGGTGAACGTTTGTGCTATTTACTGTTTTCACAGCATTTTATACAGGAATATGAACTCCAAGTACATCCAGGATCATTTTTGACTACCCATCACAGTTCCCAAAAAGGCATTTAACTTTCCATTAACTCATCTAAAGAGACTGCATCTTGGCTAGTGCTGTCATGGTGTAAATATGCCTTCATATCGGTATGCTTTTGTCAGTTCTGATTCATGGGAATCAGAGAACCGTTTCTAAGTTTTTTCCACCCTTCAGCCGTTGTCCGTGTTCTTGGATGCTTTGCATTTCCTTCTAGTTGAAGTTTGTTGGTTTCCTGCCAGGTACTTTCAGCAGGATGTCATTTGAATAGCCAGATAAGATCATCCTAGCCTTTACTCTGATATCTCCACAATCAATAAAAACAAGTCAGAAAGGTAAACTGATTTTTAAAATATAGAATCATGTAAATGCTATATATAAAGACAATTCTTTCTTAGGTGTTTCCTCCTTCAGTGATATATTAAAAGTTGTACGTAGTGTACATGTATCAGCAGATGAAGTGAACTTTTGAAATGATGTACTCCCACGTTTGAGGTGTGTGATACCCCAAATATATCCTAGAACCTTATTGTGAAATGTGGGAGCCAACACTAGACAAAATACCAGTGCTTTGCAGATTTCACTTTTAAATAACACCCATAATGAAAAAAATTGACAGTGTGTTTAACTATAAAACACGAAATACTCTAAAAACTGTCTTATTATGACACAACACAAACTAATGGCATAAGCTAAGCAGGAAGCTGATTCAAGATTTAAAAAAAAAATTATCCCCTGACTCAAAGTATGGAAAAGAATAAAAAGCTACAAGCATACATTCATATTTCAAATCATATCAGCCATTAACATTACAAAATGCTGCATGTCAAAATAAGTCGTTCATTTTCTGAATCTGCCTAATCCAGCTTTGGGGCTCTGGGGATCCTGAGGTTATGTTAGAAGTAGCAGACACCAAACCAGGGCAGGCTGCCAGTCCAGGCACACTCACTCACACACCCACACTGCGCCATTGGGTGTGTTGCCAGTTAACTTAACTTGTATATCTTGGAGATGGGGTTCATCTTCAGAGCACCTGGAAAAATAGAAGAGACATCAACATGACACTACTGAAGTAAGGAAACATGGTCACTAACAGCTTCTGTCCTTTCACATGCAGACCAGAGGACGAGATCCACAATGACCACTGACATTACTCTGAACAAATCCAAATCCTATTATGTCATATCATCTACTGTTGAATTCTGTTCTGCACTTGTAATATTTCTCTTGCACTATTATATCGTATTGAGGTTCTGTTCTGTGTATTGTATTGTCATTATACCCACTGCATGCCCAACTACCTGGAAATGGGTCTCTCTTTGAACTATCTTTCTCAAGGTTTCCCTACTAGGGTTTTCTTGGGAGTTTTTCCTTGTCTTCTTAGAGAATTGAAGCTGGGTTGGGCAGTTGGGGCTGCCAAAAGGCAGGGCCTGTTAAAGCTCAGTGTAATTTTGGGCTATACACAAATAAATTGTATTGCATTGAATTTCCGGTTTAGCCCAGGAATCCCACTTTTTCTGCCCAGAGGGCTATTTATACAAGAATATTAGAAGTTTGATTTCAGAAGCTGATGGGGAAAGCCTTTTCCAAACCTATTTGCCTTTTTAACTTTTGTTTTTTCATTAAATGGAGTTCAGGCTGTTCCCAAACCCTTTATCATCTTCCTATTGAATTTTATTTAAAACAGACCTGGGGTGAAAGTACACATTCCATATTGACAGCAATTAAGATGGGTATAAACATAGTCTTCAGGAACAGTAAGCCAGTTGGACTAAACACCATGCCACCAAAAACATAATATGAATACATTCACTACAGTAAAATAAATAATACATTGTCACCAGTAGGGGTCACCACCAAGCCCTAGACAAATAAGATTCAACATAACTCCAGGTTCAAATAAAGATTTTTTTAAGCCTTGCAGCTAAACTATGTCAATTAATATGGCTGAAATACAGATTTAAATACTCAGTCCT
Source organism: Polypterus bichir lapradei (assembly GCA_026402145.1). Lineage (NCBI taxonomy): Eukaryota > Metazoa > Chordata > Cladistia > Polypteriformes > Polypteridae > Polypterus > Polypterus bichir. The sequence goes on along the minus strand of JANRMT010062835.1, from coordinate 33,444,606 downwards.
CTCAGCTCTCTCTTCGAGTGAGTTTTGCCCGCTGCCTCCCGACTCTGACTCCTAGACGTATAGCGGTGGGCTTCTTTTAAGCTGGACCCAGAAGTACTTCTGGTGGCACGTTGTGGCTTGTTGGAAGCACTTCTAGGTCATATAGAAACCAGTGAGGTCCTCCCCCAGCAGCGCCCTCTATTGTCACCCAAGGACCAGGGCTGCATTTCTGGACTCCAATTCCCATGCAGTCCTGTGGGTGTCCAAACTGGGACTACAGTACTTGTGAGAAACACTGCCACCTATTAATTTGGGGGATGAACTCCTGGCTTCCAGCACTCGCCAGTCCATTCTTACTTCCAGCATCCCAGCTGGGATGGGAGTTTAGATTTAAATTTATTCATTTGGCTTTATCCGAAGTGACTTACAACATTTATGATACAATTGGTTACACTTATTTTGGTTTTTCCAATTGGAGCACAGGCAAGTCAAGTGACTTGCTCATGGTCACACAGTGTCAGTAGCAGAATTTGAACCCACACCCTCAGGGTTTGAAGTCCAAACAAGAAATCCTCCTCCATCCTGGCTGGGATGCCCATCCACTCTTCTAGGTAATCACAGCATTTAAGTCCATTCCATCTTCAATATTTTGGAAATATTTCACAAAGATATATGGATAGATGTTACAAAGATTGTGCCAGGGTTATCCAGAGAAGATCAGGGATTTTTGAGTTCATTCATTGTAAAGATTTATCTCAGGCTGTGTGAAGTGTTCGGTATTAGCTCTGCAGCTAACTGAAAATAAGATTAGAACCTGAACTTGAAGTAAAATCGTATAACTTGAGCTGGGAGAACTTTTTCATGAGTTGAGCTGTTGCGGTAGAGAGGATGGGATTAGCAGGCTGCTTGCTGCTTGTGGTAATCAACACATTTACAAAACAAAAGTTTCTGTTTTAGTTATGTGTTCAACATTTCTTGCCTCGTATTTCCTGTCAACCTACATTTACATAGATCATTGTAGACACAGAACATAAACGAAATGCATGTGTCCCAAATAATGATATATTCTTTACCCTATACAACTCCAGGCACCTCACACCCAGATAAACAGACTTGAGCTGGGAGAAGTCCCTTGAGTTCAGCTGTGTCAGTGGGTGGGATGGGATAGCAGTCTTCTTGCTGTTTATGGTGATCAACACATTTACAAAACAAAACACGCTAATGGAGAGGTGCAAAGGAATTTAAGGTGGCCTGGGATTATGAGTTTTTTCACAGGCTTTAGGGATTCTAGTATTAAATCACTACATGTTTTTCCACTTCACTTTAGATGCCATTTCTAGATCCTCAGGTTTTTTCCAATACCTTATTGAGACCATTCACTCAATTCAGGTCAGTTTATTTTTAGATAGTGCTCTTCAATGAGGTCAGGCTTGGTGCACTGTAGCAAATTCAACGGTTAAATGCAATTATAAACTTCACATATTACTAATTACATAATGAGTACATTTAAAGACAAAGATTTGTTTAAAACAGGCAGGAAAACAAACCTGTTAGATATTGATGAACATAAATGGGACCTAACCATAACTGTCCATTAATTAATTGTTGAACTAAGGTCAGTTGACAGCAGAAAAGAGGAAAACCAAAACTCCAGTCAGCTGCATCCATGGAGAAAATAAATGTCCTGGGGTTCCACGGTCAATTGTAAGACAGAAGGTAAAAGACACAGTCAGAGTCCTGAAAACCTTGGCCAAATGGCCACCCAGCCCTTACTAGGCATTTTGTATTGCAAATTTGTGCAGGGCAGCCTAATATGATAACTGAATCTATCCTTCCATTGGATCCAGTTCTCCCAGTATCTCAGATGTCTTTCCATTGCTGGGAAAACAGCTTGTGAGGTAGGGTCTATTGTAAGAATAAAGAGACAAAATGTCATACAAAGGGTTGGGGCATCACGAGCTCCCCAGTTTAATAATGGTGGTCTCTTTTAAATACTGAAGCACAAGCTGTATGAGGCTTAGCTGACTTTATGTTTGATTGCTTTTTTAAAGGTTAGAGACCTGAAAAGGTAGGCAGGGAGGCTGATTTTGTGTTGATGTCAAGGGTCCTCTGGTTGGTTAGCCCCTTCTGGGTTGAGGGCAGAAAACAAAGAGTTTAGCTGCTGTGCAATGCTCAAATCTTTACTTACTGAGTACCCCTCAAATTGGTACTGTAAGAGATGACAATTTAGAGTGTATTTGCAGACTACAAGAAAAAATAAATACAAGCATAAATACGACTACTGTAAGTGGCAAAGCCATTAGCTTTAAAATCCCCAAACTATATAATGACCTACCCTGCTAATATTAGACAAGCCCTATTGGCTTCAGAATGTAAAATGAATATAAATAACCACTCGGCCATCAGTAATCTGTACCACTTTAATCAAACTGGAGACCATGGGGAGTGTGCAGAAATATGAGTTTCAGATATCTAATAAATGTCATTTTTATTCTCTCTTTGGATTACAGTAGAAGGTTACAACATGTAATTCAATGCCATCCATTATGTCAACGACTCCCAGGTTACAATCAAACTGAGCAGATCTAGTGTTATGACTGGAAAGCTGTACATCAGAGCAGACCCTGTTTTGCAAAGAAAACTTTGCTAATTATTTCCACTTGGAAACAACAGAGGCCACTTAACATGACGGATACTTTAAATGGCTCTTAGGTTCTGAGCAAGGCATTTCCTATTGAGTAACTGCTAATGTGCTTGGCTCAGAATGGATTTCTGAACTCTAAAAAAAGTGAAATCAATTAACTGGTCAATCTGTACTTGTAGACTGGTGTATATAGTGAGTGCTGCCATAATCCTGCCATAATGTACTTTACATTAAACTAGCCGTGCCCCGCAGCTCTGCCCGTGTAGTAGTGAAACAGGACAGTGAGGAGGGCCCTACCCAAATTAGTGTGAATATATCGCTCCTGCAAGCGAACTATGATCCTTAGCACGATGAGAGAAGTTGTAAAATCAACTGGATTGGTCAAGCAAATTCTAGAAAAAAAAACAATCTAAAAAAGTGAAGTAGTTCTCTCGTTCGCTAGCTAAGCGGAGGTAAGGAATGCCCTGAGGCTGGTGTGTGAGTGAGGAGGGCAATCCCCTCTGCCTCTGCGTGTCTCTCAGATTCGCGCAACTAAATCGGTACCGCAAGAGAACTATGATACTTAGCACGATGAGAGAAGTCGCAAAATCAACCGGAATGTTCAAGCAAATTCTAGAAAAGAACCCAATCTAAATCCATTAAGTAGTTCTCTTGTTCATTAGCTAAGCAAAGGTAAGGAACGCCCCGTGGCTGGCGCGTGAGTGAGGAGGGCCCTGCCCCCACTCCCCTCGGCTGCTGGTGTCTCTCAGATTTGCGCAAATAAATCGGTACCGCAAGGCTACCGAGTGGTGGCTCTGTGGCTAAGGCTGAGTGGTGGCTCTGTGGCTAAGGATCTGCACTGGCAATCGGAAGGTTGCTGGTTTGAATCCCGTAAATGCCAATAGGGACTCTGCTCTGTTGGGCCCTTGAGCAAGGCCCTTAACCTGCAATTGCTGAGCGCTTTGAGTAGTGAGAAAAGCGCTATATAAATGCAAAGAATTATTATTAAGAGAACTATGATACTTAGCATGATGAGAGAAGTCGCAAAATCAACTGGAATGTTCAAGCAAATTACAGAAAAAACCGAACCTAAACAATTAAGTAGTTCTGTCGTGAAAAGCGGACAGACAGACAGACGCTGGATTTTATATATATAGAGATGGAAAAAATGCGCTACATGCCCTTCACAGTAAAAACAGATAAACATTTCATCCAGTCAGGTGATCAAAAATAAGATAAAGGGCAGATAGCTTTGGCAGGGGGCAGCATGATGACGCAGTGGTAATGCTGCTGTCTCGCAGTAGGAAGACCAGGGTTTGCATCCTGTGTCCACCCTGCATGGAGTTTGCATGTTCTCACCGTGTCTGCGTAGGTTTCCCCCGGGTGCTTCCCTTTCCTTCCAAAGTCCAAAGCCATGCGAGTTAGGTGATTTAGTGGCACTAAATTGTCCTTAGTGTTTGGTGTGTGTGTGTGTGTGTGTGTGTGTCCAGGGTCTGTTCCTGACTTATGCCCTATGCTAGATGGGATAGGCTCCAGCAACCCCCCCACAAACCTGGTCTGGATTAAGTGGGTCTTTTTTGGCAGGCCAAATTATTTTTTGCACATATGTTCAAATGAATTTAAGAATATTTTATGCAGTGCTCATAAAAGTTCTCACCTTTTGAAATTTTTCACATTTTATTTACATTGAATCACAATGGATTTAACTTGGCTCTTTCGACATTGAACAATGCAAGTGAGTGAGTGAAAATACAACTCTGCAAAGTTATCAAAATATTATACAAATATACAATACAAAATAATTGATTGCATACGTATTCACCTCCTTTAATATGACACACATAAATCACCAGTGGTGTAGACAATAGGCTTTAGAAGTCACCAAATTAGTTTAATAGAGATCACCTATCTGTAGTCAAGAGGTTTCCATTTATTGTACAAACACAGTTCTGTATCTGGAAAGTCCAACTTGTGGTGAGTCAGTATGGTAGCCTAACCTACACAATGAAGACAAAAGAACACTCCAACCAACTCTGTGAAAAGGTGGCTGAAAAGCACAATTCAAATTATGCAAGAAAAAGATTAGTAAGGGATGCCACCCAGAGATCCATGAGAACTCTGAAGGAGTTACAAGCTGCAGTGACTGAGATTGAAGGGACTCTGTAGACAATAACGTCTGCACAAGTGCTTTACCAGTTACAGCTTTACTCGGCTCAACTAGAAAAAGGTTTTGTGGTCTGATAGGACCAAAATTTTACTTTTCGGTTATCAGACTTAATGTCATATTTGGTGTAAACCATACACTGCACATTATCGAAGACAGCATTTCTCTCTATGAATCATTATGGTGGCAGTATCAGACTTTGGGGATGCTACTCTGCAGCAGGCTTGGCAAGGCTTGTGAAGGTAGAGGGTAATATGAATACAGCAAAATACTGGGAAATCCTGAAGGAAAAACTGATACAGTCTACAAGAAACCTGCACCTTGGGAGAAGATTGGCTTTCCAGCAAGATACCAACCCTAAGAATTAAACCAAAGTTACATGGGAATGACTTAAAAACAACAAAGTTAATGATCTGGAGTGAACGAGTCAGAGTTCTGATCTCAATCTAATTGACAATTTATGGCTCAACTTGATAAAGGCTGTTCACTCCTAAACCTCCATGACACCAGGAAAAATGTGAAAACTTCCAAGGAGGTGACTACTTTTTAAATTGACTTTACATGTTCTTATAAGGAAGATTATCAGAATTTTAGGTTTTGGAACCATTGAAAATTTGCTAAAGTAATGTTAATATGCTTTTACTTTTCTTCTAATTCTGCTTTTTATAAGTAGATAAACACAGACTTTATATATTTACTGCAAATGTCCATGGCTTAACAACACATGCAACCATATTTCACATTATTTATTTATTTATTTTTGTAGAAATCTTCAGCCTTCTCTGTTCCAAGTTACCTAAGATACAGATGGAGCTCTGTTTCATTCTGTGGGTCACGACTTTAGATCTCAGCAGGTGAAAGTGTGACAGAACACGCAATCACTCATCTGCTGTTAGTCATTTATTGACAGGAGCCCCACTAGGTACACTGATCGTTCCTACACTTCCCACCATTTATTCCATCAACCTAGTAGGTCTGTACAACAGCTGCAAAGCAGCCAGGTCATGTTTCCAAGATTCATTTTGATTCTTCTAATATTTCTTTCGTGCTTTGCTTTCTTAAGATGCAATTGAATTTATTGTGAATAATGTGCTGGTTTCTAGAGATGATGCAGTGGTTCCTATTGTGGTCCCCGGCCGGGGCTGGAGCCCGGCCGGGACGCCCAGGAGGACGTGAGGAGGGCTTGTGCCTCCTCCAGACCGCGAGGGGGCGTCCGTCTTGGTTCTGTTGGGGTCCACGGGTCCAGGGCATGGAAGCCCTACCCTGTAGGGGCCCGTGGTCACCGCCAGGCGGCGCCCCGATGCCGGTTTATCCCATCTGGTCCTCGGCCGGGGCTGGAGCCCGGTCGGGACGCCTTGGAGGACCGGAGGAGGGCGTGTGCCTCCTCCAGACCGAGTGGGGGCGTCCGTCCTGGTTATGCAGGGGGCCTCGGGTACAGGGCTTGGAAGCCCAGCCCTGCAGGGACCCGTGGCCACCGCCAGGCGGCGCCCCAGTGCCTAATTATCCCGGGAGCCCGGCACTTCCGCCACACCAGGAAGTGCCGGGGGGAAGACGACCGGGGATGCACGGATGGCTTCCAGGTGCGCAGCCGGCACTTCCGCCACACAGGGGTGTGGCCAACGTCAGGTGCCGGAAAGCAGCTGAAGCTCGTCCGGGTCCCCATAAAAGGGGCCGCCTCTCTCCAGTCAGCAGGTGGAAGTCGGGAGGAAGCAGACGGAGCGAGCGAGCGAGCGAGCGAGAGAGAGAGAGAGAGAGAGAGAGAGAGAGAGAGGGGACGGGAGGCGGCCAGGAAGGCACAGAGACTGTGGGCCCTGGACTTTGGGGAAATCGGTGCAAGAGGCACTGGGATTGTGAGTGACATTTGTATATAGTGTGAAAATAAACGTGTGTGAGAGAGAAGTGCTGGCTAGGAAAAATCACGGATTCTCGGCAGCGTTTGACGCAGATGACAGCTCGTTAGCAAACATTCTAAACAACTAAGAAACATTTTACGCCAAATATATTTACTGACAACGCAAGCAATCCGGTAAGTATAACTCATCAACCTGGAGGTAAGTGAAGAAAATTTGGAAAGTCTACAAAATTATATTGATCAAGTTTTTGAGTCTGTTGTCATGGGGCCTAAGAAAGCAGCAGCTAACGTGGAAACACCTGCTACCAAGAGAAGCCGTCCTCAGGATTCCCCCGAGGCGACCTCATCTCCCCGCAAGGATATATTAGAATTATTAGACTCTATAGATAAAAGGCTTTTGGGATTTGAGGGACGACTCCACCTGCTCGAGATTCTACACCAGGAGTTCCAGAACCTCCGACAATCTCTGGAATTCAGCCAGGATCAGGTGGAGCGGCTTGCGGCCGAAAACGCGTCTCTGCGGGAGACTGTGTCTTCCCTGACAGAAGGAATGACGCGGATCTCCCAGGACAACAAGACCCTGAAGGAGACGGTTTTGGATCTTCAGGCCCGCAGCATGAGAGACAATCTGGTGTTTGCAGGCCTGCCGGAGCAGACGGGAGGACAACCGGAGGATTGCGAACAAACAATAAAGATCTTTCTCCAGACCCACATGAAGATACCCGAAGAAACGGTAAAGAACATCACCTTTCACCGGGTTCATCGCCTTGGAGCCAAAAGAGCAGACAGCAGAAGATCTCGTCCCATCGTGGCAAAATTTGAGCATTTTAAACAAAAGGATTTTGTTAAGAGCCGCGGGAAGGAGCTCAAAGGAAAAGATTTTAGCGTGAATGATCAATTTCCTAAAGAAATTTTGGATCGCCGCAGAGTCCTGTTCCCACTGCGTAAAAAATTCATCCAAGAAGGGAGCCGCGCTGTCATTTCTGTGGACAAGCTCTACGTTAACAACAGGCTGTACAAGGAGCGAGGAGTGACAGACTGGCTTTATTAGCCCAACATCAGGTCACAAGTTTATTATTCTTATCGGGATTCACTGGGTATGAGCATGTCAGGATAAAAAGCTGCTATATCCGTGTTTAGATGATGGGATCACCTGTTCTCTCACCACCCCACACCTCTAGCACCTTTTCTTTTTACTTCTTTTTTTCTTTTTTTAACCTTTATCACTCTTTCCTTTCCTTCTTTTACCTGCTTCTGGAACTTTACATCCACATGACACAATCACACAACTTTCCTACACTGCGTCAGCACACACACAACGCACTCATACAAACACTGGATTATAATTATTACATTTTATCATACAACCACAAACAGTCTTGGTTCTGTCTTTATTATTATTATTATTTATTATTATTATTATTATTATTATTATTATTATTATTGTCTGATTATTATCAGCATTAGTATTATTATCATTATCAGCATTAGTATTATTATTATTATTATCATCAGCACTATTATTATCATCAGCATTAGTATTATTACCAGCATTATTATTATTATTATTATTATTATTATTATTATTATCAGCACTATTGTTATTATTATTAGCATTATTATTATCATTAGCACTATTATTATTATTATTACTATCATCTTATTATTTTCAGCATTAATATTATTATCATCAGCATTAATATTATTATCATCAGCATTAATAATATTATTATTAGCATTATTATACATTTTTTTTTATTTACTTATTTATTGCTTTATTTTTTCAGAATAAATTATACATTTATTTGCTTAATTTATTCACATGAAGGCACCATACATTAGCTACTCACACACACAACTATGGGTACACTAAGGTTTGTCAGTTGGAATGTTCACGGAACTGGCTCTAGAGAGAAGAGATTAAAGATTTTTGATCAGCTTAAAAGAATGCAGGCAGATGTTGTCTTATTACAAGAGACTCATAGGTCTGCCACAGTTGTAGATGAACTTAAAACATCTGAGTTTCCCAGACTGTTCTCTGCCCCCTATAACTCTAGACAAAGAGGTGTAGCTATTTTAATACACAAAAATACCAATTTCACAGTATTGGACATAGTCTCAGATCCAGATGGTAGATTTATAATACTAAAACTATCTATACAAAATCAAAGCTTATGTATTGTTAGTATATACTGTCCAAACATAGATGACCCCGCATTCTTTCATAATTTTTTCTCTGTACTCTCCGAACACTTGGACTGTCCACTTATACTTGCGGGAGATTTTAATTTTTGGATGGATTATTCTTCAGACAGGCTCAGTACAGCTGGGACTCAGCGCAATTGGTATTCCACTAATATAGTCAAACAGTATATGAGTGATTATGGGCTTTGTGATGCATGGCGATCTTTTTATCCCAGCCGTAGAGAGTATACTTTTTTCTCACACGTTCATCACTCTCACTCACGTTTGGACTATTTTCTAGTCAGCAGCTCATTATTGGCTGACATTTCAGACACTGAGATACACCCTATAGTTGTCAGCGATCATGCTCCAATTTCTTTAACTCTGTTAAATAAGAAAACAATCCCATCAAGTAAAAACTGGAGGTTTAATACGTCACTGCTTAGAGACGAAGGTTTTGTGGAATATTATAAAAAAGAGTGGGCTTTATATTTAGAACATAATGACCTGCCTGGAACATCAGCATCTGTTCTCTGGGAGGCAGGGAAAGCAGTGATGAGAGGTAAAATAATCTCCTTCTCATCACATAAGAAAAAAATAGAAAACAAACGTATTCAGGAATTAGAAGAAATCATTAAGTCTTTAGAGGCATCCACAGAAGAAGAATTACAAAACAAATTGCGTAAAAGTAAACTAGAACTTAAAGGAATTATTGACAAAAAAAATACAATTTTTAGCACAAAGACTACGAATAGAAAACTTTGAACACGGTAATAAATCAGGCAAGTTTTTAGCCAACCAGTTAAAAATAAACAAAGAGAAAACTGCCATATCTGCGGTTAAAGACTCAACTGGGAATATAGTATATGATCCTGAAAGAATAAACAACACTTTCAGAGATTTTTACAAAACCTTGTACTCATCACAGATTAACCCATCAGATAATGAGATCAATGAGTTTCTAGACAGGATAATACTTCCTAAATTATCAGATAGTCAAGCTACAGTCCTGGACACGCCATTAACATCAGATGAGCTTCAGGAAGCTCTTAACTCCATGCCTAATAGAAAAGCTCCAGGTCCAGATGGGTTTCCAGCAGAGTTCTACAAAGAATTCTGGATCATTCTAGCTCCAACATTTATCAGAATGATGAGTGAAATAGAAGAAAATGGTAGACTACAGCCAAATATGAATTCAGCCAACATTAGTCTCCTGTTAAAACCAGGCAAAGATCCTATATTTCCTACCAGCTATCGTCCCATTTCTCTTATTAATGTTGACCTCAAAATAATTTGTAAAGCCCTTGCAAAAAGATTAGAGAAGGTAACCCCTTTCATAATACACCCAGACCAAACTGGTTTCATTAAGGGGAGACATTCATCCACAAATTCACGTAGATTACTTAACTTAATAGACTTTTCTTACAGCAGAAACATGGAAACCAGTATATTATCACTCGATGCAGAAAAGGCTTTTGACAGAGTTAACTGGAAGTTCTTATTTGCAACTTTACATAAATTTGGTTTTGGAAACTTCTTCATAAACTGGTTAAAAATATTATACAGTTCACCAACAGCATGTGTCAGGACAAATGACCAAACATCAGCTAGCTTCTGTCTTCAGAGGGGGACTAGGCAAGGATGCCCACTCTCCCCCTCGCTATTTGCTATTTTTATTGAACCACTAGCAGCAGCAATCAGGCAAACTACAGTTATTAAAGGGATAAAGTGTAAGAACATAGAACATAAAATCAGTCTTTATGCAGATGACGTGTTACTTTTTCTCCAGAATTCTCAATCCTCTCTCTCCCAAGCAATTGAACTAATAAACTCCTTTTCAAAAGTTTCAGATTACTCAATAAACTGGTTAAAATCCATAGTTCTCCCAATTAATTCTTCTTTTGTCAATTCCCTTAATACACAATTGGAATCAGGGAATATTACATATCTGGGCATTCATGTCTCTCCCAGGCTGGCAGATCTAACTAAACTAAACTACATCCCACTATTAAAGAAAGTGGAAGATGATCTTGCTAGATGGAAATCCTTACCGATATCACTTATGGGGAGGGTTGCCACAATTAAAATGATGGTTTTACCAAGAATTAATTACTTATTTTCAATGATCCCAAACAAGCCATCATCTGATTGGTTTAGATCCCTGGACTCCTCTATCACTAAATTCCTTTGGAAGGATAAACCTCCACGAATTAGCTTAAAAACACTACAGAAGACCAAAGATAGAGGAGGGCTGGATCTACCCAACTTCTATCATTATTTCTTAGCCAACAGGCTCCAATATATACCAAGATGGTTGCAACATAACCCACTGGATGAGTCATGGTTAGATGTAGAACAGACACTTTGCAATACTATAGAGCTTTCGGACCTACCGTTTATTAGCTCAAAAATAAGAAAGCATGAAAGCTTTAAAAGTATTAATATTAGCACCTCACTGACAGCATGGTGGGAATATCTAAAAATGACAGAGTCTTCACTAATTCCATGCAGACGCACACCCATCTGGAATAATCCTGACATATTGCAAAACAATAAAATGATGAACTCCCCATACTGGAAAAGTAAAGGAATTCTATACATGGAACACATATTTGAAGAATTGGATTTCACTCCATTTAACAAAATAGTCTCCCAATTTGGGATAGACAAGAATAGATTTTTAGAATATCTCCAAATTAAATCAGTAATTAAAGAAAAATTTAAGCTTAATAAAGTAGAATTACAAACACCATCAAGGGTATTAGACTTCTGTAATCTCAAACATCCCAAATTACTGTCTAAAGTATATAAAACATTGACCAAAATAGATGATACAATAGCAATTCCTATAGGTAAATGGGAGGCGGATCTATTAGTTAGCTTTGACCAGACCTTCTGGTCCCAAACTTGTTTAAAAACTTTTAAAACGATCAGAAACCCTAATTTACAATTAATTCAATACAAAATTCTACACAGGGTACACTATACAGGTCATCGGATGTTCAGGATGGGATTTGTGCCATCTGACACCTGCACACACTGCACAGACAACATTCCTGACAGTTATATCCACGCACTGTGGTCATGTCCACCTGTTCAGGGATTCTGGTATGGAGTATGTGAAGACCTGTCAAAGTGTCTGAAATGTGATATCCCAACTTCCCCCTCATTTTGCCTGCTGGGGAACCTAGAGGATGTCCCGATTGAAACAAATTTGGTTCACGTAGTTCTCACTGCTATATGCATCGCTAAGAAAACTATCCTCATAAACTGGAAAAACAAAGATAATCTTTGCATTAACCAGTATAGAAATCTTTTATTGGATCATATTACACTTGAGACAGCCTCTGCCTCCACTTCAAATCAATCTCTCTGGGCTTCTTTGATCGGTTCCATCACATAGCGACGATGGAGGGTCATTGATATTGTCCTGCGAGATGCTGTGGTTGATGTGGTGGAGAGTCTGAGCTTAGAGTGTCTGGAGGATCCCTGGGGGTGGGTTCACTAGGGGGGTCTTGGGCTGGGGGGCTGCTGCCCCACTCTGGTGGTGCTTGGGTTGCCTCGGGGGGTGGACTTCTGGTAGTTGTGTGTGGGGCCGTGGGGGGTCTTGATGGTGGCTGCGGGTCGCTGCCTGGTGGCTGCATCACCCCTGGGTGGGTCTGGGTGGGGGCCTGGTGGCTTGGGGTTTGGGGGCGGCCGTCCCCGGATGGGGATCTGGGTGGGGCCTTGGGGATTGGGTCCTGGCATGTACGCTGCCGGGAAGAGGGCCGGAACATGCGGCGGTGCCGGGTCCTGGCTCCGCCATGGGGGAGGGGGATGTCCGGGAGGGGGGGGATCCAGCTTTACCTGGGTGTCTTATGTCTTACTTAGTTTGAATGTTGAGTAAATGTGGGGATGGGAGTAAATACTCTGCTGGGGTGGTGTGGGTTGGTGGCCTCAGAATCCGTGGGGCTCTGTGATGCTGCTGCTTTGGGCCGTGGCTAGATGGGCTGGGGCCTCCACGCCCCGGGTGGATTTTGGGAACGGAGGTGCCTATTGGGGCCAGTAGGGGAGCTGGCTCCCTGGAGGGCTCACGACCCTCAGCCGTTCCTCCCCATCCTCAGACATTTCCCTCCTCCTGCTCCCTCACATCATCACACAAATATGCACATAGGGCCTTGGGGTGTGGGTAAGTCAGGGGGTGCGGGTATGGTTCCCATTTCCGCAGTCCTGTGGCAGCCTACCCCCCAATTTTATTTGCACATTAAACACTTCCACAAACAACATATTATACAAATGCACACTCAGGGTCTTGGGAGTGAGCACACTCAACGGCATCCGGTGGGGGGAAATTCCAGCCTCACTCCGGGTGCCAGTGCCCACTTCCAATTTTAAACTGCACCTAGTCACGGAGGGTTTTTGGGGGGGAAGTGGGGCTGTGTGTTGGCATCAGCTGGTGTAGGCCACATGATGCCAGCACTGCCCGCGCCCCCCCAACCACAAAATGCACCTTATCAACACACATTAACATTACATTGGAGCTGGCGGAGGGAGATTAGAGGTCTTGTTACACCTCTGTTCTCGGTTAGCTGCCCGGGGCTGGAGGCTAGGAGTGGGAGCTGGCCGTCTGCCTGTGGTCTGGAGTGGCGGGTTGCTTTGCTCTGCGTTGGACGGGGGTGCCTGCTCATTATTACCCCAGCGGAATGGGGCTAACTCTGGCGTCCGGGAATGGTTGTGCCCTCGGTACGGCAGCACCGGGACCAGAGTTAGTAGGGTGTGTATGGGGAGTGTGAATGGGTGTCTGGCGTACATCCTTGTAAGTCTTGGGTTGTATGTGTATGTGAGAGCATGAGGGAGGGAGTGTATGACTGTGTTTGTGTGTGACTGTATATGTCAGGTGGGGTTTTGGACTCCTCCCCTCTCCTGGGACATCTGGCAATGCTACAACATCTTCGCCTACCCTCCCCCTGCCACTTTTTTTTTTTTTTTTTTTTTTTTCTTTCATCTGTCTGGTCGCTCCCGGTGGCTGCCTGGTGGGATCTGGGTCCCTGGGCTCTGTTGGGTCCTCGGCGGGGTGGGTCGCCCTTGTGTCCCGGCTGCTGGGTTCCGGACCCGGCTGGCTCCGGGGTGGGCGGCTACGGGCGGGTGGGCCTGGGGGCTAGCCGTTGTTATCTCCCGGGACTCTGCCGGCTGCTGGTTGTGGCCCCCCGGGGTGATCCTCTGCGCCTCTCGGGAGGGGGTTGGGGCTTCTCTGGTGACGGTCTCCCTGGGGTCTCCGCGCTCTGGGGTGACCACTGGATTTCTGGGCTTGGAACTCCCTCCATCTTCCGCACATTTTTGGGGGCAGGTCTGTGGCCCTTCACACTCACTATTGGACGCTCCTATAGAGAAACCTTACACATACAAGCGTGCGTACGCACACAGGTGCTCACATGGTGCTTTCATAGGTATGACTTGGACATCTTCAGCACATGACCTAAGGCGGTGGTTGGCCTTAAATACCTTAGTAATAATTACTGTGTGATTGTTAGCAAACATTTTTACTTTTATATATCTTCATGTAGCTGATGCAGCAATGTTTTTGTCTTGTGTTTTTTTTTTTTTTTTTTTTTTTTTTTTTT
>JANRMT010062835.1:33373709-33430104 GCA_026402145.1 Polypterus bichir lapradei | reverse complement strand
TTTTTTTTTTTTTTTTTTTTTTTTTTTTTTTTTTTTTCTTTTCCCCCTCTCTTTCTGCAGGTCTAGAAGCGGATTCTGGTTCATTTATTGTTTATTCTATACGAAAATCCCCCCTTCCCCCTTTACCTCCATCTCCTCCTTTTCTCTCTTCTTTTTCTTTCATTTTTGTCTCCGTGTCCGGTTCGAATCTTAAAAACATCTGAAAATATTTCTAATAAAGTTTTGGTATCAGGCGTGGCGTCAGCAGAAGCTGTAACGCTCCACCTGAGAGAAAAACTGTAAGGCTAGTCGCCAGCATTCAGACATCAATTCTGATTGCTTCACAGCCAAACAGGACACGGTAAAAAAAAAAAAAAAAAATAAAAAAAGAAAATAAACGTGTGTTGGGTGAAGCAATGTTGTCCGTCTGTCTGTGCCGGGGCCAGCGTTCACACTATCTAAAGTGATGTGTTAGACCCTATCTTAATTAAAAAGGAGGGATGGGGGCAGAGATGCCCCTTCCTATATGCAGATCACACACTGCATGTGGGCCCATGATCAGAGGACCGATGTGGGGGTGGGCCCGTTGGGGGTTTGTAGACCTCTGCAATTCTTTAGCTCTGCTGGACAGCCAGTTGGAATGCATGCTTTTGGCGCTTGGTTTACTTGATTTGAGTCAGATATCTCATCCCACAACCCTAATCTTAAACCATCATGTAACCGAGTGTATTTAAAGTGTAATGTAGTATAATGTAAAACAACAACCTTCTCAAAGGAGTGGAGCTCCGGAGGACTACAGCTTGACTCTGCAGTTTCATGAATTGTCAAATTAAGGATGTTAACAGTCACCTTCACGTCAACACCAGTCAGAAGCACAGAAAAGACAAAAATGAAAGCATTAAGAAGCAGCTCATGATGCACTTGTAGTGTGTTTGGAAAATTAAATTTGTCCTAAGTTCCAGTAAGCTAGCTAACATTACCTCAAATGCTACTACACTAAAGCTAATGGGAGAGCATTATGTGTAATAGTTTTGATATCGAGTGTTTAACACTAGAATCCCTGAAGCCTACAAAAAAAGTCGTAATCCTGGGCCACCTTAAATTCCTTTGCACCTCTCCATCAGTGTCTTTTGTTTTGTTAATATGTTGATATTATCTGATGTAACAGTAAATAGTTGTCATATGGATTTGGATTAGTTATTACCTCCATATTAACTTAAGGACCTCTAAACATTGTTAACAGCTGCTAACGTTAGTTGACATATGAAGTACTTTGAGGACACTTTTGTAAATTTCACCAACAAACAAGCGGCCCTCATGCTTTCTAGTTAGTGACTGGTTGAATTGTGGAAAAGCACCAGGCAAGCAGCTTTGACGAACACAATGAGTAATTAGCTCAGAACCTCAACTGTTGGTTAATTTAATTGGCAGCTAACATTTTGTTTTAGTTAATGTCTTCTTACTTTCCACTGTCATTGGAAGGACAAAATGAAGTTTAGATAATTCATAAGTGTGGGCGATACATTCACATCTTCATTTTTCATCCATTCATCCATTATCCAACTCGCTATATTCTAACTACAGGGTCACGGGGGTCTGCTGGAGCCAATCCCAGCCACAGGGCGCAAGGCAGGAACAAACCCGGGGCAGGGTGCCAGCCCACCGCAGGGCATACACACACCAAGCACACACTAGGGGCAATTTAGAATCGCCAATGCACCTATCCTGCATGTCTTTGGACTGTGGGAGGAAACCGGAGTACCCGGAGGAAACCCACGCACACACGGGGAGAACATGCAAACTCCACGCAAGGAGGACCCAAGAAGCGAACCTGGGTCTCCGAACTGCAAGACAGCAGCACTACCCACTGCGCCACCGTGCTGCCCACATCTTCACTTTTAAAATATCTAAATATTCCATTTTATTTTGACCCTTGTGAAGCCCAGGGACACACCAGCTGCCAAAACCCCAACACAGACAGGAAGAGACACAAGTGCAGCACACAGCACACTTTATTCCCGGTGGGTTGCAGTCTTTCTTGGTCCCAACAGCGCCACAATACAAATAGGCAAAGCACAATAAATAAGTCCTTTTCCTTTCTTCTCTTTCTCTCTCTTTTCACTGCTTTCACTCCTCTCCCAGCAACCTTCGTCCACCTCCTCCCTACTCTGGCTCATCAAGTAGTGGTGGCCAGCTCCTTTTATAGAACACCCAGAAGGACTCCAAGAGTCCAACGAACTTCTTCCAGCAGCATTTCTGGGTGTGGTGGGAGTGCTGCTAAATAGGGCTCGGCAAAGGACCACGAGCCACAGCAGGGTTGAGCTTCCATGCTCCAAACCCGTGGCCCTGCTACAAGCCAGGGTGGCTGCCCTCTAGTGTTCAGGGGGAGATAGTGTCCAAAATAAGCTCTCTCCCCTGGTCCTTCCATTGTCAGGGCATCCTAGCTGGATAAGGTCCTCGGTGGTCTGCCACACCCTGTATTTACTGTACTAAATAAGTTTATTAAGTATTTTCAGTAGCAATAATAGTAGTTTTTATTAATGTTATTTGTAGTAGTATTTTCTAATTAGTAGTAGTAGTTGTATTTCATATTATTATTAAGATAGTTTTTTTGTTGTTGTTCTATCACATGATACTGTTGGCTATATAAAGTAATAAAAAGTAACAGCACATTGACATCCTGAAACTTTATTATTATTATTATTATTATCATTATTATTAATATTAACTAGGCCTTTCTTTATAAAGGATACAAATCAATTGGTATATCATTGCCATTAAGTACCATTTAAGTCCTTCTCTATGGGTTGCCCACCTGAATGCCGCGACCCTTCCACTTACCAGTTTTTCAGAACTTAACCTCATCAGGACATACTTGAGGCCATCTATGGCACAGCAACAAATGAGCAGCTTGCCTATTGTCAGCGTCACCTCAGACGTTGCAGAGAAGCTGTTGGGTGATGACCCCAAAGATGGGTTTGTCCTTCAGAAAATGTAAACGTGTGATGTTGTGTTATGCAACAAAAAGACAGAAGAAACCTCTAAACATTCACTTTCACATTTTGATTATTTAAAAAAGAAGTATTTGTATTTCATGTTAAAAATTATAGTTAAGTTTGTGATGTGTGCTACTAAGGTAATGGATTCAGGGAGGGGTGTGGTGGTGGAGAGGACAAGAAGATTCTGCCTAGGGCCGCCATTTTTTCTAGGGCTGGCACCGGATGGAGGAGGGTCCTTTTCTAAAGATGAAAGAAAGACCATCTCTTGTAGTAAGAACTGCTATGTGTTTCAGGTTGCTGAATGATGAAGTCATAAACTTGTGATTCTCCTCTTGTCCTATTAATATATTTTGGTTTGAGTTTCTGGTATGCATGTTCAATCTCTGCTACTCTCATTAAAGCTATGTTACAGATGGCTCACTGTTTTAATGAGTAAAGACAAGTTTAACTTCAGCTAAATGAGACTTTGCAAAAATTGACAGCTCATTTAAAGTACTCACCTTCAATGTTTAACAGGGAATTTTAGCATTTTTAAGTACCTGATATGGGACTGCATAGTTTCAATGAAAAATAATATATTTGAACATGGAGTGAACAGGTAGCCACATTTATTGAGGAGCCTTAGCTTTGATCATGTATTCCATATGATCCTACTTCCAAAGTCACTTATGGGGCATATAGAAGCTTTCATTCCTGGCCTGCTATATATACAGTATGGGAGCTCTCTGGGTGTAACAATAGTAATCTGTCTAGATTCTTCTCTCTGTGGACATCAATGCCTATTGGACTACAGGTGCTGGTCATAAAATTAGAATATCATGACAAAGTTGATTTATTTCCGTAATTCCATTCAAAAAGTGAAACTTGTATATTACGTAGATTCATTCATTACACACAGACTGATGTATTTCAAATGTTTATTTCTTTTAAATTTGATGATTATAACTGACAACTAATGAAAGCCCCAAATTCAGTATCTTGGAAAATTAGAATATCAATTAAGACCAATGCAAAAAAAGGATTTTTAGAAATGTTGGCCAACTGAAAGGTATGAACATGAAAAGTATGAGCATGTACAGCACTCAATATTTAGTTGGGGCTCCTTTTGGCCTGGATTACTGCAGCAATGCGGCGTGGCATGGAGTCGATCAGTCTGTGGCACTGCTCAGGTGTTATGAGAGCCCATGTTGCTCTGATAGTGGCCTTCAGCTCTTCTGAATTGTTGGGTCTGGCATATTGCATCTTCCTCTTCACAATACCCCATAGATTTTCTATGGGGTTAAGGTCAGGTGAGTTTGCTGGCCAATCAAGAACAGGGATACCATGGTCCTTAAACCAGGTACTGGTAGCTCTGGCACAGTGTGCAGGTGCCAGGTCCTGTTGGAAAATGAAATCTGCATCTCCAATCTCCATACAGTTCGTCAGCAGCAGGAAGCATGAAGTGCTCTAAAACTTCCTGGTAGACGGCTGCGTTGACCTTGGACCTCAGAAAACACAATGGACCAACACCAGCAGATGACATGGCACCCCAAACCATCATTGACTGTGGAAACTTTACACTGGACCTCAAGCAACATGGATTCTGTGCCTCCCCTCTCTTCTTCCAAACTCTGGGACCTTGATTTCCAAAAGAAATGCAAAATTTACTTTCATCAGAGAACATAACTTTGGACCACTCAGCAGCAGTCCAGTCCTTTTTGTCTTTAGCCCAGGCGAGACGCTTCTGACGCTGTCTCTTGTTCAAGAGTGGTTTGACACAAGGAATGCGACAGCTGAAACCCATGTCTTGCATACGTCTGTGTGTTCTTGAAGCACTGACTCCAGCTGCAGTCCACTCTTTGTGAATCTCCCCCACAATTTTGAATGGGTTTTGTTTCACAATCCTCTCCAGGGTGCGGTTATCCCTATTGCTTGTACACTTTTTTTTCTACCACATCTTGTCCTTCCCTTCGCCTCTCTATTAATGTGCTTGGACACAGAGCTCTGTGAACAGCCAGCCTCTTTAGCAATGACCTTTTGTGTCTTGCCATCCTTGTGTAAGGTGTCAATGGCCGTCTTTTGGACAACTGTCAAGTCAGCTGTCTTCCCCATGATTGTATAGTCTACAGAACTACTGTAGACTGAGAGACCATTTAAAGGCTTTTGCAGGCGTTTTGAGTTAATGAGCTGATTCGAGTGTGGCGCCAGGTGTCTTCAATATTGAACTTTTTCACAATATTCTAATTTTCCGAGATGCTGAATTTGGGTCTTTCATTAGTTGTCAGTTATAATCATCAAAATTAAAAGAAATAAACATTTGAAATACATCTGTCTGTGTGTAATGAATGAATCTAATATACAAGTTTCACTTTTTGAATGGAATTACTGAAATAAATCAACTTTGTCATGATATTCTAATTTTATGACCAGCACCTGTATATGACTTGTTCTGTAGCCAAGATTGCAGCTCAATTCAAATACTGCCTGTTAGGTTCTGAGCATAATTACTATTATTCTTAATATCCACTCTGTGCCTATGCATACATTAATTTTGATTGTATTTTATTTATGTTTCTCTTATTAGGTGACTTAAGTGATCAGCTACCCTTTGAGCGCAGCAGTTGCTGTCGATGTGGCCCTTATTTTTCTGTGCATAATTATAGGCATTAGCTTGTGATGTGACATTTGCCATTTCATTAAAGGATGAGTGTCACACTAACAACATCTCACACATTTGTTAAAAGGTAATGTACATCTAGTAAATGAAATATTTCTCTTGAGGATTGTTTTTATTCAGAATTTCAAGAATTCCACTTTGGATTGTTTATCAGCTGTGTGTTTTCTTTTTAGTTGATATCTGCTTTTCAGTTCTTTGACCCATGCTTTGTTATGACATAGAGTCTGTCTAGCATTCTTAAATAATCTCTGCCACTCACCAAAGTAAAAGATTGTTCTTTTTAGGAACATATCTACACAGTAGCCATCTACCAATAGAAGCACAACTCCAAAATTCAGATAAATTAGCAGCAAAAGCAGATTAATCCCACTGACGTAAAGCTATCTAATAAGATCAATATGACACAGCAGTAAAAACCACTGGACTGACCCTAATGACCTTCGTATGCTTTTCAGGACTAGTCAGCTAATTAGAGCAGTAGGTTTGGGTTTTACATGTTATTATGTCTAATATAATAATTAAAGTTTTACTCTATATGTCTATTTCTGTGTCCTCTACGCTGTTTAGCACTGCCACCTGGAATGGAATGAATTTCCCCTTGTGAACTACTGTCATTTTCAGACGTGCTTAATGTTAATTCAGGGGAAAAAAAAGGTTAAAGGTTATTTCCACACTGAAAAGGAAGGAAGTTTTTGCTGTATAGCTTTCATCAGGTGTGCAACAGAACAGGAGAAGCAGGTAACATAAACAGGAAGGTGCAAAACCAGGGCAGATGAAAAGACAAAAGGTGAGAGTAGAGAAGAAAAAGCTTCCGTTAGAGAAGATGAAGGGAGCGATTAAAAACTTTGTTGGTCATTAAGACCTTCAGCAAAATGTGATCCCAGGCTGAGAATGAGCTTAGCTTTTCTTTGAAAAGTGTCTTTGAAGCCCGGTGAAAGAACACTGAGAGATCAGCATGGCTATGATCAAGGGGTGTGAAGTGATCTATAATAGTCTTTGACCTTAATGGCTCAAACGTGCTCCCTGAAATGGTATGCTAACCGTCTCCCTCTGTTATACTCAGTCGGTTATAATATTAAGGTTATTGTCACTGTCTCTATGCACACTGTTATTCATACAGGCAGACCAAGTATGGTACACAGGGACTAGGCTGCATTTAGAAACCATTAGAGTTTGGAGAATGGGGCAAACTGCAGTGTGAGCATTGTGCTGTTCCTGTATTTTTTGGAGGTGGAGTTGAACCTTTCCTGTCCTTGTTTGGAGACCAGAGAGGGGCATTGTACTATTCCTGAGATGAAACTGAATCCTTACTTTCCTTGTTTGGAGACCAGAGAGGGCCCTGCACGTGGAGAAGACAGTATAAATACATGGAACAAGCAATCAAACCCTTTGAAGCTGTCGGGCGGAAGATTATGTCCTCCGACTGGAAAACCCTTAAAGGCGCGGTGACGAAAGATGGCAGACTGTGTAGATCAAGACTCCCACACCTTGATAAAGTCTGTCATAAGCTTCCCATCTGTAACCGCGTAAAAAACGTCAGTAAAGTAAGTTAAAGTATATCTGTTTCTCTCATGTGATTTTTGTACCGCCATAATCACAATGGAAGAGATATCGCCTTTTCTGTCATATTTCTATTTCGGTTACTTAACATGCCACAATGTCAAAAGAACACTTTTCCGGAGAGCTAATGCCCCCTAAGGAAACACCCTCTTCCACCTACATTGACAGCTGGACATTTCCTACAACAAATGCAGTAAATAAGATTTTTAGATTGGTAAGAGGCCAGAGGGAATATATCCAAGGGTATTGTTGGTGACATATTTAGAAGTGACACAGTGGTTCCTGTTACAGCTGAAAATGCCTGGTGGGGAATATGACGTTTCACTGTGAAGTGAGCTGTGGACCAGAAGTTTGTGTAGGTTAGGTCGTCGCCAGCAGAAAGTTAAAGGAGGGTTAGGAAAAAAGGATCAGCCTTCAGAATTCTTTAATGTTGTCTGATAACCTGTAGGACAGACAGAGTGTTAGGGTGGAACGGCAGAGCCAGATCATTATTGGGGTTCTTCTTTGAGTAGATGTTACAAGGTCTACTGCTGGCTTGATTGAGGGCCTTGTTCACCGTATGAAAAGGGTATTCTCTATCAATGAAGAAACTCTGCACTCTGAGTGCTCCTTTACAGAAGTCAACAACATTGGCAGCAGTCTAAGATCTGTGAAAGAAACAGGGAGTTTATTATATGTCAGTGATATATGAAAGGCGCTATAGAAAGAGTAAGTGCATGAGTCAGTTAATGATAATATACACAAGTACACCTTACAGAGCACATTAATAACAATAGTCACAACATAAAACTAATAAAATATTACAGTACAATAAAACCAGAATAAATACAATAATAAAACTGAATGTAAATTTAACAGTTAAAATTATCAGACAGAATAAATGAGAGTCGATATTCCGAATGTCTTGTGGGAGAGCGTTCCAGAGGCGAGGGGCGGCTCGACTGAAAGCTCTAAACCCCTTGGTAGTCAAGCGAGCAGGAGGTATAATAAGACTGATAGAGGAAGAAGATCTAAGGATATGAGAAGGAATGGAGATGTGAAGAAGATCAGAAAGATAAGGAGGTGCCAGATTATGAAGGGTCATGTAAGTAATAAGCAGAATCTTAAAATCAATGTGATATTTAAGGGAGCGGGTGAAGCTGCTGAAGGACTGGAGTAATGTGTTCTATGGACGGGGCTCTGGTAATAATACCAGCTGCAGCATTCTGAACCAACTGGAGTTTGTAAAGGAGTTTGGGGTGAAGACCAGAATGGATAGAATTATAATAATCAATACGAGATGTAACCAGAGCATGAGCAAGAATAGTTGGCTTGTAATAGATAAGAGTCCTGGAAAGCTTAAAGAAAGCTGATACAAAGACTGATATCTAAAAATGCAGAGTTCTTGTGGACTTCAGTTATGCTTTTGTTATTTTTTTGATTCTTTATTTCATATTCCTATATATAGAATTTCTGCCATTGGGTTTTTTACTCTGGCAACATCACTTTCTTTTGGGTTGTCGTTGTTCTCCTGTCAACAGCATTGTTAGACTTTCCTTACGCATACTTTGGTGTCTTGCATCTCCACCACCACCTCCTCATTTTACCACAATCACCATTCATCTGAATTTTGCCTTAGGGAAGACTGAGAAAATTTATGGTGTTTCAAACCAAACTAATCATGTCCCTGTCTTGTCCCACAAACTTCAGTTTATAATTAGGATAGTATGACTTCAAGCTTTGTTTTGTCTATTCCTTTTTTTAAGAAAAATGGCCCATTTAGACCATATACAGTAGCGTGCAAAAGTATTCAATCCCCTTGAAAGTCATCATTTTCTGCATAACTAAAGATTAATACACATACTTATCCAGTCAGTATTTTAAATGTGAACTCTTATGTTGTAACAATACATTTCCAAAGTCAAAATAAACCATTTTCGGTAAATATTTACCTGAAGAATAAAAACTCAAAAGTTAGTGTTTGAATAAGTCCAAGGTTTACACAAATGACAAATTAGTCACAAAGGTGACAGTCATTTGACCGTAATTAAACAAAATTAGGTACTACTTGTGAGTCCTTTATATCTCTCTGAATATAAAAAGCACTCTTTGTAAGGGCCATATTGTTTGTTGGACAATCACTGCAAAAATGAAGACGAAGACATTCTGCTGATCTGAGAAACAAAGTCATTGAAATGCACAAGGCAAGAAATGGCTAAAAAAAAATCAAAGAGTTTGAATGTCCCGTTGAGCACTGTTGGATCCATCATCAGAAAGTGGAAAGTTCATCACAGCGCCAAGACTCTTACTAGAACAGGCCACCCCATCAGAACTAAATGAGAGCGAGACATCAACTGGTGTGAGAGGCTGCTAAAAATACAACCATCACTTTTAGAAGTCTGCAATGCTCTTTGGCTGAAGCTAGACTGAAGGTGCATTGAACTACAATTTCAAGAGCTCTCCATAAAACAGGCCTCTACAGGAGGGTAGCAAGAAAGAAGCCATTCCTTAAGAAGGTCCACATAAAAGCATCTATGGCATTTGCTACAAAGCTTGAGAAACACCCAGTTAAGATGTGGGAGAAGGTTTTATGGTCAGATAAGACAAAAATAAAACTTTCTGGGCAGACGTCAAAGAGGCATGTGTGGCATAAAACTAACACCGGCCATGCCTCAAAAAACACCAGACCTACGGTAAAATGTGGTGGTGGCAGCATTATGCTATGGTAATACTTTTCATGTGCAGTGACTGAGAACATTGTAAGAACTTGTTCTAGTCTGCTATGAACCTATGACTCGGGAGAACATTCATCTTTCAGCATGACACAGACCCTAAGCATAAGGGCAAAGTGACGCTGGAATGGCTCAAAAACAGAAAGGTGAATGTTTTGGAATGGCCAAGTAAAAGAACTGATCTTAACCCTATTGAAAGTCTGTGTCACTATTTGAAAACTGCTGTCCAGAGGCGCCATCCCATCAAACCAGAGGTTCTCTATCAATACTGTCAAGAAAATGAGGAAGAATCACTCCTGAACAATGTGCAGAACTGGAGCATGCTTACCACTAAAGACTGAAGGCTGTTACTGAAGCAAAGGGGTTCTTGACAAAGTACTAATGTGCGGTGCTTGAATACTTATGGAAACACTAACTTTTGAATTTTTTTCTTCTTCAATTAAATTTCTACAGAAAATGCTTTGTTTTGACTTCGGAAATGTATTGTGTCACAGGAAGCTTGGGGACAGACCCAGCCGGGACGCCTGGAAGGACTGGGAGGTGGTGTATACGTCCTCTGGGTTATGAGGGGGTAACCGCCCTGGATCACGAGAGGACCATGGGAGAGGAGCAAGGAGGCTCAAGCCTGTTGGGGCCCGTGGCCACCGCCAGGGGGCACCCCGAGCCTCATGGAGCCCGGGAAACGTTCACTTCCGCCAAACCCGGGAAGATGGAGGAAGATTCTTCCGGGGACGCCCGGAGTGCTTCTGGGTTCAAGAGCAGCACTTCTGCCACACCAGGAAGTGCTGCCGGAAGAGCATCATCGAGCATGTGGAGCATGTCTGGGTGAACATAAAGGGGGCCGCCTTCCTACGGTCAGGGAGCTAGAGTCGGGAGTCGGAGCAGGATGAAGCTCCTGTGAAGAGAGGAAAGGCGGCCCATGGACAGTGAGAGAGAAGCCAGTAGTAGGGGTGAGAGTTCACATTAAAAATTCAGAATGGATAAACGTGTACAAATCTTTTGTCATGCGGAAAACTGTGATGACTTTCAAGGGGACTTAATACTTTTGTACGCCACTGTAAAATTCCATAATCCGCTTAATCTCTGTCTCTCTCAAAAGAAAATTTCCATTGACTGAAAATACTCGATTTGCTAAAGCCTCATTTTTGTTACTGTCTCCATTATCTTTGTTTATAATATGCTGTAGCTGCCGACCATGTGACCGCGATGGTAACATTTGTCATGTCACAGGATGTGATGCTATACTGTAAATGTGGTGTCTCTTGCATTCTCTGTTATGCCTTCTTACTCTTTAGTACTAGTTAGCTTTATTCTAAATTAGGCCTTGCCTGTTATGGTTTTGCCAGGTAATATATTTTTTAATTATTATATTTCATAAGTTTTTGTTATTATATACATTTTCTTAATATTGCTATGTTTATTACTTAGTGTTAAATGTATGTATTCTGTTTTCTTTCTTTCTTTCTATGTATTTTGTGGGAAGAACACCAAGAAGTGGGGGGAATACACATTACTGTAAGTATTCATTATCTAGTTTATGGACTTGTTGCTTCTCTGTTTGGTTTTTGATTGTTGGATTACAGTTTTGGACTTGTTCACCGTCGCTTTTGCCTGGTCCCATTTCTGTTTTTATTTTGTGAAATGCAGTTTCTGCATTTATAAAGATTCCATGTTGGACGTGTATATTTTGAGACAATATCAGGCAAAGCCTCCTTGTAGAATTTAGAGTCAGGTTGCCTGGGGTGAGGCATATCTCTAGCAGGGTCAGTAAAGGTCCTGGCGTCATTTTGTATGTCATTTTTGAAGGCCTATTGTCCTTTTGCTATATTGTGTGCACCTGATCACATTTTTAGACTTCAACCTTATTTTGTCCCTTCTGATCCTGCTGCCCTGTTTCATTTTGTCATTCTAGTATTTTAGCCTTTGCTAGCCTTCTGACCACAATTTCCTGGCACTTTGCATATTATTACAATCTTAAAAGGAGTTAACTACAATGAAGTACAAAAATATTGTGTGAGCATATTTGCTTCAAGAGGCATAGCTGGCAGCTAATTAAGAAATTAAATTGGAACAAAAACCTGCAATTATAGTGGCCCTCCAAGACGGAACTTAATCACCACTGCTCTACATGTCCAGTTATGATTGATGAAAATAATTTAATATGAAAATGTTATGTGAATTTTGTGACTGAGGACAAAATAGGGTAAGATAAAGGATGAATTGATGTATGGATATATGGATGGATAGGTAATGTACAAGTTATATTTTTACATCATTCTCCTTTCCAATAGGCATAAGTGGCGACATTTGGCTGCCCTTCCTCACTAGAAAGCCTTATCTTTTTTGAGGTTCATGCACCCATGTCATTCATAACTAGTATTCATTTAAAATTGTTTGCACATTAAATAAATCATATACTGTATATTATATGGTCTGGCATTTGCTGACAAATCCCATTCAATGTTTTTTTTAACTTACAGACAAAAACCCTGTAATTTAAATCAAAAGTATGTAGCACCAGAACCAGCAATTTTCAGCACAACAACAGTATAAAACCTGCATTAGCTAATCACTCTCGGTACCCGTGATGTTCGCGTCACCTTGTTGCTAAAACATAAAAGCCTGTGAGTGATGTCACTGAATGGATATGTCAGCCATCAGAGGTTAACCCAATCATAAAGTCCCTGTAAGCAGAAAGCTACCAAAGGTGCTGATAGGAAAGGATCTCCCATTGTGAAGTACATACAGGAGCACTCACAGCTTCACTTACATCTTAAGTTATAACCTAATGCACATAAGTCCAGCAGTCTATTGACTCTTCAGGGCACAAATGACAAATATTTAATGAATAAATAATTTATATAAAAGTCTGGCTTTCTTTACAAGATAGGCTTCTAACAATTTCCGACAACACTATTTTTGTGCTGGTACAATGGAAAGTGAGACTCCTGGCATGCAGATGTGAGAGCACAGAAAATAAGGAAATCTGTTACCTCCTGGAGCGCAAATCTAAGTGTTAGTGTTCTTATCATGCTATTCCTTTAATTAAACAGGAAATGAGTTTAGATGCCACACAGAATTGCAACAAGCTGCTGGAATGTCAAGATCTGCCGGTAATTACTATTGCAGCAGATTGAACCCAAGACAAACGCGTCCACTTGGTTTACATCAAATTAAATTCAGTATAAAGGGAACTTAAGAATGTGGGAAGTTTCATTGGAAAAAAATAAGAAATTACAGATTATTAAATGTATTTAATTGTTATCTTCATCTCAGATTATTAAATTTGTTTAATATGTATCTTTATCTCTTGGATGTATCTTGCTGTATTTAGAAAAACAAAACTGTTTAATAAAGCTTTCTTATTAAAATGTATATTTACACAGTATTGGAACAATAGGACTGCTTTAGTCAACCGGCACACTCAGTAAAAAGAAAGTTAAAATAGATGGTCTAAAATTTCTTTTATTAAGCCCAGTTAATTCTTAACACGTGAGGCGAAAGGCAGGAACTAGCTGTGGACAGGACACCAGTCTGACCCGATTCACACACTCATAAAATGCAATGCAAAGTCTTCTCTTAAAATAAAACTCATATCATTAGAGGGCAAGAGGAAACATCGAGACAGGAAGAAGGTGCACTCCAAAAATGTCTGAACAGACTAGGAATGAAACCTAATCTGGACATCAGGTGTGCACTCCTAACAGTGCTGTTGTTAAGCAGCAGCACAACATGGTGAAACAGTGAAAGGCTTCTAAAAAGACCCACATAACTGACCAGGGCCTTCACTGGTCTGCCTAGAGAGAGGCCTGAACCCAGCCAAACAACCTCAGACACAGCCACCAGACGTCAAGGCCCACACACGCCCAAAAGAGGCACTGGCTCTTGGCCTTTGTTTTGGGGATTTTTGGGGTTCACATAACTTAAGTCTGCTTGTCTGTCACCAACCAGTTATTACACTTTTGTATTAACCTAAATGATTTAGTACATTAATTTATTTAAAACTCGTCATCCATTATGAAATACACTTAATCTTAGTGTGAGCCTGACAAGAATAAACCCTGGATGACTTGCATGTCCATCACAAGGCACAGTCATCCACACACTCCCATGGGGCCATTTTACAACAATTTATTTCTATGGCACATTTACTTAAAAGAAGCAGTGCCAATTCTGGCATATAAATTATGGCGTGCCTTGAAGTCTGCAGACTCTACGAAGGTGCAAAGACATCCTAAAAAGGGAGCCATAAAATGGAGACATGTATGGGGCGTGTGTGTGGTAGCGCCATGATTCAAAAAGTCATTCCCATAAATCTTTAGTTTACTGTTTATGATGTGTGCGGATTATCCCAAAAGTAACTAATTAACAATATTTTAGCAAACAAGCAGATGTATTGCATTTTTTTGAGCATACAAATGGATAACTAACATGTGGATTATGCATTCTGAGTAACGTGAGATTTTTTTTTACTTTTTTTCTACCAGTTACTGCTTTTGTTCAAACCATTATAAATGTGTTTATTTCTATTTATTATCTGATCTCTATTTACTTTGCTGAATTTACATATTTTTATTACCCTGGTTATTTTATTTGATTTTTCCATATATTTATTCATCTTTCAGTTCTTTTATATTACTATTTAAAATGTTTTTATGCTAGACACTGAATGTTGCACTCTGGGTAGCACTGCAGCCTTGTGGACTCAGAATTCTGGGATCAGATCAAATACCTGGTATACATGTGGAGATGCACATTCATTCTGTGGCTGTGTGGGTTTTCCTCCGGGTACTCCAGTTTTCCTCCACCAACCCAAAAGACGTGCCAGAAAGGTGAAGTGGCGGTTGTGTAAGTAAATGGTCTTTGCCACAGACTGTCCCACCGTACAGGCTTTCTTGCACGCACTGCAGCAGGATTAGGCTCTGAACCTAAACAATCCTAGGTTGGACTAAGTGGGCTTTAGAAGGTTTACAGTTTTACAATTTACTAATTTAACGTATCTACAATGTTCTTTATTGTAAATATTTTTTGTTTAAGTTTTTCGTAATTTTTGTGGTATCAGATATTATTCTAACTTATTTTCAAGTTGAACAAGTGGCCATGCCTATGTCACCTTTTCCAGCCCTGTCCTCACTGTCCGTTTCACGTTAGCTTGTTGTTACATTAGTCTAATACAAAATTTTAAATTTCCTTTGCACTGAGTCAGAAGCAGACATTATTTCTTCTATAAAAGCCACAGTGTTGGCTGGTGTTCTTCCCAAGTGGGCTTTTAATTACCAAGTAATACTATAGATTTGAAAAGTGATTTGCTGGATTATGGTTTCTATCCTACCTCTGAAACTGTGGTCAACATTTTGACATAGCGGGTTGGCAAGGTGTCTAGATGGAGTGATAACACACACTAGCGGAGCACTCTGCCTAGATGCCACACAATATCAGTTCCATCACTGCAGCATTGGGTTGATGTGAGAGCAGTGGGCTGCGTATTGGTGCACCAAATGTGGTTAAGTGAAAAGGCCCACCACTTACACACTCGACTTGATGTTTTTTTTAAAGAATTAAGTGGATAGGACTGGCGAGCTTTGTTCTTGTCTAGAGTGTTCTAATGTTCTACACACTGTGGTGTATGGCCGGCCGTTTATCCCGGCCAATACCCCCAAGCCGCCAGGTGGAGCCCTCCCTGCAGTATGGAGGTCCCCCGAAGACCAGCAGGACATAATGGACATTGCAGTTTTTATACACAGCCCTGCTGGATGCCATGGGGGTCGCTAGGGGACGCTGCAGGTGGGAACAACGGTTATTTACCCTACACCCCGGAAGTACGTCCAAGTCACATGGACAAGGGGAATGACGTGCTTCCGGGTTGAAGAAAAGGACTTTTTACCTGACCCGGAAGTGATACAAGATCACATGGACTGGGGATTGGGAACACTTCCGGGTCAGGGAATATAAAAGGACGATGGGAGCTCACAGACGGCGAGCTGAGCTGGGTGGTAGGAGGGCAACGCGTCTGGGAGTCGGAGGATTGATTATTGTATTGTGATTGTTTATTATATGAGTATAGTGGAGGAGAGTTTGGTTTGTGCACTGTGGCAATTTAATAAAGTCAACTATTGGACTTTTACCTGGTGTCTGGAGTCGTGGACAGGGGTTCAAGGGAGCGATCTGTCACAACACTTACTTGTTCAGTGTGTCTGTGCAAATGCAGGACTAGCTTATGCATTTTGAGGAAGGTTAGTGTGAACATTCTATTTGTGTCTGCCCATTTGACTGTAAAAAGAGAGTTATTTTGTTCTTTTTGTGCAATGAATAACTAAAGCCCTATTCAGTTGGAATTAGTTTTATACCAGTTGGTGGGATTATTACCCGGGGATCTGTATAGTTTTCGTCCCATCCAAATCGGTCATGTGCATAACTTTTTATGCACTGCGCGTTCACGCCTCAGTAAAGATTATAAAGATTTTACTTTCTATGAGAAGTCCATAAAAAATAACCCCAGGTTAACCTAGTCCTGTGCAAATCGGCATGTCAGTAACATTCAGCCATTTACTGCGAAAACTGCACTTCTCCCAGGATAGACTTGTGTGGAAAAAATGGAGGCAGTTGATTGTCTTTGCGACCCACATCGAATCACTTCAAAACGATTCCTTCCTACCGGTACTCAGCAATACGCACACACACAGACATGTTGCATTACTTTAAGGTAAGTTCATAATTGGCATGCAAGAAACAAATGCCACCCAGTTTGTAAGCTGTTGTTGCAAAATGGTTAGCTACCATTAACTAGGTAGTTCACTAACTACTAACATTTTAATTTTCTTTTTATGGGGAGGAGCAATAGTTACATAGCTACAATGTGTGTAGCTGTTTTGAAGTGATGACATTGCCAACTATAGAAGGTACGCCTATCTTTAGGCATATCTCCTGTGTGAATTCACTGTGCAAATCCCCGACTTTGTATGGTAATGGTGACATATGTGCTGAAAGCTTATCCTATCCGAATAGAGCGTAAGCCGCAGTTTGTTACCATACGCATTGAAAAATAATCATGCTGAGCTGTAGCTGAGGCATACCAAACAAAATGACATAGCTTGAAAATGGGAAAAGACATAGGAAACGTTTTGGAGGAGGGTAGTCTCTATTAATGTTGATGCACCTACTGTACAGAGCCTACCAAGTATTGTAGTAATGTTATAGCGCTGGTGGTACAAGCATAGCAATAATACATCAGATCAAGATAGAATTTAACATTATAGGGATCTGTTTTGGGACCACTGTTATTGTAACTCTAAATGCTTGTGGTAGATGAGATCATTTTGAAATACAACGTGAATCACTGTTGTTATGTAGATGACACAGTTTTACATGTCTAGAGACTCCGAGTCTGTAAGCTGTCTGAACCAATGTCTTACCAGCTAACTGAAATTTTAGTTACTGCCAGCAATAAAATAAATGAGGATCTTGGGGAATAAACTTTGTCATCTGGCTTACGAATCAAAATAGAATTAAAGACTCTAAGCATTTTCATTTTCAACCCAATTGATAGAACTGTATATTTTATTTAACAAACATTAAAGAATTAGATTTCTTAGAATATTTAAAGACACAGAAAAATGAAAACACACACAATGCACTCCTATCTGTAGTACTAAGCACTATTTATATGTGTCCTCATCTGTTTCATGGTGTTTTAACTCAAGGAGCTCAATTCTTGTAGTTTATATTCTGTGGCGGACGGCTGGGGCCCATACCCAGCCGGGACGTCTTTCCTATTGAAGGACTGGGAGAGAGGCAATACCTCCCCTTGAACACGTGGAGGGCAGCCCAACTGGAAGCTCAACCCTACTGGGGCCCATGGCTGCTGCCAGAGGGCGCCTGGACAGTTTTGAAGTCCTGGACGGCAGCACTTTGCCACACTCAGAAGTGCGGCTAGAAGAAGATCCAGGGGCACCTGGATAATTTACGGGTGCCCATGCAACACTCGCAACACATAGAAAGTGCTGCCGGATGATTATCAGAGAGCACCTGGAGCGCTTCCGGGTGCAGTATAAAGGAGGCCACCTCACTCCGTTTGGGGAGCCAGAGTCAGGAGGTGGAGGACAACGCTCTATGAGAGAGGAGTGGAGGCGGCAGAGAGAGAGAGAGAGAGAAAGAAAGAAAGAGAAAGAAAGAGATAGATAGAGGGACTGAACTTTATTGTAAAGAATTGTGTGCATTGTGTGCTGTAAGGGCAACAAAAAAAAAGATTAAAGGGTGTGTTGCTTTTGGACTTGTGTCTCTCTGCCTGTCTGTGTTCAGGTTTGGGGAGCTGTACATCCCTGATATACCACAGTTCATTTTGAATTATTTTGACAACGTTTATTTTGTTTACTGTCTTGGTTTGAGACATGGCCAGGGGACATCAAGTTATCATCATTGCTGAGTCATTTGTTAATGTAACAGATTTTACTGATTAGGTCACAACGACTTGACAATGCGTTATCCCTTGGAGGATATTTTATGTTTTGATTGTTATTTGATAGTTTGATATTTCAAGTAGGCTCTAGTGCTAGGTTTGTTTTCTAGTTTCTAACTTCTTTATGGCTTCAACTCCTGATTTTCATTTGGCTCTTTAAATTATTAGTCGCCTGTTTGATTTTGATCCCCCGATTTTTGACCCCTTGTGATTCTTGCAATATTAGACACACTGCATGTCTCTTAACACTTCTCAGTACTACATACAAAAGGCATAAACAGGCTGCAGCTTTTTCAAAAAGAGGCAGCAAGAATCTTAACGAAAAAAATAAATCGAATAGTAATCATCTTAACATTGTATAATACACATGATTCTATAGAAGGATTTGAATAAAGTTGCTTCTTCTTTTATTTAGTCAAAATATTAGATGATCAAAGACTGGTTTGATTATTATTCGGAGAGAAAAATATAAAATAACAGATGCCTTTATCTCTTCTGTGGCAATAATTTATAATGCTGTACTGAAAGTGATTTTCTAGGCTAATACAGCAGAACCTTTTTGTGTATAGAAACCCACCTGTAAAATGTAACTTTTTTTGTGGCAGTTGTAATATATTCTAATTGGTACTGTAGTATCGCATACTTAAAAGATTTCCACTAGTGACTAGTGCTGATCGGTGAAGTTCACCAAAACATTTTTCTTTTGCAGTGATTTTGCTAGGTTCACTAGTGACCATTTTATCTAAATTTTTAACTGAAAATTTGCTGTGCGGCCAGCTGCTGCAGCACCCCATGGAGCTGTAGCTATCAGTGTTGGATGGGGATGGCACTACCCGATCTGTACTACCTTTGCAGGACTTTGACACATGCGTACCATAAGCGTAGTCCACCTCACACTTTATGGTGCTGCCCAATCTGCTTTGGCTAATTTACTGTGCATACATGAATGTGTGATGTCACTACCCAATTGGTATTCCAAAATGTGTTAAAAAAACACTTGCTGTATTTTTATGTGAGGGGTACATTAGCTGACCATAATGATAATATTATGAAAATATTTTGCTGTTCTGCAT
The DNA here is from genome assembly GCA_026402145.1 of Polypterus bichir lapradei. Taxonomy (NCBI): domain Eukaryota; kingdom Metazoa; phylum Chordata; class Cladistia; order Polypteriformes; family Polypteridae; genus Polypterus; species Polypterus bichir. The sequence continues at coordinate 33,410,671 of JANRMT010062835.1, read as the reverse complement.
AGATTTATTTTATGTGTTTCAGTGTCTTCACTACTGGATTAAGCATTATACTCCCCATTATGTAGCACAGATCGGGTAGTGATAGGGAAAGTCTCCGTGTATATAACGGTGATCCCTTGCATCACAGGCTCCATAATAATAGGAGCCTGGGAGACACAGAGAGAGATAAAGGACTCAGACTATTGTCAATACACAGTATAACTTTAACTTAGCCAGGCATAGTGGCACAGTGGTTAGCACTGCCGTCTCACAGCTCAGGTCACATTTTTAGCCACGATGATTGGTCCAGCATAGTTTTCAGATACTTCTGTAGTTCTCTGGGATGATTAAAAAGCCATTATAACCCAGTCAAAAGCTGTTCACTTTCTCCTCCCCTGTTGACTTCAATGCATTTCCACTGAGATTGCCAAAATTCCGGAAGCTTTCCTTGTTTTTGTCGATTTTGAGCCAAAGCAAATTCAGCAGGGTACGCTCATCATTAGTAATGACTAACCAAAATTTTCTCTCTTTTATATTTCAGCTTTCTGAGACACTGTCACCTGGTTATAATACTCTGGAGCTACCTGTGATGCTGAAAAGACTAAAGAAAGCTACACATGATTTTCTTCATATGGAAATGTTAACTAGATGTTGCCACATGTATGTAATGTATTGCAGAATCCCTGGGGGTGCTGGCTGGTATTCTGGCCTCAAAACCTCTACAGGTTTATTTTCTCTGGCTGGAGTTTTTGTTTCCCTCAACTCTCTGGCCATTTAACCATAATATATGTTAACAGGACTGAACATTTATTTATTACTACCTGAGGTTGATTTTATTCATAGTATTTATTATATTTAGTACATGTTTTTAATTAAATCTTATATTTTTTAATCTAGAGAAAACAGTTTGAGTTGTATTTTTATGTATTAAAGGTGCTATAAAAAGTTATTATTAAGTTATCATCCTTTATTACTTATTTAATTTAAAGTTTTTCTGGACAGGGCAGAAATCAGACCCTTGGACAATTATAATGGAGGCCACCAGTCCCAAACTTGAAAATCTGTAGGTAGGATCCACATTACTATCCGATGAATGTAGATGAAGTCTATGAAGGTGAGGATCTCTCATCACATTGGGTGAACAATGCAGAGTCCACTCTAGAAAACCAAGAGAGAGTAGGCTGCCCTTAGCCAAAGTCTTCTGGACTGTGACTTTCTCTTTTACAGTCTGAATCTTCTCCATTGCCATTAGCCGTAGCACATCAATTAATTAATGGACAGATATAGTTGGTTTCCATTTATGTTTATTCGGTTTCTAAGGATAGAATATATGAGGTTTAATGATGATCAGGATTCAGATGTTATCCTGCAGGGAGAGCTATTGAAAAGAGTGGATAAGTTTTAACATCTAGGCTCAGTGGTAGCCCAATGGGTATTGTGTGATCAGAGAATTAAGCTGAAGGTTAATGGTAAGACCAGCAATAGTGTATGAAGCTGAGATGTGGGCAGTAAAGGGAGTACAGGAGAAGAATTTGGATGTGGCAGAAATGAGAATGTTGAGATGGATGTGTGGAGTTATAAAAAAAGACAGAATAGGCAATAAGACAATCAAAGGTACAACAAAAGTGGGAGAGAATCTAAGAAAGTACAAGACAGTAGGTTGAAACAGTATGGGCATGTGATGACGATAGACAATGAATATGTGAGCAAAAGGGTGATGGCAATGTAAGTACAGGGGAAGAGAATGCGAGGAAGGCCAAAGCGAAGGTGGATGGATACAGTAAAAGAAGATCTGAAGGAAAAGAATTTGCCTGGCGAGATGTTTGGAGAAGGTTGATAAAGTAAACTGACCCCACATAGAAGTAGGAAAAGATGAAGGAGAAGAAAAAGTTCACAGAGCTTTGCACTTGCACTCAATGAAGAGTGCTATACAAAACATAAGATGTATTAAATGAAACTGTCTATTAAGTTCAGAGACTGCTTTGAATAAGGATAAGTAAAAACAGAATTGTTCTAAAAATTTGTATTTCCCTGCAGAACTACTTTCTCTGGAAGATTTTGATACCTCCCAATATATATAATTGATTTAAATCTTCATAACATTACGATAATTTGTGTAATTTTGGGCTATACAAAAATAAACTGTATTGTATTGTATTGTAATTTATCTAATTGTAATTTAGACTTTTGAAATATGACATTTGACTTAGTGTAGAAAATGAGAGATGTTGCTTCTGTCTTGAAAATAGGCTGACAGCACAGAAATTTCTTGAGCTTATGCTAAAGGAGCAGGCCTGTCTGCTTCAGGCTATTTGGAAGGGTCGTACTTTTTTCACCTTTTCAACAAATCAGACACATACCTCTCTGATAACCAATGAACTTTGTGAAAATCCACAGTCTATGCCCGTCTTTTGAGAAAAGCGCTACATAAGAATAAATTGAATTGAAAGAGAACGCTATTAAGAGTCAGGTAGAGTAACGGAGTTGCTAAGGAACTGGCCTCTGATCCACAAGGTCGAACATTTCTATGCATGTAAATTGCTTGGGGATGGTGTTCACCACAAAGGGATTAACAGTTGTTTACAATCGTACCATTGTGCATTCAATAACATGCTTGGATTTTAGAAAGTTTTACTGAAAAAAATCTTTCAAACATGTGATCTGATAATCACTGCAGTGAAAAGGTTAACTGACGGGCACTAATTGTCCTTGCTAGAAGAGCGGCCATGAACATTTCAATGACGCCCTATCACTTCATTTATAAAGTCTGCATCTTGACAGCAGAAGACATTAATAACAAACTCTCCGGAGAGACTTAATCAAATTCCATGGAAAACCAGTTTGCTTTGATTGGCAGGTTATTTAAATTTACATTAAAATAGCCAGCATCATGGATACATGACTGCTATTGAAATATAGGTATACAATCTGGAAGAATTAGTTTAAAAATTGATGAAGATTAATGATGACAGGTTCTCAAGAGTTAACTTATTACTTTGTAGATACATTCAGACCACCTTTGTGCATGAAAAATAGAAAGAGAATCACTTTAGATGAAGAGGCCACGGAGGGGTCAGCATTCTAACCTGCACAATAAGCAAGCCTCCACTTTTTAATTATCTTTGTGATAAGTCGAGGGGGACATTGAGAAAAAAAGTGTTTTACTTGTTTTGGTGATATCATGGCAAAGCAGTGTACATGATAGGCACTTACATTGTTTATATTTAGTTTAGTTTTAACTCTTACATGTTAATGTCAAGCCAACTTGTGCTAAAATAAATCAAATTAAATTTACTGTCATTATACCACAGACTACAATTAAACGTATTTGTTCTTATTCTTGACAAGACATACAGTACATGAAATATTTCACGTAACTCTTAATTCCGTACATAAATTACAACATAATTCATTTATGTATCTGTTAGGCCCATACTGATACAATATCGTATTTTTAAAGGTACTGTGTTTGTTATTCAGTACTAGGATTGATGGTTTTGTGGTATACTTTGAAATGTCATGCACTTGGAAAGGAGACCTGTTAATAAAAATTGTTACTGTCATTGCATCAAAATTGCAAGTACTTTTAACCTGAAAAATACCAAAAGTTAAATCAAGAGGTTCAACTTACTGCATTTAATTGGTCACAAAAGCATTACTTCATGAGCTGAATCGTTAACAATAATTAAAATATTATTTAATAAAACAAGTCTTTAGAAAAGTGGTGAATGTAACATACAGTTTATAGTTTGCTAAAGAAAGAAGAGAATAAAGGAGGACATTGACGTGACAAATTTCTGTAGCAAATCAACTTATTCCGCCTGTTTGTCTGTACTCTTTGTACATTTGTGCTGGCATCACACAAAAAAGACTGCAAACACATTTTTAGGAAATGTGCAGGATATTCTACACTTAATTTACAGCAAGAGTTCCCAACTTTTTTCAGCCGCAGACCCCTTTACCAAAAAATTTTAAAACCGTCGACCCCCTAGTCACATGCAACAGATTTTAAATGTCCGCAATTGCTTTGATACGTTCGATACGACAATGCACAGACATGTTTGCACTATATTTATTTTCATGCATTCTTACGTGTGACTCTTTTAATGACACATTTTACCTTTCCGTTCACAAGTTTGGTATGTAATGTGTTTTTATCAAAAAAGTGTTTTTTTGAATTATTTTACTTCTTAATTAGGTACCTATTGGAATCATAGATATTTTGAAGTAACAAACAAATAGCAGCAGTAAGGGGGTCAAATTTTTTTATTTAAACTATCGACCCCTAGAAAGTTCAAATCGACCCCAGGGGGTCCATATCGACCACTTTGGGAACTCTTGATTTACAGGCTGTATTGTGTCTTGAAGCCCCTACCTACAAGCAGCAGGGGGGTAGCCCAGAGGCAGAATGAGAGACATGAAATGCTACATCAGTGGGGTCCAATCTCAGTCCTTGGAGAACCCAGTGGCTGCAGGTTTTTATTCCAACCAGTTTCAGTGAGTCATTTTTCCTCAAATTCGTCTTGTTCTGCATTTAGAAAAGAGCAGTACTGTGAGAATTATATTGAAAAGAAATTTAGAAATGTTCATATTTTTGATCTAATTTTCCTCTTAAGTCATTTTTTTCTTTATAGTTTGCTCCATAACATGTACCCTAATAATGACAATTAACAATGATGTTGACACCAGGGCAAATGACACTGACTGCTGCTGGTCTCTCTTCAGCCTTAATAAAAAGATAAGGCCAGGTTTATAATTCACGCCACGCGACGCATGGTCCAGTGGACGCTCCTGCTATGCAAGTGTTTTACTGTTGATACTTGCACGCATACTTTACATAAATCTGGAAGATTCCACCAGGTGGCAGTGTGTTGGGATCAGAGCTTAAAACAGCAGCCTGACATCCGGATCATACTGAATGTGGGATGTGGGTGGAGTTGTCGGTGTTTGATGGGTGGAGTTTTTGAATATAGATGAAGATAAGGTGTAGTTGGTTTTTGTTTTTGGCTTGTGGTGGGGCTCTCCTGGTTATGGTCTCTGTTAAGCTGAAACAAGCACCTGAAAAGAAAGATTTAATAACATTTACTTTGGAGCAGTCAAGCCTTGTGTGTCACTCCCTGCTGTAAATTAGGACAAGGGAACTCTGGGACAGGGTTTTACCCCAGAGCACGTTGCTCGGGCCCTGGACCTTCACATCACTGGACACGAGGAAGGAGAAGCTCCCCTGAGTCACCCCAACCATGGTCCGGAGACAGGCAGGAAAGGTAACAAGTGCGAGATATCATCACGGTGAGAGCAGGTTCGGCTTCGCTGTGTTGTGAATTGCCAGAAACACCCAATAAAATCCGAGGACACCTTGCCACAATATATCTGAAAAGGATGTTTAAAGATTAAATCCATCAATCTGGGATTTTTGGCTCCTAAAATTTGGAAATCCCCTTATCATTAGCATTGGTAAAATTTGAAAGCCGTACACCAATCAGCATTTGCAGAAGAAGTGGCACACTTTTTTCCCCTGAATCTTCACTTCCGTTCTGGTAGTAAACAACGCAGATATCGACGAGAATAGAAACAACCTTTCAAGTTCTTGCCTTTTGTCTGTCCAACTTGGCTTTTTCACTTCATCTTCTTTATCTTCTTGGTGATTAAAAGTTTCATTATAAATGTTGTTCCTTTCCTTAATTATTTGTAATCCTAATTCACCGTAACTAAGTGAATTTATTCAAAAATAAATTACAATTTCACATTTCATATGTGAGATCTTATTTTCGATTCTTCTTTCAGCAGATTGGTTAAACAAGAAATTTCACACAGCCAGGCACAGTCTGTCATATTTAAGTGCAAGTAAGTAATGCTTTGCGAAATTTTAATGGAGAATATTATTACCACCCATTGTTTCAAAATGGATTTATAATTGTAAATGAGTCAACTATTAAAATTTCAGCTAATTAAAAAAAATCACACATTTATTCTGACATATAAGTGCAGTATGTTTTTTAGTTATCAGTTGATCAAGTAATAAGTCACTTCTTCAAAAATTTAATAATATTTTCATAATTCTTTCATTGACATAAATTCAGGAATACCCATTATGACGAAAAGAAAGTGCAAGTTCACAGATTACTTGAACAACAAATTAGATTTATCAGATTATATCAGATTTATTGAGAAAAACAGCTTCAGAGGAAAAATATAAAATAATGTAAATAAATGCAAATAAACTAAATTGAAAAGAGTAAAATTATTTTTATTTTACTAGAAACGAATTTAGTATTTATATTTTTTTTTTCAGGTTAAGGCTATCCAAATAAGATTGGAAGGAATGAAGTCTGCTAATTTAAGAGGTTTGACGTATTCAAAATATTAAATGGGTTATTAGTTTACCAGAGACTGTGACTGTGGCCATCATACCATAATTATAGTGATAAATTGTAACTAAAGGTTTATATCATTTTAAAAAACCATAAGACAGTATAAAGACGTATTATTGCATCATAGGTAAAGGCATCCTCAAAAGTCCTCATTTTTCAACCCAAATGTCCTCATTTCCAGAGAAAGAGAGTTGGCAGCCCTATCTCTGTCATTCCAAAAGATGGCCCATCACAAACATTTGCAGCAATAAAATGCATTGCACTTCTCATTCCAACAGATGGCACATCACAAACATTAACACCGCTTTTACAAGTGGCATATACAGTAACAGAGACATGTGCATTGTACGGTGCACTGCAAGCACTAACACTGAGGTCTACATTGACTACTTAGGTTTAATTTTTTATTGTTTATAGATTTTATTTATTTATTTCATTTTGTATTCCATATAATCAAGACTTACTTTAACATCAAAGAAAGTAACATTACATAGAATTGAGTGAGACTTAACAACCCGAAAATCAACCCCAGCCCAAGAGAAAGTGAGGCAATCCACCAGCAAGAGCAATTCTTTAAAAAAAAAAAGGGAGAATATCGCTTGGCCTGATATAAAAGCTTAATTTAACATTTTGTCAATTTGGTTTTGCCCATATTTTAAAAACATTTTGAACAGATCATCTAAATGAGAATTATTTTTTCTCCAATTTCAAATAGTATTACAGCGGTGGTGAACTCTGATCACGCAAAGCCACAGTGGCTGCAGGTTTTCGTTCCTCCCAGTTGCTTAATCAGAAGCCAATCCTCACCAATTACAGATCTGATTTAATTTCGTAGCTTGTTAGTGTTTTAACTCTACCATGTCAGTTCATTCTTAAATCACAGATTTTTTTTTTCTTTCTAGTGATACGTCACCCAAGTGATTTGAAGCCTGAAATGGATGTGTAATTCTCAGTTCTTCACTTTCTCTTCCATTTCCTTCTGAGTACTTCATTAAACCAAATAGTAAATGATGAATAGGGTTAGGGTTAGAAAATTGATTGAAAATGAAATTTGATATCTGGACATAAGTCTTCACACATTATACACTTCATGTGAAAATGTTGTCATTAGTATTAAAACATGAAAAAAGTTTCTGTTTTAGTTATGTGTTCAACATTTCTTTCCTTGCATTTCCTATCATCCTACATTTACCCAGATTGTTGTCGACACAGAACACACATGAAATGCATGTGTTCCAAATAACGATATATTATTTACCCTATACAACTCCAGGGACCTCATACAGAGATTAACAGACTTGAGCTTGGAAAACTTTTTGTCCGAGTTGAGCTGCAGCGGTGTGGGGTATGGAATAGCAGGCTGCTTGCTGCTTGTGCCGATCGACACATTTACAAAACAAAAGACGCTAATGGAAAGGTGCGAAGGAATTTAAAGTGGCCCGGGATTACGAGTTTTTTCGTAGGTTTCAAGGATTCTAGTGTTAAAGATTTTGGTCCAGAATGATGTTAATTTGGTGCACACCCAGAACATGTGACCTAGTGAAGCTGGAGCTCGATTGCAGCATTTGCAGATTGGATTTTGCCTTGAATACATTTCGGACAATTTTAACCAAGATAAAAGATTTTGAATTGAATGATGTAATGCTTAATCCAAAACAATTTCCAAACATTAAATACTGTGCAGGTTTGAGAGGGTAGATAAAAGTGGTTATCATGTAGAGGTGCAACAGATAAAAGTTTCTCTGTGTCAAAGTGCTTCCTGCATTACTTCCATATTCTGAGTGGTTGATGAACAATTTGATTATCAGTATATTCACAATTTGTGAATACTGGGGCACAGAGCAGGGCATTTAAAGAAGTACAAGATTTTATTTCTATTGCAGACCAGGCTTGCGTAGATTACTTAGATTTCAGCCAGCCTTAGATGGGTATCACATCTAGTAGAACAATAAATATATAAAAAAATATACTTATATGTGTCTTAATACATGAGACTATTAACATAAGAGTTATTTCCAGTGTTGCACCTACTGCTAGCAAAATCTTATCCAATATCCATTAGCGTCAACTCATATGAGCAAGCTTGATAATGAATTAATGCATGGATAATGATGTAGACTTGAGGATTTTCTCGTGACACTGAATCTGAATGACAACCAAAGTGAACAAAGTAACAAGAGAAAAAGGGAAGTTTATTAATTTAAGGAGGAATAACAACAGCAGGGAGCAGGGTACACAAAACAATATGGGGAAAAATTAACTAAACATATAACAGAGACATATACATTGCATTTTTGGTCATTCCAACAGATGGCGCAGCACAAATATTTGTAGTACTGCATTTTATTACTACAAATGTCTGTGATGCAGCATCTATTGAAAAGACAAATACAATGCCTTTTATTACTACATGTATTAAAAAAATACATTCCAGAAGATGGAGCACTGCGAAGGTTTATGCTGAGGTCTACATTGATTATTTACATTTCAACCCATCTTAGGCAAGTAGCACAGCTAGTCTATTATAACTATAATGTTAAATAACTTTATAGCATCATATCTGTTTATGTAAAACATTTAGTTTTGTTTTGCTGTGTTTTTAATTTTCAGTGTGTTTATGTACATTGTTTATACCGCATAAAGTATTGGAATTTTTCATGTTTTATTGTTATCCAACATTGAAACAGGATTTAATTTAACATTGATCGTCAAAAAAAAAACAGTCTCTTTAATTTCAAAGTGAAAACAGATCTCTGAAAAGTGGTATAAACTAAATACAAATATAAAACACAAAATAATTGATCTCATAAGCTTTCATCTCCTTTAATATGACAGCCCTAAATAGAAGTCCCAGAATTAGCTCAGTCAGAGATCACATGTCTGGGGTTTCACTTGATTGTCATAAAATGTACCTCATCTGGAAGGTCCTACTTGTGGTGAGTCAGCATCACGGATTAACCTACACAATGAAGACGAGAACTACTTCTTCTTTCGTTTTTTCACCACTGGGGGTCACTGCAGTGGATGATTTTTTTTCCATATCTTCTTGTCTTCTGCATCTTGTTCTGTTACACCCATCACCTGCATGTCCTCTCTCACCACATCCATAAACCTTTTCTTAGGCTTTCCTCTTTTACTCTTCCCTGGCAGCTCCATCTTTAGCATCCTTTTCCCAATATACCCAGCATCTCTCCTCTGCACATGTCCAAACCAACACAATCTCGCCTTTTCGACTTTGTCTCCCAATCATCCAACTTGAGCTGACCCTCTAATGTACTCATTTCTAATCCTATCCATCTTCGTCACACCCAATGCAAATCTTAGCATCTTTAACTCTGCCACCTCCAGCTCTGTCTCCTGCTTTCTGGTCAGTGCCACCGTCTCCAACCCATATACTATAGCTAGTCTCACTACCATCCTGTAGACCTTCCCTTTCACTCTTGCTGATACCTGTCTGTCACAAATCACTCCTGATACTCTTCTCCCCCCATTCCACCCTGCCTACACTCTCTTTTTCACCTCTCTTCCACAATCCCTATTACTCTTATTGTTGATCCCAAGTATTTAAACTCACCCACCTTCACCAACTCTACTCCTTTCATCCTCACCATTCCACTGACCTCCCTCTCATTTACACACATTTATTCTGTCTTGTTCCTACTGACCTTCATTCCTCTCCTCTCTAGAGCATATCTCCACCTCTCCAGGGTCTCCTCAACCTGCTCCCTACTCTCACTACAGATCACAATCTCATCAGCAAATATCATAGTCCACGGGGACTCCTGTCTAATCTCATCTGTCAACCTGTTCATTACCATTGCAAATAAGAAAGGGCTCAGAGACGATCCCTGAAGTAATCCCACCTCCAACGTGAATGCATCCGTCACTCCTACAGCAGACCTCACCACCGTCACACTTCCCTCGCATATATCCTGTACCACTCTTACATATTTCTCTGCTACTCCCGACTTCCTCATACAATACCACAACTCCTCTCGAGGCACCCTGTCATATGCTTTCTGAAGACAAGACAAAAACACTCCAAAGAAACTCCATGAAAATGTAATTTGAAAAGCACAAGTCAGGAAACGAAGATAAGAAAACATCCAAGATCCTGAATATCCCACTGAATTCAATTGTTTAGAAATGGAAAGAGTAAGGCACAGCTGTATGGCTGCTTAGAGTAAGTCGTCCACAAAATGAGTGATCATGCAAGAAGAAGACTAGTGAGGGAGGCCATCAAGGGACCTACGAAGGCTCTGAAGGAGTAACAGGCTAACAGTGACGGAGACAGGAGTGACAACTGATGTCCTATTTATCAGTAGCAACTTTATGGAACAGCAGCAAAGAGAAAGCCACTGTTAACAAAACACACAGTTTGATAAAAAGCAGCGGGGAGGCACTGAAGTCAGCAGTAAGAAGGTTCTATGATTTGAAGAGACTAAAATTGAGCTTCCTGGCAGTTCCAATAGGCAGACCTCCATGTCTGACTTAAGTAAAGCACTGCATGTTATGATAAACATATCATAGCTGCAAGGAACTGCTTAATGGCAACAATGTGAATGTTCTGGAGTGGCCGAGTCAGAGTCCAGGGGCCTCATGTATAACGCCGTGGGTAGAACTCGCACTATAACATGGCGTAAGCACAAAAGCCGAAATGTGCTTACGCACAGAAAAATCCAGGTGCAGGAATCTGTGCATACTCCAACTTCCACATTCTTCCGCTACATAAATCCCGATCAGCGTGAAAAATAACGCTCGTGCACGTGCTTTATGTAACGCCCCAACTCCTCGCAGAATTACGCCTCTTTGAGTATGCAAATCAATATAATTCGCCCTTAAGCTCAGCCTTCTTTGAAAAGACAATGGGAAAAGCACGGGGGAAAATATAAGAATTTCAGCGAATCCCAAGTGGAGGCAAAGGAAAAACATACTATTTGTTCAAATAAACAGTGGTATAATCAACAAAAGGAAGTTGATCGAGTGACATAGCGTGTTGGAGAAACTTGAAAGCTCACGTTCACAAAATTGCACAGTGCCGGAAATAATAAAGAAGTCACATATCAAAGTCGCCGTGAAAAGGCGAGTTGTAGCCCACTGTCTGAGTGTCATATGAAAGCTTATTAGGGTACATAGAAAAAAAAGGCACACAGTGGGGAAAAAGCATGAAATGTCAACTTCAATCTCGACATTTCCACTTTAATCACGTAGTTTATTTTGTCATTAAAGTAGAACATCATAAACTTCATCTTAAAATCGTTTAATTAACCAGTTTCTCAAATCACATCGTAATTAAAGTAGCACGTTAAATGCTTTGTTTTGTATTTGATCTTCTATGTGCTCTATGTGTGTGAATCACTACTTGCTTCTTAAACCGGCTCTCTTCCTCCAACTGGAAACAGAATCCATTACATTCATGATATTACAGCTGTCTGAATAATTAAAATATTGAGATGTATACGTAATATTTTCATGATGATAGGAGTTAAAGCACGTTATTAAACATGGGTTTCACAGCGCAATGATTGTGTGCGACCTTCGATGAAATAATTTATTGCAGCAGTACTCAGGGGCGGCTTTAGGCTTGTGGCGGCCCTGGGCAGAGAAAGAATCGGTGGCTCCTTCGCCCGCCAATGTCAATAAGGTAGCTTATGCACGGTGGATGGCCACGTCCGTTGCGGACACTGCATAGCCGCCTCGTGCTCATGACACAAGCATTTAACTTTTGCCGAAATTTGTCACTGCATTTTTAGCTGTGTTGTTATTTTCTCTTTCTGTTTTATATTCAATATATATTGGCGTAGCCGCCCCTGCAGTCCTTGCTTTTCTTTCTCCAAGTAACCGATCGCCAGACAATCAGCTCTGTAATAGACATTAAGCCATCTGTAAGCTTAGAGCACCGATTCTTCAAAACGTTTAAGGAACATTGAAATACCTTCGTAGTACATATTTAATTATTCTATCCTTCACGACAGTCCCAGTGAAGAATATAGATTATTTAAATGAAGTTAAAGTTTTATCTGTATAATATAAGAAACATATTTTGCTGCATTTCATCTTAAAAATGATATTGTCATCATATGTAAATATGCGCTTTATAAAGTGGCTCAGGTTGTGCGATATTATAACTGTAGTGCAAGTTTACAGTGGGGTGATTGTACTTATAAATACAGATAGTTCTACAAGGAGCGATTGATTAAGTGTGTTTAAAGTTCTTGGGATGAAACTGTTTCTGAACCGCGAGGTTCGTACAGGAAAGGCTTTGAAACGTTTTGCCGTGGCTGAGACAGCGTGTCCTTGAAGCTGTATACCGATAATTCTCTTTCCGATCAGCTGCTGCTGTGATTCACACTCAGATACAGTGATATAAATACTCCGAGTGGTGCAGTGAGAGTAATATGGAAAAAGATGATCCGCTGTGGCAACTCCTAACAGGAGCAACTGAAAGAAGAAGAAGAAGAAGGTGCAGTGAGAGTAACAACACTAAAGCAGTTATGGTATTTGGAATACTATGGCTATTCCCTGGATCATTATATTGTTACAAGTTAATTACAATCAGATGCATTACACTAATAAACAATATGCGGTTAGTTTCAGTGTATTTATAAAGCCGCATCAGGAAAATAAGGTGTAACCACACAGGAACAGTAGCACTGCTTTGACGCTGGGTGCCGCCAGTCTGCAAAACCAAGTGGAGAACTTGCGTGCGACAAGGTATGAGGTACCGTAGAAAAGTGTGTGGCTTTATGCCAAGTGTATGGTTTTATACATCGCGATTTGAACGTGGAAAAGTTCTTACGCAAATTTCTGTGTGTACGCACCATTTATACATGAGGCTCCAGGTCTCTGTCGAACTGTGAATTTGTTGCTGGACTTGATGAAGACTTGTCATTCATAATCCCCTTGCAACCTGACAGTGATTGAACAGTTCTGTAAAACAAAATGGAGAAGATTGTCAGTGTCCAGATATGCAAGCTGGTAGACAGACTCAAGGCTGACATGGCTGCCAAAGATGCATCTAATAAACACTTGAAGGGGGTGAATACGTATGTGATCAATATTTTTTTTTTATTTGCAATTAATTCAGATTGCTTTGCCATGACCTGCGTTCACTTTGACATTAAAAGGTCTTTTTTTTTAATCAGTGTCAAAAAGTCAAATGAAGTCCACTGTGATTCAATGCTGCACTGTATAACAATAAAATGCTTAGGGAGTGTAAACGTTTTATTGGCACCATTTGTAAATGGTATATGTTTGTTTAATTTTTCTGTTATTGCCTTATAGTTATAGATATGTGTGAAGGCTCTGAGCTTGTGCTTAGTGAAATGCTCTGTACAGAATAACTTGAGTATATCCGAATGCTTTGAATTACATTTAAAATCACATTTATATCCTTCACAAAAATACATCACAACATTAAAATCAGGAAGCCATTAGACTCTTTTCCACGTTTTACAGCTCCAATATTTTATTTTTCTAATGGTATGAAGTTGTAAATTTGTTCCGTGATAACTTCAATGTATTCTCCTACTCAGCAGACTATTGCTTCTGCCATATTTAAGTCTATGTACATTTACAGTACAGTGCATTCTGGTCTGTGCTTCCACTTTAATTTTTGAATGGTCAAACTTATCTATAATACACAAATAAAAATACGGAGCTTATTTGAATGCTGGTGTTTCCATGGGTTAAACTGTATGATGATTTATTGTGACATTATGTGATTTTTATAGCTGCCCTAGTCTGATGCATGGCATTAATATCGACATGCTAGAAAGAACGTAATTTAGTAAAGCCTAATTTACAATCCACAATGTTAGTTAAGACCACTGTTAAGTGACATAAAGAAACGGTAAGTGATTTGTAGCTGCTGAAATGGCAGCAAGCCAAATACACTGCTAACTTATATAAAGGACATGGCAAAAAACATCATTAGGGAAGAATAATGTGACGGACACAAGACACTCTGTCTTCTCATACATTACGAAAGACAATAAAGAAACAGAAAGGTGGCCACCTTAAGGGCACAACCATATTGTTTGACATTTTTGAAGTGAGATTCAATCAATTAATAAGGCAGATATAAAGGAGCTGTTGCTACTTCAGTGTTGTACATTTTCACAGATGGCTTAGTAAATCTTTCAAGATAAATAATTAGAATCGGGGTTGGATATTTTTCTTAGGTGCCAATAAGAACTGGACGTTAGAGGCCAAAACTGTGCCCAATCCTTTACTATACCCTTCACAATCAGTTACCCATTAGTCTCCAAGAATTTATTTAAAACCAAGTCTTTAGGACTTTTTTCAAATACTCAGATCTATGGTAGGCATAATCAGCACAGGCCATGTTTCTGCAGCAAGGGAGATGAAGGCCATGACATCTACTTCACTTTTGATTTCATATCTCTAGTTGTTTCAGGACATAAGACACACTCAATATCTAATGATATAACTATTATGTTTTACCATGGCACGTTATTTCAATAGTTTAGACTTATTAAAATAGTGTTATCATGACAAAATTTGTAAGTCAGTTTTGTGTGGCACGGTAAAGTAGTTGTTAGGACGACTGCCTTACACGTCTCAGGTTCAAATCCTGCTCTAGTCAATTTGTACTTGGAGTTTCCACATTTTCTCTGTGTCTGCATTTTTTTTATCTAAAGGGTGATCATTTTTCTTCCACAAATTAAGATGTTACAAGAAAATGATATTAATAATGAGAACACAAAGCATCAACAACAAGTGAAAAAAGACAGATCCTAGTGTTATGCTGCATTTTCCTTATAGTTCATTGCTCCTGTCAGATGGCGTAGCTTGAACACCTCCTAACACCAAAAGGCACTCTTTTTCTTGCCATGACTCAGACATGATACACTCACCAAGGGGCGCTCCAGCTCCACAAAGGCTCAGATACAAGTGTAAAAGCACAATGAGATGTTTATTCGTGGGAAACACTTCCAATAAGTGTTTCCCATAGCTTAAAAGCACAATGCAGCCAGCAAATAGCAATCACATAGCAAGACTTTGTCTTCTCTCTCTCTTTTCTCTGTTGGTCACCGGCTCCTCTACTTCACGCAAGCTTCGTCCTCCTTCCTCCCAACTGGCTTTTCAAGCTATGGCAGGCAGCTCCTTTTAAGTAATCTTTAGAAGCACTTCCAGTGTCCCAAAGGCTTGGCCCCAGAGCACTTCCGGGTAAGGCAAAAGCCCCATAAAGTAGGGCTTGTTAGTCCCTGCAGTACCCCCCAGAACCCAACAGGGCTGAACCAAAGAACTCCAGTTCCCATGATGACTTATGGGAATTATGCTGTCTCTCCCTGTCCTTCCTGATTGAGGACGTCCCTGCCAGGCCAGGCTCCTGTCCTTTCCTCACACAATAAATAAATAAAGTCACAAAATGAGCTGCTGAGTTATGGAAGGTTTAGTAGCAACAGAGATTAAACATAGCATTAAATCTTCAGCTAATGTTATGCTAACAGAAAGAACCCAGCCAGAGACCATATTGTCAGGAGGTCTACAGTTCACCTGGCCATATATTGACTTACATAATTACATAATTCGTTCCAAACCTCTGGTCGTAAACCGATTTGGTCGTGAACCGAATCAATTTCCCCTATAGGATTGTATGTAAATACAATTAATCCGTTCCAGACTGTATGAACTGTATGTAAATATATTTTTTTTAAAGATTAAGCACAAATATAGTTAATTACACCATAGAATGCACAGTGTAATAGTAAACTAATGTAAAAACATTGAATAACACTGATACAAAACACCCAGGCTCCCTGCTCAGCTGCAGGCGCAGGCTCGCTCTCTCTCAGCAGCACGCACCCTCTCTGTCTCTCTCTCAGCAGCGCGCGCTCGCTCGCTTTCTCTCTCTCTCTCTCTCTCAGCAGCACGCACCCTCTCTCTCTCTCTCTCTCTCAGCAGTGTGCGCTCGCTCGCTCTCTCTCGCTTTCTCTCAGCAGCACGTGCTCTCTCTCTCCCTCTCTGTAACATTGCAGCAGTTCGCACTATAGCCTTGCAAGCCGATCGCTGTATAAACACCTTATTTTAATGAGTTTTAAGCACGGGTGGGGGGTGGGAAGGAACATTTGAACAAATCCGAACTTTATTTAAAAACCAACCACAAGCAACCAAGAAAATAACATTACAGGAGTTCGCACTATAGTCTTGCAACCGATCGCTGTATAAACACTTTTTTTAATGAGTTTTAAGCACAGGGGAAAAAAAATGAACATTTGAAAAAAGTGAAAAGTAACACCGCAACAATTCACGCTACGAACCGAAAAATGAACATTTGAAAAATCCGTAATACAAAAACTAATCATAAACCACCAAGAAAACTAACTTTGCATGAGTCGAGTTCTGGCATGAAGCGAGGAGGAACTGGGTGGAGAGGAGGTTACAGTTTTGAGGGAGAGTCTGGCTCCGCAATGGAGGGATGTTTTCCTTCAGGTGTTTTCTCTCGTGTGATTTCTTGGGTTTCTGGTGTTTTTAGCTGTTTAGCTGGTGGGAGCGAAAGCCTCGTGCACCCATTCCAAAAACAAAGTCTTAGTGACCCAACCCTTCGTGTTTGCCCTCCACATCACTGGCAGTCTGGCTTTGTTTACATTGTGCTGCTTGAAAGCACAAGGGTTCTCAAATTGGTAAATGAGTAAACTGGTAAACAGTTTTTCCACCTCTTCCAGCACTTGAGGTCTCTGCCTGGTTAACGCTGCTCTTTTTGCAACATCAGCTGCTTTAATAGATTCTTTCTGCTTTAGAATAGTCGAAATCGTAGGTTTTGACTTCTTGTACTCGGTGGCAAGATCAGTAACACGAATGCCATGCTCAATACTTTTCAATAATTTCTTTCCTTACTTCGATTTCAATTTTCTGCAAAACTTTCTTCTCACCACTCTTCACTTGCTTAGAAGGCATGGTTAACTGCAAAAGCACACGAAATACTGTAGAGCACAAAGAGATCACAGATAAAGCACGCACGTCTGACTAAGAACAATGAACAGGGAGCGGCTCAACACGTGCTTAAATACAGTAATCGGTGTGTACGAACCGGAAGGGAAATGAAATAGAGCACAAAGAGTTCACAGCAAAAGCATGCACGCATGTGCAAGCACGCATGTCTGACCGAGAACAATGCAACACGTTCGGAAATCATCAGCGCACACGAACCGAAAGGGAAACTGGCTTGTTCGTATACCGAGTGTGTGGTCATGAACCGAGGCAAAAGTTTGGCAAACTTTTTGGTCGTAAACCGAGTTGTACGTGTACCGAGACGTTTGTGAACTGAGGTTCCACTGTACTTCCTCATCAAATGGAAGCCCCACAATGAAGCGATCACGAATGTGGTCGTAGTACCAATGGAACCTGACAAGGCTGCCCTATGGACACCTGCCTGCCTTGTAGCTATCCATAGATGTAACGTCTCCCTGGAATTGCTGCTACATAGCGCATCAAGGGAGCATGTAGCCCTACCAGGTTGCCTGTGCTGCCACACTAGCCTCCCAGCAAGGTAAGGGATCAGAACCATCTTGACAGGGACGCCAGCCCATGCGTGGCATCCATCCCAATATATATGTCTTTAGGGCAGTGTTTCTCAACCACTGGGTCCAAACCCAATTTCTTGGATCAATCTTGCGAGTTGCTGTTATTTATAATGGTAGTAGATTGGGATAGTACACAAAGTTGGCACATGAAATGGATTGCAGCTCCAACAATCACACTCATTTGCCAACACACCCTGACAATATGAAGAGACTTTCATGGGAGAAAAAGTGGGTCGCAAAACTAGAAAGGCTGAGAAACCCCGACATCTTCAGGGCTCCTGCCACGTAGGCAATTCCACCCTGAGTCGAGAGAGGGTGCTGTTGCTAATGCCATCTTCTTTTACATCTGCAGTTCAGAGGGACACCAGCCATTAGATGACTGACCTCACTTCCTCTCTGACCCAGGAAGCCCCGACACTTCTGGATGGCAACAATAAAACCCTTAGAAGCTTTCTATCTCTAATTACGACTTTTTTTATTTACAACAGATTCCTTTAGTTTTTGCACTACCATCTAATTTTTCATATTTAAAATCAACTCACTAAAAGGGGTTACCTGGCTAGTACCCAACCCTTCTGGCTGCCTGTCTTTTGTTTATTTTTAATATATATAGATACAGATATAAAATATATGGTACAATGTTTACCTAATTAGAGTTGTGAAATTGTAGACAACTGAAACAATTTTCATTGCTTCATTTCTGGCTGGCATAATCACAAATGCTGGTGAAGAGTTGTTTGTTTTACTTCTGCTAAACTGCTACAAAAAACAAGTTCTGTATTTAATTTTCAGACTTGTCAGACCATTTACAGTGAGCTTGTGTTTAATAAATTTATGCTGCTCCACTCAGGCTTTCTTGTTTTCATTACCCGTCTCCCAACCCTTCACTAGGATAAATAGGTTGATTGAACTGAATGAACTGGATAGTTTTACAGGACTGACAAATAGATGGAGGAATATTGTTGTGCTTATTTGACATCTAGCTCATAGTTTTCTATAATGCTACACAATCAATCTTCAAAAACTAAAAGCTGCTTGGGTAAAAAATAAGAAAAGGACGTCTCTGAATATTTCTTGGCATAAATGTTTTCAAATTGCATTTTAAATTCCTGTTTTTATGCATGTAATTTCTCTTGCACTTCTTTTGAAATAGGCAAGGAATGAGATGAGACATGACATGTGATATGCTTCCCAGTGGGATGTCTGCATTTGCAGAAAAACCTGGTATTAAAGTGGAAATCAGAACATAACCACCAGTGTTCTCTTATAGCATTAGCTGACAAGTATAATTCCCTAATGAGTGACTATCAAAAAAGCTCCAACAGAGTGCTTATTGTTAATACATTCATTCAGCGGTTAATCCTGTTGTTAAGATTTCAAATGCTCAAGAATCCCACCATGGGAATGAATCCAGCCTATCCTTAAACTGAGTCACTTTAGTGGGCCCTTGATTGAATACTATTTCCTATACAGAACATGCTTAGCAACATTTAGCACTGCTGCCATAACTGCTACTCAGTCTTGGGGCAAAGTAGCTTTGAACTGGAAACCCACCAGTTACAGAACACCTGCTCTCTGAGTATCTGGGTTTGCTTTTAGCTCTTATTATAGTTATTAATTTCACACTAGTAAATGGAATGATCAGGATGTATCCAGGGCAAGCTGGGAAGAACCTGACAAAAGCTGCACTGAATTATCTACACATTTTCAAAGGTGAAGTCAAAGAATGTCTTGTTAACTCAGAATCTACTGCACAGTAGCAACATGACTTACTGAAGGCCACCCGAAAGGCATACTCATGTTGTGTTATACTTGTCATCAGCTGTTCAGGCAAAGTTATAACTGTAGTATTTAATTCTTAACTATTCTGGTGTTTTTTTCTGGGTTTTTCATTAAGGATTTAGGTAATGGGAGCATAACAGCACATAACTAATGAACACATTAGGTAAGCTGATTTGTGTTTTCTATTCAATAAAAAGAAGTTCTGTATTTTAAAGCTTTCTTGCTTTGATGGCGCCAGAGAATGGCAATGTGTTGCTTGTTGGTTGGAGCACCAAGTTAGAATTTCACTGTATGCATGACAAAACTACTGTTACTACTGCTAGAGGTCTGGACAGTATTTGTCTACTCTGCAGTGGTATGACAATGAAAAGTGGTCAAAACCATATTTGTGTCGGCTCTAAAGTTCCACAAGTCTTCCCTCCATTTGTGCCGTCCAAAACACCTGTTTCCCTTTGTTCATTGAAGCAGCCATTGCTCTTCACGGTTCTTCTTTTTCTTGTAGATTTGTATTGTACTTCTCGTAGTGCAATCTTTGACCCCTGCTACCTCCAACTTGTGTAGAGCTATGTGACTCTATTATGCTATAACCTCCATGATTGAGTCACTTGGGATATCACAGTACATGACTGTCCATGACTTGCTAAGATTATGTGTATATCTTTTGAATAGCACTCTTCATTGAGTGGATTGCTGAAAGTCCTCTAACAAGTTCACAGGCAAAAACCAATTATAAACTTTACACATTACTAAGTCCTACAATTGGTTTGGTAACCAAGTATCGGTCCACCCAGGCACCAGACCATTATGACTCCTCCTGCAGGTGGTGGGCCCACTGGATGATGGACCCATGTTGCCCCCTCTGGGTTGTGCCTGTCTGGGTCCCAAGGGTAAATGCCTGACCTCCAGGTGCTTAAGGATGAGCTCCCCCTAGGCCTAACTCCTGGACAGAGCCATGGCTTCCCTTTTTCTGGGGATTACTGAATCCTTGACTTGATTTTTCAGAGAGGCACTTAGCCTGGTCCCTCACCTCTTACCACTTTGCTTTGGGTGACCCTACCAGGGGCAACTATCTCTGACCGTTGATGATCATTGGGACACATAAACTCCTCCACCATAAGGTGGCAATTCATGGAGGGTTGTCTGGGCTCAGCCTAAAGCGCAGACATTCAGGAGGAGTTCAAAGTAGAGCAACTGCTCCTCTGCATTGAAAGGACCCACTTGAGATGGTTCAGGTATCTAATTAGTATGCCTCCTGGATGCCTCACTGGGGAAGTGTTTTGAGCATGTCGAACTGTGAAGAAACCTCAGGGGCAGATAGTGGACATGCTGATGAGATTATATCCCTCAGCTGGATTGGCAATGCCTTGATACCCTCCCAGAGGAGTTGGAGGAGGTGGTGAAGAAAATGAATGTCTGGGCATCATTACTTAGACCGCTGTCCCTGCGACCTGGACACAAATAAACAGCAAACAATGGATGGATCGATGGACAAATTACTAAGTATACAAAGCTCAGATATAAAGATACAGATTAAATAGATCACACAGTAAAACAAAACAACTTCAAAATGCATGAAAGTATATTAATATTATATAGTATTGTGGAAGAATTATTTTAGGGTAAAATATCATTTATCTTAAAGAAATAGCATAAAGGTTGAATAAATGTCAGAAACCTATTCAGGCACACCAGGAAACCAGATAAAGGTCAAGTGAACAACAAAATGTACACTGAAATGCAAGAACTGGTTTAGGAGAAATACTGAGATGGTCAAGTAAATAAAGAATGTACCAGAAGAATGGTTGATGTAATACACAAAATGTACTGAAGGATGACTAAGAGATGACTACGAAATCAGCAGATGTCCTATAAACGAGAATGGACAATTGTTATATGCACAGAAATTTCAAGGGTGGTGGTGCAACTCAAAGGTATAAAAAGAACCAGAATATAATAGAATAAGACTTTTGTTTTATATAAATCATTTGGGTGTAAACCAACGAACCAACCAGAGTAAAATGTATTCATTGATTGACAGTGTATGTAAATTCAGCAGTTTATAAAATGAATCTCTATTCTTTGTTTCTCTGACCATTTTGATCATTCTGACCAGGTTGTAATGGACTGCTTTTGAAGAATGCTCCCTCCAAGGCATTTTGCCGAGGAGTAATTAAAATTTACAATGAACAGCTTTTCTCCTGCCTGATTACTGAATTGTTTCTTTCCTTAATAAGATGTTAAATTTCAACCACAGTATGCCCATTAATATTATAGTTAAGATAAATAAACTGATGGAAAAGTGGTGTTAAGTGTGACAGCGCTTAAGATCCTGCTTCTTGGTTAACTAAGGTATTGATTGTAGAAGTTGTATTCATTTATTTATTTATTGTAATATGTCGAGTGTTCTGAAGAGACATGCAAGTATGTCATTGTAATGAGTATATGTAACAGAAAGCCCAACTTGACTTGAACTGATCCAGCCTTTTAGGTTTTACTGAATGGCAACATTTGAATTGTAAGCATGCAGAACTTTACGGAGTACAAGGTGTGGCAGAAAAGTAATGAGACTGGCAACACTGCAAGCGATCTGGCAACGCTGCGCTGTTGTCCTTGATAGAGCACGTGTATCAGTACCCTCCCATAGCTCAGTGCGAGTTTCAACTCCTTCCTTTATCTAGGTGATTTTTGTGACTGCTATTAGCGAAGTTGTGTTTTTGGTTGTGCGTCACGCAAAATGGAACAGCGGAATTTGGAGCAACGTTGTGCCATTAAATTTTGTGTTAAGCTTGGAGAATCGGCAAGTGTGACGTTTGAAAAGTTAAAACAGGCCTATGGGGAACATTCTTTATCCCGAGCTCAAGTTTTTCAGGGAGGCCTTCAACTTCGAAAACCAATGAAAACATCGAACGTGTGAACACTCTTGTGAGATCAGACCGGCGTTTAACATTAAGAATGTTGAGTGAACAATTAAATTTGAACAGATTTACCGTTCATCAAATTTTGACTGAACATTTGCACATGCGAAAGGTCTGT
Source organism: Polypterus bichir lapradei (assembly GCA_026402145.1). Taxonomy (NCBI): domain Eukaryota; kingdom Metazoa; phylum Chordata; class Cladistia; order Polypteriformes; family Polypteridae; genus Polypterus; species Polypterus bichir. Next base: position 33,387,957 of record JANRMT010062835.1, on the reverse strand, counting down.
GCCAAAATGGTGCCGAAAAACCTCACAATTGAGCAGAAGGACAATCGAAAAAACACATTCCTGTGGTTCCCCAGCCCCCTTATTCACCTGACCTCAGTCCGTGTGACTTTTTCCTTTTTCCTAAACTGAAAAATGTCCTCAAAGGACGTCTTTTCGGGACTTTAGAAAACATCCAAAAGAGTGTAACGGACATGCTGAAGACCATATCGGTTGAAGACTTCCAGCGCTGCTACCAACAGTGGGAACAACGTCTCCATCGGTGTGTAGCTGCCCAAGGGAACTACTTTGCAGGGGATAACATTGATGTTTGAAAAAAATAAAAACTTTGGTAAATACAAAATCAGTCTCATTACTTTTCTGCCACACCTCGTATACAAGGCGCGTAACAGCCAATGGACAGACACAAAGGGGACCCTCATCAGTTTCAAGGGGGTGAAATAAAGTAAGAAAGGCAAAACACCCCAATCACTGCACAAAACCACTTTTGCAGTTATTGATTGAGAGTTATTGATTGGCAATGTTAATAATGCAAAAGGTCTTGATCACCATTATAAAACAAATTTATTTTACTTACAAACAATGAACACATAATCCCATCCTTAATGTGGTCTTTGTATTAAACCATCAAAAGGAGACACTGCCGTTAATGATGTAAAATGTTATCATTGCTACTGAAAACATACCCATTTCCATGAATATTACTCAAAAGGGGACACCTCAGTAAGTATGGAAAATCCTATAATCACTGAAAAAAAAGCATCTGAGGAGCCTGAAGAGCCCTAAAAAACAAAATATGTTGCCATGGGAGGGAGATGATGTACTATTGAATCTGAACTCAAAATGAGTTCTCCAGTAATCTGTCTCGACTGAAATAATGGTTATTAGTTGACCTTTAAATTTAACAATTTTCTAACAGTACTTTGGTTAAATACGAGGTGAAACGTGTCAACTCCAGGGCTGGTTACTGTTTGTTAGATTGAGTTAGTTAATGCTGCGGCTACCAGGAGCTCTGCATGAAAGTCCAGACATATCCATTTTCTTAACTGAGTGGCAAGGGTTTCAGAGAAGTTGTAGAAAGGAAGTTAGGTGTGTCCTCAGTTCAAACACTAAAGGTCAAGAGATGATCTGTCAAGTTTCACGGCAGACTGCTAAATTTAAAGTTAATGACAAAGATTTTAAAAATGAAAAAAATCCTCAAAAACTATGTATTCTTGCAAAGTTGCTCATGTAATTTGGAACTAAGATTACACATGTTTGGAAACTGTGGGGTTAGTTTTTACAAAATTTCTGCTATGATATAACATATTGTGTTGCACTTGCACCAAATGCTCAGCACTATATAGCAACATAGCCACCAAAAATCTCAAAAATAGATGAAAGCAGCACAGAGGAGCAAGCTTCTCTTCCCAGAGTGCACTGGGCATATAGTGAGGAGTCACAGCAAAAGGATGAAGGTCCACGTCTTTAGAGTCCTGGTGCTTCCTGTCTTGCTATAAGGTTGCGAGACATGGACGCTATCCAGTGACCTGAGACGAAGACTGGACTCCTTTGGTACTGTGTCTCTCCAGAGAATTCTTGGGTATGGCTGGTTTGACTTTGTTTCGAATGAGCAGTTGCTCATGGAGTCTCGAATGAGGCACATGACCTGTATTGTGAGGGAGTGTCAGTTACAGCACTACGGCCATGTGGCTCCTTTCCCCGAGGGTGATCCGGCTCGTAAGATCCTCATTGTTGGGGACCCGAGTGGCTGGACCAGGCCAAGGGGTTGCCCACGTAACACCTGGCTGCGGCAGATAGAGGGTCATTTCCGGAGGGTGGGACTGGACTGTGTCTGCCTGGGGGGGTTTGCCAACCGGAATTCAGAGTTGTTTCGTCGTGTAGTGGGTGTGGCATACTTGGTGCCTGATCAGTGTTCTAACAGCGGTAATGCAAGCTGAATAAAGCATAGAAGGACCAGGAAATGATTTGTCATCGTACAGGCTTAAGTCGAAGCCATGAGACACAAAAAGCCCTTTCACTAAACAAGGAATGAGACAAGCTTATAGTAAGAAACACAATAATGAGTTGTAAACCAAAGAAACAAACAAAGAATAGAGATTCACGCAAGGTACATTGATATCCACAAACTTGGACAAAGGATGTTACCCTGGGGCTGGCTTATAAAATGTGATCCTTCATAACTTCAGGGAACATGCCCTTAGCAAACTAACCAACAAATTGGCAACATCCATAAAAAATAAAATGCCAGCACAGTTGAAAGTAAAAATCAAGGTGATGAAATTTCTATTTTTTGAGAATGAGGCTTGCAATTGAAAACATACAATCATCCAGAGATTATATGACGTGAAAACCAAATTTTGGGCACCAACCTCTTTAATTCACGATATTGATTTCCACTCCTTCACCATGATACTCCTTCACTGAGTGATTCTACTGTTGACCTTAGTTATTTATTTCATTGACAGTTCTTTCTTTCTTTCTTTCTTTCTTTCTTTCTTTCTTTCTTTCTTTCTTTCTTTCTTTCTTATCTGCATCATGTAGCACTGCCTTCAACTCCTTCTGACTGGCAATACAAGTTCTTCACACGTCTTTCATCTTACTGGTCTTGGATGTTTTGGCTTTGTAGATTGTATGTTACAAGTTTATTTATGATAATCCATACAGTCAATAGCCAGGGTGAGAGGCATAACAAAAACATTTCAAATACCAGTTATTAAAAATTAACTGGCAAAATAAAAAAGAAAATTCCCAAAAGACCCAAGCATGTTAACGCATGGCCACATTTTCATAATGAGAAGCAAACACAAGCCTGTCTGGGTAGAGCGGAAATGTTACAGCAGAGTCCACAAGGGCTTGTTTTGCTCAGCTGATCCGACGCGCTCAGCATGAATGCCATTCTGTACAAGCCCACTTATAATAAGAACCATGACACCATACTGTTTCATAATTAGAAACAAAAATTGTGGGAAACAATTATACTTAAAATGACAAAAAAGACAACATTCATAAGCGCAAATGAGAAGACGGAAATAGGTAAAAATTGTGAGAATATAAATACATTAAAGAGGTGAAGTTCTGGCTTCTAACAAAACAAAACACACAGTTCTTAGCAGTTGTCCCCAAATGTGCTTTATAGTAAAAAGAAAGACTTCTGTGCTCGTGCCCCTTTATATGACATCATGGATCCTAGAAAACAATAAAACAATTACCAGGCAGAAAAAGAAAAGAAAGGATCCACAAACACTATTAATAATCTGAAATCAGAAGCAGCAATAAAAAGCAACATAGTTTATTTTCCACAAATGCAAGGTCACAATAACAATAGACAAAACACAAAATACAAACCACCAAGAAAATTAATACAAAATCCATCTCATTCAGAAATAAACACTAATGGATTTTACAAAAGCAATATTAAAAAAATACCGAATTGTGTTCTCTTCAGAGGCAGGCAGCACATGAAAGGATGGGTCATGAAAAGAGTTTAAAGCAACACTTGACTCTTCCAAATTTCTATTAGTTTAAGCCAACCACTCCCATGCTTTTATCCAGAACATCTTTCTCAACACTGTAGTAAATTTTCCTCTCTACTTGAACTATTACATCCTCTTGGGATTCCTAAATTGAAAAAAATATTAATATGTGTAGCAATTTAAAACATGTATGTCATGTCTTTAGTTTTGTTTTATCTCTCCTTCTCTTTGACATTTTGGACTCCGTGTGTGTATGTGTACTCATGATTCAAGCCACATTTTATACTTCATAAGCAGCGGTACCTGGCATTGCTCGGGTTGTTCAGTGAATTTAAGCTTTGGTCCTTTTGTCTGCTAGTCTGGCTTCTGTCTGTTTTGGCATTTCACTTTCCTTTAAGCCACCCGCTGGCACTATCCTTAAAACTCACTGTAGTAGAAAAAAAGCAACAATGGGCACCTCCAGGGTCAAAATTAAGGGTTCCAAAGAAGCCTACGGTCTTGTTTTGTCTTGGTAGAGTAATATATTGCTCTACTTTCCCCTTTTTGTATTATTAATATGTAGCCTTAATCAGAATGCCTCACATCTCACAGACTTACCACTGTTTATAAGGTATTATAGTATATAACTTCTCCCCACCTTCCCCTCTACATCTATAACCTCAGGCAATTAGGTATAGTAAAAAAACAGGAGTTAAGTTACAATTTAAATAATGTATTATTGATAATATTCATAAATAATAACAATATGCAAAGTACATTTGAATATTGACAGCCATACAACCTGATAAATGGTGGTGTAGTTTCAGGTGGCACACAAACTTGTTAGTTACTTAAAATGTCTCTAGTTAAGGTATTATTTGTGGTCAGCTTTCTTCAGAACAGGCCATATGCCTGTCTCAATATGGCTACCAAACTATGCTCTTCATTTAGTTTTCCTTTTCAGTTTATGGTGTGAGATGGTCTTTCATCACTTGGACAGAGAGAGAGCTGGGTAAAGCAAGCAAATTTAATTTAAGCAACCAACCCCTACAGCCAATAGGGCATCATAGCACTTAAAGGCTTTTGATACAAGCCAGTTCCAAACAGCCATACTTCAGACCAATTGGGGGACAGAATACCTTCACACCTGCCCTCCAAACCATGTGTTAAGGTAAAGCTTGGCAGTTAAGCAGCCTGGCTTTCTTGTGGGGGTTGACCAGGAGTCCTGCAGGGAAACATTAGCCAAACTGGTTTGAGGCACTTCCCCCACCCAACCCTGTCATAAAATTACAAAGAGACTCATTCCTAAAAGGCGGGGAAGAGGTTCTTAAACCATCAAACCATTGCTGTCATTATCAATAATGTAACACTAATATTGCATTGCTTTATCTAAGTTACAAATAAAGACATACAAAATATTTATCAACTTGTATGCAAAATTTCATTTCACATCACAACAGGTCAGTTCATGACAAACTGGGATATGTGTGCGTAATTTTGCAGAGATTGGACCAAACATACATTGAGCATTATATATTAGACTTAAAGCACTGTACCTATAAATTCACAATCTTGATTAGTATGCAAATAAAAAATACAAGAACAACACGTCAATGCTGAGTCACCAAGTTTCATGCAAGGGATGCATAAACATGAAAAGGCAAAAGGATGTGGTGCAAAAAAAGCTGGTATAATTTAATTTTAGCAGCCTTGTGAAAGAATGGGTTATCAGGGCACACATTTTTATGCTTTGCTTCAAAATTAATACTAAAAGGTTGATATTAAATTGATTTAAAATGAAAAAAAGACCTTGAAAATTTCCAAAAATGCAAAAATAAATAAAAAAAATTACAAAAATGATACAAACAAAAGATCAGTTTCAAAATACTAAATACGAAAAATAAATACTAAATAAACAAAGGAAATCTGAAGTAAAACAGAAAAAGGAAAGCAATCAATATAAACACAAGTCAAATCGTAAAACCTAAAATCGAGAACTAAGAAACAGAAGCTAAATTTAAGCAGAAACGAAAATGTTGGAAAGCAGAGTAAGGAGCTAACATCAGAGCAAAGTATCAAGGGCTCCACATGTCCTAAGAATGGAATTTTTGTTTAACACTTGAGAGCTCGTAATTACAAGGAAAGGTACAAGGGCAAAATTATAAAGCACACTAAAAGCATACACAGGGGAAAAACTAAATAAGTAGCAGTACATTTTTAAAAAGATGAAAGAAAAATGAAAACACTAAATGGCACAAACAAGATATTAATAAAAAAAAAAAACTAAAGGGCTTCAGCAAAAACTCAAGTTAATGTTAAAAGAACCAAAAAGCTTAAACATAATCTTAACACAAATAAGGCAAAGGTTTGCCTTTGTAACTGTCTCTAACGCGCTAGACACGAGTGCCTGTTTGCAATAAAAAAAGCTGAAAAAGGCAAAATAGTAGAAAACAGATCTGTAAAAGACAAGAAAGATAACTGGGTGGTGTGGCAAATGGACAGAATCAAGAAGAATAAAGGGTTTGTAATAAATGTGCAAACATTAAGTAGACATCTTTATTATGATCAGCTTGGAGAGCTCTGGCTACTGCAATCCTTTACGTGCAGTTGAAGTGTGGTGCGTCTGATGGATCGATGTATTACTGCTGTAAGGCTGTCTGCAGTTATACCCTCTTAACAGGAAAGTAGTTGTTGTGGATCACTGAGCGAAATTCAAGACTTTCAAATGCAAGTCTGGCAACATCGGAGTAGAATTTAAACATTTTTCATATAACTAATTTTAAAAAAATAAATTTGATAGTGGTAATCAAAAACTAGGCCAATGAGCAGCTGTTTTGATCTTCTTTTACTTTGGTTGTTGGTTTGAAGCACTTTCAATACCACTGACTCAAATGAAACATGTTTTCTTTTGATTGGATCAATATATTGCTTATTTGTTTAATGTTTTAAGAGTATTTTTGGAACTTAAAATTCCCCATTACTGATACAACCTAACAATTATTGCATAAAGACATAATCCTGTCCTGTTAAGTCTCCAGAAGTCTGAAGTTCATGTTGCTAGGGTAGTCATAATCTCTATTGTTAACTCCAACAAAATTCTATTGGAGTCCAATCCTAGAGTCCCGTAACTGTCATGCTGCCATGTAGATAGCTCAGCTTCCTATCAGACCTGGAATCATCAGTAGAGCTGGATTTATAATTAAACAACCACTGTTTGACCTCTGTAGCAATGAATAGATTTTGGTTTATTTTTTTTATTTTTTACTATGTTGAATCTGTTTTTGGAATCATTTCATCATTTTGTAGCAAATTCAAACATTTTAATTTTACCTCTTGGTTTTTGATCTCTTTTTTGACTGCAACTTCTCGCTTTGTACTTGTGTTTTGGTTGCCTTTTACTTTGTGCTTTTCTGGCTTTGACCAAATTTTCCCATCTGACTTTAATTTTAGGCTTCACTTAACCATCACCTCGTTATATTTTTTCTCACAATAACCCTTGGACACGAGTGTGTCATAACACCTTTTAACATACTAACTACTGCAATATTTAGTTTTCTCAATTTAAAATGTGAAATGTGAAAAAGTAGATGCATCTTGCAGTGGCAAACTTTCTTTGCCTAGTATTTCAGCATGATTCTTAATCATCTGAGCCAGCAATCTGCTTACATCTGCAAGTTGACAGTATTATTTTATAATAACAATTAATGGGGAAATTAATTACAGAATCCAGTAGTGCAGTACAAATGCAAATAACTAGAATCCCAGCTTGATGAATTTGGAGTCCTACTGAAATTAGCAGCCAGGCAGCCATTAAGAAGGTTAATAGAATGTCAGATTATATAGCGCCCTGATGTGTGGAGTACAAGTCCTTCTGCTCAAGCTTTATAACACACTGGTGAAGCCTCATCTGGAGTACTCTGTGCAGGTTTGGGTTCCAGGCTACAAAAAGGACATAGCAGCGCTGGAAGAGGTCCAGAGAAGAGCGACTAGACCGATTCTGGATCTACAGGGCATGAGTTATTAAGAAAGATTAAAAGCGCTGAGTCTTTTCATTGTAAGAAAAAGAAGAAAAGACATAATTCAAGTGTTTAAAATTATGAAGAGAATTGGTGGATCAAGACTTTTACTTTAAAATTACTTCATCAAGAACACAGAGACACAGTGGGAAACTTGTTAAGGGTAAATTTTACACAAACATTAGGAAGTTTTTCTTCACACAGAGAACCATAGCTACCAAGTGGTGTGGTAGACAGTAGGACTTAATGGATTTTCTATACTGGACTTTGTTGTTATTTTAGAAGATTTAACTGGATAGGACTGGTGTGCTTTGTTGGGCCAAATGGCCTGTTCTTGTTTAGATTGTTCTAATGTTCTAATAACGTATCTGATGTGCTGAGCTTGTTTGAAAGAGAAGATCCTTTTTCAGACGTTCCTACAAATATGAAAAAATCTCAATAATGTGAAAGGGAATACAGTGAAGGTCTTGAAGTTAAGAATATTGCGATTAATTGGCAAAATGTAATATTATCATTTCATTTATTTGACTGTATGACAGATGGATTAATTGACATTTTCTGCCTTCAGTCTATTTTCATCTTAGTTTGTACAATATATGTCAGGGAAGGAACACCAAAAGTTAAAATTTTGATGTCCTGCATTTATAGTGTATTCCCAGGAGAATACCCTAAAGGATAACAAGAGTGACTTTGAATGGTATCCATTTTATTCATTGCTTGATTTGAAACTCCCATTTCAGAAAAATAAAAAATAAAAACCAGGGAAAGTCCTGTATTGAGTATTTAGGTTAGGAGTAACAGGAAGGAGAGGCAACATAGAAGTGGCAGGCTGTTTCTTTTTCACTTTTTTCTATTCACAGAAAACACTGTACTTTTTCAACTTTGTGACAGGATTACACAGCAAAACCTGCTGGCAGGTTTTATCTAAAAGGCATAAAAGGAGCACCATGTGAGTCTGCTCTGCCACTCAATTTCTGTAGTGGCTGAGGTGTTTTACCCTAATGACAGGTGACATTTTGAGTCGTCTGAAGACGTGTGTTTGAACACAGGTCTTAGTGAAATGATTCAGTAAAAACTTTACAGTGATATTTATTATAAACTGTGCAATATACACAGATAGCTCCTGTGATAATGGAATTTTTCTGCAAAATGTAGAGAACACACTCATTAAACATAGAATGATTTATTTGAAGTGCGGCTCTCAAAGAGTAATACAGTGCTTCACAAGTATGGCCAAGTGCCTAGGATGAAACTGAGTGAGTAATAGAAATACAAACAAATCACAAGGGTGACATAATGGGCGCCGACTCATCATAAACATTTGAGGGCAAAAAGTTATTGGCTACAACATTGTTAACAATTGAACAATAACAATAATAATAATAATGATTATTTTGATAATTGTAATAATAATCCTGAAAGTGGCATTGCATAGGAGACACACGAGCAGCAAAATAAAACTGAAATTTTTCTCTCAGTCTTTTGCTTTTAACTTTACAAAAATGTCAAGCTGCAGAACTCTGATTTTAAATATATTTATTTATTGCTCTAGAAAACTATAAAGGGTAAAAAAAAGAGTGTGGCAGTTGTGCATTCAGACTGTAGCAACGTACCAAATCAGCAGCACTAGTGAGGAAAACTGTAATGACTGGCAGTCAGAGAAAATATCAAAGAGGATATGTTCAATGTTAAAACAAGACATTACCAATGAACATGGTGAATGGTAACGACTTTTGTTACCTAAACAGTTATCCTAAGCCAGAGTATCACATCCAACCAAAGGGGCACTGTCACCAGCCATATAGAAAAATATTTTACAAAAAGAGTTGATAACCCAGTCAGCTCTCAATTCTTTTCAATACCATAAACAGTGTGTGCCACATCTATACTTAACATTAAATCAATCTCTTATTAAAAAGTAAACCAATTTCTGGGAAACCTATCCTTATATTATTATAAATCAGGGTGTCTATTTTTAATAATGCCAAAATCCTCCCATGCAAAAAAAAAAAATCATTATACTTTATAGATTTAGGTGCACTAAATCCATTTCTGAAATTGGAATTTCTCTACCACAAACCATTTCTGCGAGATACTGGATTCACTACAAAATGCTTTTATGAAAAAAATTATTGTTTTTCTTAAATTACGAGGATGTCAAAATGTTTCCACACTTTTTTTTAACTCTGTTTATTAGGAATTACAAAAACAAATCACATCACTTTTCTATATAGTCACCTTCTATTGCGATGCAATCTTCACAACGTCATACTAACTTTTTAATGCCATCAGCAAAAAATTCTTGTTTTCACAAATCAGTTCCAGGGTTCTTTCTTCATTCCTTTTGGTTGTGGCTGTAGCTGGACATCCAAAGCGCTCTGTATCCGTAACACTACTAAGGCCATTTTCGAACATTTCAATCCACTCATAGACGACTCTACGAGAGAGAACTTTATCCCTATACTGAGCACACATGCGAAGATGAATTTCTGCTCCCAACATACCTTCTGCTCACAAAAAGTGTATGACAGAACACTGTTCCTCTTTGGTGCAATTTATACGTTTCATAGCTATCTTCACCACAGGGTGACAACTCTTATCATAAAGTGCAAGAGCAGCTGGCTTGCCAGACAGAACTAGTCAGGTGACACTCTCAGACACGACCAATTACTACTTCTCCCGCCTTCACCGTTGCCAATGAAAATATAAAAGTGCGGAATGCCCCTCACAAGTTACGTTTGTTTTATGGTATTTTTCATTACTCAGAATACTATTTGAAGTTGAAAAATGTTAGTCTTCTAGTTCTTAGTGTTACTTGAGGTAGAAACTGCATAAAAATCAACCATTTGCTATACATTTTTTGCTCAAATTAAGTATTTGTGTTCCTCTCTTCTTCAAATGCCAAGTATTTATATTACTAGCAAAATACCCGCGCTTCGCGGCGGCGAAGTACTGCTTTTAAATTTTTATTAAGAAGAAAAGTAAACCTTTTTAAACTGAGGGAAAATATACCAATAATTATTTGTTAAGGATCTCTTTGTATACCACGTTGTCAGTTCAGCACTGCGGTTGTAATATGACCAAGCTGTGCGAGCTTACACTTGAGCATACAACGTATAGTTGGCCATGTGAAAAGCAATCTGGCCTCAAATCAATGGCAACCTTTTGTAGGGTCTGTCCCTGAGACTTATTAATTGTCATCGCGAAGCAGAGCCTTACTGGAAATTGGAGGCATTTAAATTGAAATGGGAGATCAGAGGGTATAATGGGGATGCGAGGAATAAAAACTCTCTCCCCTGAGCAACTGCCAGTAAAAATAGTTGCCTCAATTAGGTTCTTTTGCAGACACTTGACCTGAAGTCTTGTGCCATTACAAAGTTTCGGTGGCTGTACGTTTTTCAGTAACATTATTGGTGTCCCAACCTTCAAAATTAGATTATGCTCAGGAGTGCCTGGAGAGCGTGGAGAAACTCTAGCGACAGTGTGTCTATTAACTTGTGGATTTTTCTGTGAGTATTTGGTGGCAGCGTCACGAAGTTGTTTCCGCAAGACCGCGTTAGCTGCGGAGCTCAGCTTGGAGTGAAATGAAGTGAATGAAATGAGGTGAATGGGAGGGGAGATGATGACGTGACTCCCCCACCCGCCTTAACTCTCAATCCCTCCACAAACACAGTCTCTCAGATCTCAACTCTCCTTTATATAAATCAGTAAAGGAGAGAGGACTAAACACTAAGGAAAAAGAACGGCAAGACCGCGTCAGCTGCGGAGCTCAGCTAGGAGCGAAATGAAGTGAATGAAATGACGTGAATGGGAGGGGAGATGATGACGTGACTCCCCCACCCGCCTTAACTGTCCATCCCTCCACAAACACAGTCTCTCGGCATGACAAACGCCAGCGGCAGCGTGTCTATGAACTTAATTTAAAGTTAAACTTTACACCCTGCTTTCCTATTCGTTTGCATAAGCACCGTCCTTCACCAGCAATTTTAACTCCGTTACAAAGTGATCAAAAGTCTCGTTTATACCCTGCATCTTCTCATTAAACTTGTATCTCGCGAATATCGTATTCGTCGTAGGCATGACAAACGCCAGAGGCAGCGTGTCTATGAACTTAATTTAAACTTAAGCTATTAATATGTCCTCAAAGGCTTGTTCAGATTCAGAGGGTTGTTCCTTTCTTACTGCATCAATAAACAGCTCTTCTTCCTCTTTATTGGAGACATCACACACTGCATGCACGGGTTTACCTTTCCCAGTCCTGCAAACTATAGCGAAGTGGTTCAATATACCACATTTTTTACACTGTCTTCCTTTAGCTGGACATTGGCTTTGTTTCCGCAGTACCTGCACTTATGAATATGCTTGTGTGCGTCACTCGCTTCATATTCTTTTGCTGCCTTCTCAATTGTGTAATGCGTTTTTTCTTCAACACTCTTTGGAGCTCTTGCTTGTTCTCTGCGTACTGCATTCACAGTCAGTTCACGTGAGCCGCTCGGAGTACATGCATCGAAGGTTCTCAGCTGTGCTTGTGCTATCTCGTGCGATCTTGCGATGTCCACGGCTTTATTTAATGTTAGCTCAGACCCGGCACTTAAAAGTTTCTCTCGCACTTTCGCTGAGTTTGTGCCAAACACTATTCTATCCCTGACCATCTCATCTTCATTTGCATAAGCACAGTCCTTCACCCGCGAATATTTAGAGGCAGCGTGTCTATTGGATTGCTGCTGACGGACGGCCTTATATGGGCAGGCACTCAATTACGTGGGAGGCGTGATAATGCGGGACGCAACTCCGCCTCACACGGCGACCGAGCTGCAGGCTATGGCCTCGTATATGTACGTAAGTAGGTTCCAGTTATGACCATTACGCATAGAATTTCGAAATGAAACCTGCCTAACTTTTGTAAGTAAGCTGTAAGGAATGAGCCTGCCAAATTTCAGCCTTCTACCTACACGGGAAGTTGGAGAATTAGTGACGTTGGAAAGTTCAATATGGCGGCTGACAGTGGCGTCATACCACAGAAATAAGTATGTACATTGGTTTCGGTTAGCGCAGGGAAGCCGCCTACCAAATTTCGTGAAGATGGGGCCATGAATAAGAAAGTTCAACGTGGCGGACATTGTTGACCGTTATGACCGTTACGCGTAGAATTTCGAAATGAAACCTGATTAACTTTTGCAAGTAAGCCGTAAGGAATGAGCCTGCCAAATTTCAGCCTTCTACCTACACAGGAAGTTGGAGAATTAGTGATGAGTCAGTCAGTGAGTGAGGGCTTTGCCTTTTATTAGTATAGATGAAGATTACATTTACATTTACTTATTTGGCAGACACCTTTATCCAAGGTGACTTACAACATTTATGATATAATTGGTTACATTTTTTTTGGTTTTTCACAACAGGCAGGTCAAGTGACTTGCTCATGGTCACACAGTGTCAACAGTGGGATTTGAAACCTCAAGGTTTGAAGTCCAAAGCCTTAACCACTACACCCCACTGCCTGCCTTCATTGTGCTCACATGGGCTTCCAGTCAGACTATTCAGAGAAATACAAGATTGCTGCTGATTTGTTACTTAGTTTGAGATATTTTTTTATTTAAGATAAGAGACATTTTTTGTGTAAATAAGGAGCAAAATATATGTATTAAATGTGTATCATTTTGCTCTAAATGCAATTCATCCAAAAAAAATTGCATTTTGGGCTGACCTGATTACATGTTTTATTTTAAACAATTGACTAAAGTGAAAGGTCATTCTTACATCATAACTCCAACAATTGCAGTACATTTGCTTTGTCTGAATCGGCCAGCTTGTTTTTAGGAGTGTTCACATGAAATTTCCGACTTGACAATTCAAATTTACTATCTGTCCAAGAGCATGTGAACAGATCATCTCTTTCCCACATAGAACTGTTAAGTGTAGGACATGGTTCCTAACTTAGAAGAGGGATGGTGCCTTGTTTAAGGAAAAAGGCAATTCACAAGCTGCCAGAGAGACCTAGCCTTAAGAGTTCAGGGTCACCATGATTCATTAGAGTATGTTCTGGCCTGGATTTCCTGTACAAAAAAAAATAAGGTTGATCTTGAACCTGATAGTTGTCCTGCAGTTAGTCTGGAATAGCTTCTGCGAGATTATTTACAAACTGGAGGCAGAGGTAGATTGGGTCTGGAGTCAAATTCCACTCATAGTAAACGGCCCATGATTAAGAAAAAGAAAGTTGAGGAATAAGCAAAGGACTGCTTGGTTATACTTTGATAATGGCCCAAAAGCCAGTTTCTGCTTGATATTAATACACTCTTAATGCCATTTTGATATGTTTTACACTTTTGTACTGTGAAAATGGATTTTGAATTTATATTTGTTTCCATCTTTTTCCCTCATTGCATAATACTTTTGTACCTGTTAGTAGGAAAGCTATCCCAAGAGGGCTTTGTAGTGTAGGCAAAATTTTGTAATGCCAAATTGCAACACAGTCAACCCCTTCTTAAAAAATAGTAAAGGTCAGATGCGTAATTCATCTGAATTATACAAAAAATAAATTTCAATTTAATAATTTGAGCTTTATTGAATTTGCCTATTTCTGACTGTATGCTTGGTTTTGTCCCATTATTGTTAAAACAGCAATTGGACTTTGGGCTGTTTACATTTTTACGATTCAACTTTATCCAACTGTATTTTGAAGCTTGTATACTGAAGGTGTTTTTGACATTCTTATTTGTGTATATCCTTTCTTTCTTTCTTTCTTTCTTTCTTTCTTTCTTTCTTTCTTTCTTTCTTTCTTTC
>JANRMT010062835.1:33326126-33360377 GCA_026402145.1 Polypterus bichir lapradei | reverse complement strand
GCTTCGCTCTTACTTTTTTACCGTTCATTTAATCATGGCTAGTGGCGGAAAAATTATAAAATGGAAGGAGGATTACACTGAGTATGGCTTTACCAAAACAATTATTGATGGCGAATCGATTATTCATAAAGCTTGAATTGGTGATCTGTTTTTGTGTGTTAACCTCATATCTTTTCATACTTCTTCTCAAACCAAGGTGGTGCGAGGCTAAAATGAATTGGGATGCGCTGATCAATGTAATCGGTGTACCAGGAAATCATGCATTGACAAAAGTTCCCCTTTGATTGTAATGCAAAGTGTGATTAAATGTATTATTTTTTAACGCGTTATGGAGCACATGCATCGAAGCTTCTCAGCTGTGCTTGTGCTAAGAAAATTAAACATTTTAAAAATAACGTAACACGATTGTCAATGTAACCTTTTGTAAGTAGTGCCTGGAGGATTCAGTGTGGAGAAAGTCTAGAGACAGAGTGTGTATTAACTTGTGGATTTTTCTGTATTTGGTGGCAGTGTGACGAAGTTGCTTCGGAAGACGGCGTTAGCCGCGGAGCTCAGCTCAGAGCGAAATGAGGTGAATGGGAGGGGAGATGATGACGTGACTCCCCCACCCGCCTTAACTGTCAATCCCCCACAAACACAGTCTCTCGGAATTTGCATAAGCACACCCCTTCACCTGCAATTTTAACTTAGTTACAAAGTGATCAAAACTCTCGTTTATATCCTGCGTCCTCTCATTAAACTTGTATCCCGCATTACCCGTGGGCACGAAAAGCACCAGCGGCAGCCTGTCTATTAAGTTAATTTAAAGTTTAGGTTTATACCTCGCTTTGTTTCCGAAGTAGCTGTACTGATGAATATGGTAGTATGTCACTCGCTCGCTTCTTAATGTTTCGCTGCCTTCTCAATTATATAATGCATGTTTTGTTCAGCGTATTTTGGAGCTCTTCCTGGTTTTCTACATAGTGCGTTGACAGTCAGTTCACGTGATTACGTGGGCGGAGTAATGATGTCACACGAAACTCCGCCCCCACGGCGGTCAAGCTCAACTCTATTACAGTAAATGTAGAAAAATACCTTCCAGTTATGACCATTACGCGTAGAATTTCGAAATGAAACCTGCCCAACTTTTGTAAGGAAGCTGTAAGGAATGAGCCTGCCAAATTTCAGCCTTCTACCTACACGGGAAGTTGGAGAATTAGTGATGAGTCAGTCAGTCAGTCAATCAGTCAGTCAGTCAGTCAGTCAGTCAGTGAGTGAGTGAGGGCTTTGCCTTATTAGTATAGATATATATAACAGACAATATCTTTTTATAATGTTAACGTTTATACCCCTGGGTGGAATTGAAGAGTCGCATATTGTGGGGGAGGAACGATCTCCTCAGTCTGTCAGTGGAGCAGGACGGTGACAGCAGTCTGTCGCTGAAGCTGCTCCTCTGTCTGGAGATGATACTGTTTAGTGGATGCAGTGGATTCTCCATGATTGACAGGAGCAAGCTCAGTGACCATCGCTCTGCCACAGATGTTAAACTGTTCAGCTCCGTACCCACAATAGAGCCTGCCTTCCTCACCAGTTTGTCCAGGTGTGAGGTGTCCCTTTTCTTTATGCTGCCTCCCCAGCACACCACTGCGTAGAAGAGGGCACTCGCCACAACCGTCTGATTGAACATCTGCAGCATCTTATTGCAGATGTTGAAGGATGCCAGCCTTCTAAGAAAGTATAGTCGGGTCTGTCTTTTCTTGCACAGAGCATCAGTATTGGCAGTCCAGTCCAATTTATCATCCAGCAGCACTCCCAGGTATTTATAGGTCTGCACCCTCTGCACACATTGACCTCTGATGATCACGGGGTCCATGAGGGGCCTGGTCCTCCTAAAATCCACCACCAGCTCCTTGGTTTTGCTGGTGTTCAGTTGTAAGTGGTTTGAGTCGCACCATTTAGCAAAGTGCTGAATGAATTTTAATGAATAGAATTGAGTGCCTGCCTAACATTTAACATTTAAAGAGCACACAACAAAAAACAGGACTTAAAGAAGAAAACAGACTTATACAAAACAAATCATTTGGTAAGATAACTTATTTTTAGTTTTCGGTGATGTGTTTCTGGTCCAGATGAGACTGTGTTGGTTTATAGGCACATAATGATGCAAGTGCCAAGTAATGAATGATTTGGCAACCATATTGTAAAAAATAGGCATATGCCTTAAACGGCAGTTAAACTTTGTAGAAATACTGTATAAAGGAAAAATTACATGAAAAAAAATCTTGTTTCTGTGCACTCTTTTATGTTAAGATAATTCAGTTTTTTTCTGAACACTCTTTTTACTGTAATGATTAATTCATTGTCTTACAATCTTGGCTATATCTGACTTCCTTTAACTAAAGACCCTAAAATATCTGATACTTGATTAAATAAACATCATCCATCAGGACTTCAGTGGAAAATCCAGAAAAGTTACAAAGAAATCTGCTTTCTGCAAATGGAAAATAAAAGTTTTAAGAAGTTAACTCATGGCCACATGTGTTGCATCACAATTTACTGCTATCATGCAGAGGCACTTCATTTGCTGAATAGATGTTATTAACTTCAAGTAAATTATTAAAACGTACAAAATGCTTGAGGAGAGGTGACTGTTTATACTGTTTATCAATTTCTTTTCTCATGCTGTTTTGAACACAGCTGAGAGTTAAAGGCACCATTGTGTTACTTTTCACAGCACTGCTTGCTGGTGCTTCTCACTGCGTTCCTAATTGCCTCTAAATAGTGAAACTTCTGTGAGTATTTTAGTGCTTATTTATGTATTGATTATGTCCTTACATTCACTGATTTCTCTCCTTTATCTCTTTTTGTGTCTTACTGAGTTTCAAATATCTGCTCGTTTTCTCTCTACTGCATTCAAAACATCCTTATCCCTAATAGAAGACATTTAATTTTCTAGCTTTTTACATAACTTGACATTCTTATACCTGCTTAATGCAATTTGGGGTAACGGGGGCCTGAAGCCTATCCTGGAACTTCATTTAGTGGTAAGGAATTAACCCAGGCCATCACAGGCTTCGTCCACTCTTGTGCAAACCCACACAGTGCCAAATTACAATAGCAAACCTAACACACACATCTACTGAATACGCTACTGATCTAATGAAAGCTAGAGTACCCGGGGAAAATCCACACAGAGACAAAGAGAAGGTGAAAACTACATAGTGATATGGTACAGCCAGGGTTGTTGCCAAGGCTCAAGTGAATTTCTTTTTTGTTTAGTCTTTTTATTGTTGTTTAAATTTAATTTTCCATAATATGTTATTAAGTTGTATTTTTGCATGTATGTAGTATGACTTTTGTTAATTGCTTTTCAGTTGTATATGTGTTATTTATTTTCCGCCTTGTCTCCTTAAGGCTGAGTTTCAAGGGGCGGGGCCACCTTGTGATGCGGCTGTATAAAAGGAGAAGTGGCATTTGGGACTGGAGCTTCAGCATTGCTGTTACTTAATGTTGATGTTGTGATTCTTGTTTTGTGTGGATTCCCTGGTTTTGACTTCTGCTTTGATTAAGGAAATGATTCTGGGTTTTGATTCTTGCCTTTGTTTGATTTTAGCTTTTGCCGTCTGGCAAAAAAAATTGAAATAGGAGAAGAGAGTCATTAAAGGAACTCCACTTAAAAATAAAAACTTTTTTATCCATTACTTACCCTCCATTGTTTGTAGTTATGTCCGAGAAAATCTATTAAGCATTAAAACAAAGGTAGCAAAATTACTGATAGAAAACATCCATGAAAAAATTATTTGTGTCACATAACCCACATCAAGTATCTTTTCACATGATTCTAACATCTTGATGCACATTGTTTTGCTAAAATCTTGTTAAATAAACCATTTTTAGAAAATCCTCTCTTCAATGAAAGTGGAACATGCTGAAACGAGAAAGATCTTTTGAACTGAATACCAACATGCTTCCTTCCTGCCCAGTGGTAGCTCATTCATTGGCCATCACCTGCTTCATGTGATATAGATATTATGGACCATGGTCCGAGAGACATGTACAGTACTATACATCTAGAGATTTAAAGTTAAAGAAAAGCAAGTGAAACCATTATGAGGTGGACAGTTAGCCTTGAATTTGTGCATATCTGAGATGCTTCAACAAACAGAAGATCGATTCACTGCTGCACTTTCACTACCAACCAATCAAAAACCTGTAAGCTCTGACTCTGTGGCTTAACAACCCATGAATGAGGAGAGAGACGGGTCTTCAAGTCAAAGGCTCAATTCCATTTTAACACACACACCCACTGCAAACAAGCAAATTTTCCCGAAGTGGTTTATTTAACAATATTTTAGAAATTCATGTGAATTTCCCCTTGGGATTAATAAAGTATCTATCTATCTATCTATCTAATATAAATACACATACCACTGGATATGTGATATTTGGAGTAGGTGAAATGATTAATTTGAGTTTTTTGTCTTGGATGTTTTATAATGTTTGCCTCTGTTAAGTGTTTGTCTCCACTGATTCCTATTGTATCTGAAATTTTGCTAACTTTGTCCATTATCCATGAGTCTCCAATCACAAAGCACTCTTATGTACATACCCATATTTAGCCATTTTTTTTCGGACAAGTCAATAGATCTGTCCTGGGGTGTCAAACTCAAATGTTGGGTGGGGGGTGCTGCAGTGGCTGAATTATTTTGTTCCAGTCACTTTCTTAGTTACTAATCAACTACTACTGCTAATTGAACATTGGTTCAGAGCTATTATATTGAGATCTCAGACTCAGCTTCTGGAAGTTCACCATTTTTATGCCATCCAGTTTCTTAATTAGAAGCGCTAGGGTGTTGTACCGTGTTAGCCATTATGAATGTAGAAAAAAGCCAAGCAAAATGACACCTTTTATTGGCTAACTAAAAAGATTACAAATTTTAGTATTAATGAAACACATTCATTAACTTTGTAGCTTGAAAGTGCCCTCATTCTGTCAGACATATCAGTCAGGCATTTTCTAACCCACTTAGTCCTGAACAGGCTGGCAAAAGGGTGCTGAAGCCTATCCCAGCTAGCATAGGGCTTAATGCAGGAACAAACCCTGGACAGGGTGCCAGTCCATCACAGGGTGAGCACATGCACACCACAATCACACACAATATCACCAATCCCATATGTCTTTGGGAGGAAACCAGAGCACCCGGTGGAAACTCATGCAGACGTGGGAAGAACATACAAACTCCACACAGGGAGGACCCGGGATGTGGACCCTGTTCTCCTTACAGCAAGGCAGCGGCACTACTGTGCCACCATGCTCTGTCAGACCAGATGTTTCCAAAACTGTTCATTTTCTTTATTTTCTGAGAGCACCACCCTGACATAGTGACCAGAAGAGATTGATATTTCTCAAAGCTTCACAATTTTCTTTTCACATATTTTATTGCAACAGATATGAAATGGAAAGCTTGAAATGGAATGAAATTACCTGATCATCTATTGATTCTTATTGCATCTCATTATTGTTAAGCTGCTGGATTAAGGTAAAAAGAAGCCATAAAAGATTCTGAATCTAAAAGGGCAAGTCAATAAAAGTTATGACAAAAAGTTTTCCATTAGCAGGAGTAATTAATAGCTAAAAGAACACTCTACCTTGTAATGATATTTTTTTCAATAAATTACGAAAAATACACCGTCTCAACTGTGAAGCATGGAGGTGGATCTCTGATGTTCTGGGGGTGTACAAGCTACAGCAGCACAGGTAACTTAGTGCTGCTTAGTGAAAATTAATGGCAAGATGAATGTAGCATGTTACTGAAAAATATTGGAGGACAACTTATATTCATCAGTCCAGAAGATGCGCATGGGATGCACTTGGATCTGCCAACATGACAAAGATCCAAAACACAAGACGAAGTTGACCCCTCAGTGGATACAGCTGAAAAAAGTGAAGGTGCTGGAGTGGCCATCGCAGTCTCCTGACCTCAGTTTCATTGAGCCACTTTGAGGAGATCTCAAACCTGCAGTCCATGCAGGACAACCCAAGAATTTACAGGACCTGGAGGCTTTTTTGCCAAGAAAAATTAGCAGCTCTACCACCTGAGAAAAATCAAGGCCGTCATCCACAACTATCAGAAAAAACTGCATGCCATCATTGATGCTAAAGTATTAAGAACTAAGGGTATGCAAACTTTTGAACAGGGACCATGTCATTATTTTCTTTGTTACTATGTTTTGTTTAATGGTTGTGCTATTCTGTGATGCCTTATAGTTTAATTTGGATTCTATTAAAAGTAAATGAAATGTTTTAACCTGATCAGTCATCTTTTCTTTAAAGTGTGGTACACATCTTACAAATTCTTCCAAGGTATGTAAACTTATAAGCACAACTGAATATCTCTTGCTATTGCATACTTCATTATACAATGTGTTAATTATTCAGATTTTACTAGCATATCAAACGTCACACTGCGTAAAGACGAATAACCACTTTGACTGATACTTTATAACCATAATTAAAACTAAAAGAGGCCTTTGTTAAAATCTTGTTGCATAAGAGGAAACAGGTAATAGATACATTTTTGCAATACCTAAACTAAACTGTTACCAAAGTTTTCCTTGGCCATCACTACAAACAACTTGGGGTGAATAACATCAAAAAATACAATTTTTTGGCTAAAGCATTCCTTTAAGGAAGTGGCTGAGGTGAAAACTGCAAACCAGTAGGGCCTTCCAACATCTGAATTTGACACAAGTGTGATTTAGCTGATGGATGTCTGATGGAATTAAAGCACCAGAAGAAAGCCCAAGTGAATATTGGGGTGAATGAGCAGATCGCAGGCACACATTAATTTGAACCCATGGTCCTGCACCTCACATGTTAACTTTAGTTATTGCACCACCCTGTCACCCAACGACATGCATAAAAAATAAATAAAATAAGAAAATATAAGACATTATGCATTGCATTGTCCATCTGCAGCTCTCACAGGAGTAAAATAATCTTAGTTGTATTTCATTCTTATGTACTGAGACTCCTGACGCATTTCTAGCATTAGCTGAAAAAAAGAGCATTTTCTTACCAGAGGGTGCAGGCTGATATTAAAAAAAAAAAAAAAGTCAAAACACCTCACTTTAAGGGGGTCCTCTCGTTCTTTAATGAGCTGTCTTCCTAAACTATTTTCTTTAATAAGAGCATTATTTGCAGACATTTTACTGGGATAACAGCCTCTATCCCTTTCTTACTGCACCTCTTCTGCACGTCTCGCCATTCTTTTGCAGTCCTCTCACTTTTCTTGCCCCTTCGTTCAAAGAGCAGGGTGACACAGATGAGTTCAGTTATTAGCTCTGACATCCATTGCATGTGGTTATTAACAGACTAATTAGAGTCATTACTTACATCTACCAGAACACAAAGCAGCCAGAAGGCAGCAGATGCTGCTGTGCTCTGTGAAGGTACATCATGGCAGTTACCCTGTAATTAGGAGGTACAGTATGGCCATTATGCTTAGAAGGGCTCATTTAAAGATGTTCTAAACATCTACTCAGTAAAGCATTTATCTTTTCAATTTCAAATGTTCCACTGATGAGACAGCCTTTTAATGCTTTCTAAGAGAACACGTGCACATTATTTCAGGTAAGCCTGAGGATTAATGTATAAAACTAGGAGAGGGTCCTGACCTGAAAGAACAGTAAAATGGGAGGTGAGGTCATCATACTGGAGCTAATGAAGAGAATAGTCGTTACTCTGAATTTGAGGACGCATCTGGGTGGAACATAAAACATCCACCTTTTACACAAACCTCAAAATGCATAAGTGGCATAAATCCTGAAAAACAAAGCTTACTTTAAAATGTGATTGGCACATAATGAATTTTGTCAGCATGGATCCTTATTATTGGTTCAGGTCTCATGCCCAGTCATTGTCTGTTGATTGTGCATGTTCCTCCATGGATCAGTGATGCCCAAATACAGTTATGAGGCCCCCAGCTTTTCTTCCTTTTAATTGGACTTCTACCTTAATTAAGCAAGCCGTCATTTCCCAGTTTCGATGTTCTGATGTCAAAATAGAAATTGCAAATCTGGGTTTTCTTAATTTTAATTGGGATGTAGAGAGCATTTTTGTATGTTACATGGAGGTAACTGCATGTTTTTTATTGTCATTTTCAAAATTTTCATGATGATGATGATGATGATGATTCTCATTCCACGTTTCCAGGTCTTTTGGTCATTTTACCCATTACTTACTAATAAGAACCTAGTGGGTCTGACTGTAAGTGAGTTGCAGCCTTTTGAAACTCGATGTTTTTTGTATTTGGCCTTATATATGCTCTGCTTGTCATTGATTGTCAATACTAGGATACAATTAAGGGAAAAGAAATATAAAATTAAATTCAGTCTAAATTTATTATAGATGTACTGTATGTTTTACGCTACTGCACTTTTCTAAATGTAGAATGAGAGGTGAAAAATAAAAGACCCATTAATTAAACAATGAGATCAAGACTACTGATTGTGTAACTGGTTGGAACCAGGGGCAGATTTCCCATGAAACTAATGAAGCTTAAGCTTCAGGTACCAGATCCCAGAAGAGCCCCAGAAGCGAGTTTAGTCCACATTACTAGAATTACTAGAATCTATTGCATGAGAAGGAGTTTTTAAAACCCTGACGTATGTGGTTAAATTAAAAAAAAAAAAATGTGGTGATCTTTCATGAAGAAGATAACAGTGGTTACCCAGATCTCATTGTTGGTTGCAAAGGGGCCCCCATAACAGTTCAAGCTTCAGGGCCCAAAAATGTAGGCCCACCAGTAGTTGGAATAATAACTTGCCGCCATAATGGCCTCCAAGATTGAACTTAAGAAAAATTGTTCTAGATAAAACACAATACAATTTATTTTTGTATAGCCCAAATTCACACTAGAAGTGCCACAATGGGCTTTAACAGGCCCTGCTTCTTGACAGCCCCCCAGCCTTGACTCTCTAAGAAGGCAAGGGAAAACTCCCCCCCCCTCCCAAAAAAAAAAACCCTAGTAGGGAAAAAATGGAAGAAACCTTGGGAAAGGCAGTTCAAAGAGAGACCCCTTTCCAGGTAGGTTGGACATGAAGTGGGCATCAAAAAGAATGGGGTCAATACAATACAATACACAGAGCAAAACACAAGTAATCCTCAATACAATATAATAGTCAAATAAAAATATTACAAGTACAGAGCAGAATTCAACAGTAGATGATATAACATAATATGATTTGGATTTGTCCAGAGTCCTGGAGACCTCAGCCATCAAGCTGCCTCCCCCTATTGGTCAATCTGATGAAAGGACCCCTCTACCTGATGATTCTTGTGATCCTCCATCTGCAATGACTTTACTCTAGGCAGGCAAAATAATTTGGCAGGTAGGAAGTGACACCAAGTGCCACATTTGTGTACCGATAAGAGAAACAGAATAGATGAGGGTTAGTAACAAAGTAGAAATCATATTACTTATGTTTTTGTGCTAATGACTAACAACAAAGATGCAGTCCGTACAGTTAATCAGCAGCTCTAGTCAGGATATGCTAAACTGAAGTAGTGAGTCTTCAGCCGGGATTTGTAAGCTTAGACTGAAGGGGCATCTCTTATAGTAGCAGGCAGACCACTCCACAGTTTAGGGGCCCTGTAACTAAAAGCTCGACCTCCCACTGTTATTTTATTAATCCTTGGAATCATAAGCAGACCGGCGTCTTGAGATCTTAGTGTGCGCTCTGGTTTGTAAGTCATGATAAGTTCAGATAAGTAAGCCGGACCTTGGCCATTTAAGGCTTTATATGTTAGCAGGAGGATTTTGAAATCTGCCCTAAACTTAACTGGGAGCCAGTGTAAGGATTTAAGAACTAGAGTTATGTGTTCATATTTTCTTGTTCTTGTAATAATTCTCGCAGCAGCATTTTGGATTAACTGGAAGCTGTATAAAGAAGTTTGAGCATCCAGTGAACACCACATTGCAGTAGTCAATCCTATTAGAAATAAATGCAAGAATTACTTTGAGATACTTTGTTTTTCTTCCACAACCGTAAAGTTTGCAAGCTGATGGTTCCAAACTAGTCAGATGCGATTTGGGTTGATGTGGTTGTGAGTGATTTGTCCTTGTGATGGACTGGCACTCTGTTCCATTTTTCTTCCTGTTTTGTGCCCAGTGTTGTCAGGATAGGCTCAGGCTCTGGGTCTGAGAGTGTTATGTTATGGGTGGCTTTTCTGTTGCTTGTTTGTATGTCACATCAATGTGCTTGTATTGCTTGCAGGTCCAAGTGGGTGAAGTGTATTTGAAGACAGGTCTACAGTGGGCTTAATGGGAGTCTTCTAGGCTGAGGTTTTCTCTTTTTTAAGGAGGAAGGTAAGTAGGTAGTGCTTGGACTTACCCTCATTTCCTTTCTGTGATGTTCCCTTAAAAATCATAGGTTTCATGGATGTCCCTTGCAGCTGACTTTATGTGGCTTCAGAAGCTATTCACCACTTCACTTTTTAAACATTTTCTTATGTTGCTGCCTTGTGCTAAATTCATTTAAATTAATGTTTTACACATCAAGCAACAGTCACTGCCCCAGAATGGCAAAAAAAACAGGATTTTACAAATTTTTACTTGGTACTCAGTTGAAGAACCTTTGGCAGCGATTACAGCCCGGAATCTTCTTGGGTATAACACAATAAGCTTCGCACACCTAGATTTGAAGGTTTTATACCATTCTTTTCTGCAGATTCTCTCAAGCTTTTTAAGGTTGGATGGACACCAACCGTGCACAGCTACTTTTAGGTCTCTCCAGAGGTGATTGATTTCCTTGAGACATAACGCTAATCTTGATGTTTTTTTTTTTTGTTTTGTTTTTTTTGCCAACTCCAAGTGGTTTTCCATCCTTCTTTCTTGGCCACTCCGCCATAAAGCCCAGATTGGTAGAGTGTTGCAGTGATTGAGGTTCTTTTGGTATTTTCTTCCAACTCTGCACATGTTTTTTTTCTCAGCCAAAGTGACAGTTGAGTTCTTGGTCACTTCCCTCACCAAGACTCTTTTCCCCCAATTCCTCAGTTTGGCTAGGCAGCTAGCTGTAATAGAATTGTGGTTGTTCCAAACTTCTTCCATATAAACATTATGGAGTCCACAGTGCTCCTGGGAATCTTCTATGCTGCAGGAAATTTGTGTAGCCTTCATAACACTTACAAAGGATCAGTAAAGTGTTTATTCATCTCTGCAATGTGACTTACTATTACAATGTCACTTTGAAGTGGTCTGGGGTGGTTTAACTGAAACACATTTCTCTTGATATTCTATATTTAGTATAAGACTTGTGAATCCTTCAGATTAACAAGTAATTTTATTGTCATGTCAATATGCCACACTGCACAGAGATGAATAAACACTTCACTGATGCTGTGTAAGTGTTACAAAGACTAAAAGAAGTGTACTTAAGGTCTTGTTACTTAAGAGTAAATGAGTAAAACAAGCAGTGTCTAAACTAAAGTGTTACCACAAAGTGACAAAATGCTTGAGTCAATGGATATTTTAATTTTTTAATCAATAAATTTTCAAAAAAATTCTAAAGTCCTGTTTTTACTTTGTCATTCTGAGAAAAATTAAGTTAAATTTCTTTAGCACAAGGCTGCAACATAACAAAATGTGAGAAAAGTGAAGAGGTCTGAACAAATTTTGAATTTCCTATATATGTGGTACTAGCTGTCCCCCGTGGCTCCACCCAAGCAGTAGTGAAACAGAACAAACTTTAAAAATCAATAAAAAAATGTAAAAAAATATAATTCTGGCCAAGCAGATGGTGGGTACGCTCTAACGTCAAACGTTGGCACCGTATTTGATCGTGTTCAGCTCTGACAGCAGAGCGTCTTGCAGTATGAACCCCAGATTTTCTAGAACTAATACATATGGAAGTGCTGAGCATTGATAAAAAGCACCAATACATTTGCACTTGTTCAAAATTCGACAAAGGCTGCAAATAAACTGCCAATATGTGCATTTGCGCTCAATGAGAACCTTCAGTGCCAGGGTGTGGTTAATGGTAGACTTCTTAGGCATAAAACCAGACTGTTCTGGTCGCTTGTACTTGAGCAAGCAATGACATTACCTGGTACCGAGAGCAGTGTTGCTATAGTTGCTGCAATTCAGCCAAACACCTTTCCTTTCCAGATAGGGATGACAATTCTTATTTTCCAGTCAGTTGGGAAGCCTGTCACCCTTACCACCAGCCTGGAGAATTTTCACAGATTCCTGCAGCCTTCCCTGCCCTCAGCTGGTTCACCACCTGTGCAATCTCAGTGAGACTGGGTGGTTCACAGCTAATTGGAGAATCAACCTCAAGGACCGTGGACCCAGAGATATCCAACATACTATCCAGAAGATCAGCTTTAAACAGCTGCTCAAAGTAGCCAGCCCAGCAGGTCACAACTACAGCGTCATCCGTAAGGACCGTTCCATCACCCACCTTGACTGAGGCTCTCGGAAAAACAGATGTGGATTTACATAATGCTTCTATTCCTCTTTAAGCAGGATTTGGGTCACTAGTCCATAGATGGCATGTCACTTGCTCATAAATTCTTTTAACAAACGCCTCCTTATCTCCTCTCAAAGCCCCTGCAGCCGTCCTCCTCAGTTCATGGAACAGACCAGAGTTGTCATCAAGCTGTGCACTGTGACTCCTATCGATAATATCCAGGGTGCCTTGCAAGATGAAATACCTCGTTCTGGGAATACCTGCAGCACCAACACAACCCTCAGCAGCCTTCAGGGTTTTGTCAAAAAAGGTCTGCCACATCACATTAAGATCGGCAGTCACACCCAAGTCTGCATGTTCTTCACACAATCTGCATGCAGAGTCATTAGAAACAGCCTGATCCTGGAGTCTGGCCAAGTCCAGCCTGATTCTTCTAGGTATAACTTTAATCTGCATCCAGCCCTACAAACGATCCTCCAACTTGTACAGAAAACTTGGGGGTTGGTTGCAGGATTGGTACTCCAGCCACCATAAAAAATTCACGTAGCTCTGAAATGGCAGACAAGACTCCTTTCTGCTCCTCGTGGGAGTAGCTCTGCTGCTCACAATATGAAGGGGATGGGGAAAGCCCTCGGAGCCTCTTCCCCAGTTGTGTCGAATCCTACACTTAGACTTGGTACTCTAGTACTGATGGTGCGGTGAAGGAGATCAATCACATACTCATGGGCAGATGCTGTAGGCTCCTACAGAACTGCAGGGTCTAAAGAAGGGCCTAGTTTGTGAATTCTGGCCACAGACTTGTTGTTGCTACTCTGAAGATCCAAACTGAGGTCCAGTATCCTACCACCTACTAGGAGTATATATGTGTATGTATATACTTACCACTATGGAATGTTTAGTAAATCCAGAAATGAGAACATTATCTTTTTTTTATTCCAGACATGCTCAATATATTTATTCTTTCTTATTCTTGTTAACAGAGTATTGGGTTTCTTTCAAAGAAATGAATGTCAATCAGGTGACAAAATATACAAAATCTATCCTTAGTTAATAGCTGGAAGAGATTCTTCTCCTTTCATAAAACAATAATGCCTGGTCTATTAATTGTGTTAAGAAGTTCAGTAAATAATGAAAGAGTATGGGAGGAGAAGGCCTCAGTAAACGCATGCGTCTTAGATATGACATGATTTAAGGCAGGTCTGTTGGTAAAAAAAACACCTGGAAAAATTTACAAATATCAAATTTCTTTGTCACGTCACTTTAATGAACATTCCAGAACTCAGTAATACAGACATTTTCATGCAGCATTTACCACTTGAAAATATTTCTAGAAATACTGTACATATACTACTACTACTACTAATAATAATAGTAATGCATTTCATTTATATAGTGCCTTTCCCATGCTCAAGGTGCTAAACTTCCATTGAGGTGTTGGGGAATGAACCCAGGGCTTCATACAAGCAAATACTTTACATATGATGCTGAAAAATCACAATTGAATAATATTCCTTTAAAAAAAGAAATAACATCCATATTTCTGCTAAGGCATACTAATTTTGATTAAAACAGACTTTTATGATGGTGTTTGCTGGCTGCCACAGCTGTTCTGTCATTGCACATGTAAGGATACTCTTTTAAAAGCTATGTGCTCAGCACTGCTAGTAGCTTCCACTTGTCTCATAATCCTCAATTCAGGTTACCAAAAAATTTCTGAGAATAAACTGTAAGGTTATGTGATGCTAGGCAATAAAAGAATAATGAACTCAAAGAGGTACTTTCTGATGTGCCTCCTCAGGTACATATTCTTATCCTTCAGGTATTTCCAAAGGTATGGATTGACCTTCGCTTATTTGTAAATCTGTTTCCTTAAATCAGTAATTCCTGATGAAATAGCCACCACAAATAAATAGGGATTAGCCTTACTGGCCTCCCCCCATCAACCAGTTTCACTGCCAAAGTGGGTAGATTTTCTAATGCAAAGCCCAGGATGTGAAATGAATATTAACTTGAGAATTTCGTTACCTAATTAGGTTTCCCAAGGCTTTAATTTCAGTTGGTGGTCCAAAGTTCATTTCTGAATTCTGGTGATATATCTATTTCTGGACATCACCCTCAAGCTAATAGGCAAACTGAGACATAATGTTCTTTTAAACATTTCATGTCAAGAAGCTAAAGGTAAAACTAAAAAGTTTTTTTATTGTGTATGAGCTGTTTAATAAAAAAGAAGAAATATATGCAAAGCTATTCACTTAAGGGTGGCATGGTGGCGCTGCTGCCTCGCAGTTAGGAGACCCGGGTTCGCTTCCCGGGTTCTCCCTGCGTGGAGTTTGTATGTTCTCCCCGTGTCTGCGTGGGTTTCCTCCCACAGTCCAAAGACATGCAGGTTAGGTGGATTGGCGATTCTAAATTGGCCCTAGTGTTTGTGTGTGGGTTGGCACCCTGGCTGGGATTGGCTCCAGCAGACCCCCATAACCCTGTGTTCGGATTCAGCGGGTTGGAAAATGGATGGATGGCTATTCACATAAAATAATGTGTTCTTATTCAAATTAATTATGAACCCCAAATTTTTTTAGAACTAATGCCTATGAAAGTTCTGAGCATTGATAAAAAGCACTGATACATTTGCACTTGTTCAATTCACTCTAATTTTATGAAATTCCCAATCTCTGACTGTTAGACCAATAGGTGGCTTTGATACTGATAGCAAATACATTTGGTGACAAAGCACAACCTTGTCTGGTTCCATGTCCTTAAGCAAATCGGAATTTCTGAAGTCAGAAGTCTCTGGTCTGAAGTATAATTCATTCAAATATAATGGGTCCAAATCCAAATTTATATTATGCAATGAGTAAGTTAGTCCATTCAGCACTGTCAAAAGCTTTTTCTGCATCCAAAGACACAAGACCACTATGGACACAGTTGCTGCTGAGATTTTGCTATGCTCTCAGAAAGAACAGAAGTTGTGGTGCTATTGGGAGATGGCACCAAAAGGGACAGGCGATTACTAAAGGCAAGAGGCAGGCAGGAATCTAAAACTGGGATACAGGAGAACCTCAGGCTAAAATTGCCTAGAACTTAAGAGTTTTTGCAGGCTCTTTTTAACTTCCTCTAAAACTAATGAGAATGCCATAAATTAGGAAAGCTTGGAGGACAGGTGTGGAAAAGGCAGCGGGTCAGAATACCAATGAGAAGAAAGAGCAGATTAAGCGTCAAAACCAAAACAATAAAAACCACAGCTGTCCTGCCAGAGAAAAAAAAACAAGGCAGATTTATTGTACAAGGGAGCAGAAGACAGAAAGTTGTTGAAAATACTAGCTAAAGTCTAAAACCAGGAAATCAAGTGTCATATATGCGCATCAGAGGAACACCTTACCACAGCATTTCTCAACCTTTAAGTATTTGCGACCCGAGTTTTCATAACAGTTTTAATCACGCCCCCTCCTAACATTTTTTTGAAATGTAGATGCATATTTTATTATACCTACTTAACTTTTATCGACATTTATCTAACTCTATATTTATTGTTCTAGTATCAGAATGTAGTTTAAGTTAATTTGTTTTGGTTTCAACAGATTTTTTTTCATATTATTTTTGATCCTTGTTTTCTTTTTTTCACATCTTCGCGCCCCCCTTTTTGTTATTTCGCACCCCCCTAGGTTGAGAACCACTGCCTTACCAGCTCATCATGCAAAACTCCGCTGGGTGAGAAGGCGAGCTGTTACTAACAGCCTATCTTTTCTCTTGTCCTTTGCAGCAGCGAGAGGACACCCCTTGTGGGAAATAACCCCATCCCTTCCAGCTGTAGGGCTATAAAGGTGAGACGCCCACTAATGGACTCAAATTTGGTGAAAGGTCAGAGTGGAGCATCCTGTGACAGACCAGCTCTCAAGAGCCAAACCTTTTCCTGGAACCAGGAAGGCTGTTTATTTTTTTTAGTTTGTGCCCTCGAGTTTTATTTGAAATTAAAAGGAGTGACCCTGTTGGTACCAAAACACATTTGGGACTCTACCTGTAATTATTCACTCATCCACACAGGCTTTTGTTTCACCACTTCACTGAAAGTTCGAAAGCAAAGAGACGTTAATAAAACATCTGTTATTGTTTTAGCTTTGTTTGAAACATTCTTGGGTTTCCCTAAAGATGGATTACTGGTCTCTGTGTGATTTGGGAGGTTTTAATATCCAAGGAATCCAATTCTGCAATCAGAATTTTGTTTATACTTTGGTATAGAAATTTAACATGTTTTGCCTTCTTTTAGGGCATCACTTTGTTTCGGGGATGGCACAGTTATTTCGTGAGTTTTGCAATGTCTTTTTCCATAGGAATTTCCTGTGATGCCCACGGACCACACTATTTGTGGCATCATCAGTATAAAATAGTCACAACTACCTGGGATTGGACCAAACTTAACATACTATTTACTTTGAATTTTGATTACTGGTATTTTAAAACAAACCTCTGTCTTTTGACTTTGCTGTTTTGAATTACAATTTGGCTTTGACATTTCTCTCTTTTTAACTTTTGGTTTTGACACTTGCTTTGCCCTTTGACCCCTCCTTCTGATCCTCACTCTTCAATTTTTTGGACTGACAGCCCTTTTACAGTCAGTACAGAATCTTAACACACAAAACATATGCTAAAGGTTTGGTTGAATCCACAACCCTGTATAACCAGGATGTGTATGGCACTGTCATTTATACTGTTGTGACATGGATGTCACAGGTCATGCATCTTCAGTTGTCCATGCATTGCAGTGGTAATCAAAAACAAAAACACTTCTCAAAATGCAAGGCCATACTATAACAGCATCTCAATAAGATATGAAATAAGTTTAATGTTTAGAAAATACTCTTAAGGTAAAATTGAATATTACAAAAATAAATGAAACCTCCAAAAATGGTAAAAATTAGCAAGAGATCACAGATCATAACAATACCAATAAGTCATAGTCTAGGAAAACAAACAAGAGCCCTCACTAACAATTGTACGAGAAAAGATTGTTTTTTCTATTTTGCGTGGAAATCCAACTCACTGTTATAATTTCTTCACACAATGTTATGTTAAATAGACAAAATGCAATGAATAACATACGATGCTACAGTGATATCGATTACATTACTAGCAATGGATTCCATTGGCATTAAAAACCTGGCAATAGCCATGTAAAGCAAGCACAGGAAGGTGCCACCCACCAGAAAAACAAAGAAGGTGGGGCCAAGGTGATTATCACTTTGTTATAGCATTACAATTTTTACGAAATGCACAAACTGTCCAAAAACTCACAAAACTGCAAAGATAGGAAAAAGCAATCCCATAATGTTGATTATAACATAATTACATAAAAATATATGCTGACTCTGTGATTTGTAATTTGATCTTTTTAGATAATAAAATGAAGTACATTTCCCATTTTCGTTTAGTGAGAACATTAGCAACAATTTTAAAATCAGAGTTTAGTACTGAAATTAGTCTTTTGTTAGGATATGTAAATCTTTATTTTTTTCTTAATATAATAATTTTCTTAATTGTGCAAATAATTTTAATTGAAGTTTTGAATGCCAAAACATTTAAATATTTAACCACTTCCTGTAACATTTATCTTGCTTTATATGTGTGTTTTGGTGTGTTTTATGTTTTTTTTTCCTGTAATGAGAATTCCATTTTATAAAGTCATTTTTTTTGTTTGCTTTGATTTAGTACAAGATTATTCAGTCCATCAAGCTCATTTGTCTAGCTTAAAACTAAACTACCCTAATATCTCATCCAGATTCTTCTTAAAGGTTGTAAAGGTTTCTGGTTCAACTACAAGTCTCCAACAACCCTTTCAGTAAAGAAGTGCCTCCTGACTTAAGTCTTAAATGCACTTTCCCCTTAATTTCCATTAGTGTCCTCGAGTATATAATTCACCATTAAGATGAAAGAATTCTGCTGGATCTGCGTTATCAACACCTTTAAAAATTTTGAAAACCTGGATCAGGTCCCAAGACAGTCTACTCTGCTCAAGACTACACATGTTTATTTCTTTTATAGTAGGACATGTCCTTTACTCTTGGGATGGACCTGGTTGCTGTCCTCTGCACAGCTTCAAGTGCCGCTATGTCTGTTTTTAGTGAGCTAAACACTCCATAATATAACCTAACATTTTATTTGCCTTTTTCAACTGCTTCCGTGCATTGCTTAAATGATGAAAATATTGTGTCAACATAAACCCCTAAATCCCTTTCAGTGGTTGCTTTCTTCAGGATGGTGTTTCCCATCTTGTATTTATTATTGACGTTCCTCTTGCCCACGTACACTTCTATCCATCCATTATCCAACCCACTATATCCTAACTACAGGGTCATGGGGTTCTGCTGGAGCCAATCCCAGCCAAAACAGGGAGCAAGGCAGGAAACAAACCTTGGGCAGGGTGCCAGCCCACCGCAGGCCCACGTACACTTTTCTTCATTAAACTGCATTTTCCAGATGTTCACCCAGTTCTGAACCTCAGTGACGTGACTGTCATTCTTCCAATTTTACCATCATCTGTGTAATTCACAAGTTTACTATCTATGTCAAAATCTATATCATTAATAGAAAAAGTAATAGACAGTCCCCTGAAGAGCTGCTTGATTTGCTAGATATTTTCTGCAGTTTAGAATGGTTTTAAAGGTAAAAGATGAATGATTTTGACAAAGAGTTTGTTTTGCCCCATTTTCATCAAATATACTTGTGGTGGTGTGGTGTGAACAGTGGTGTTTTACTGTTTACCTAACCAACACCAGTCCCCCACCTTAGGACGATCTCTGGATGCGAAATTTATGGCGAGGGTGATGGACCATCAGATAAGCCTGGCAGGAGTGACTGTGTTGGACTTAGAGCCTATAAGCCACTCACTACAGGAAGACCATAAACTGACTAAACAAAGCAACTAGAGGATCAACTGTACCTGAGCAGTTCCATTGGTATCTGGTCAGGAAGGGAGTGGAAAATTAATTTTATTTATTTAAAGTATGGCTGTTTATAATTAATTTTGAATTGGAGGCCATTCTGTATTACAACACTCACAGACCCATTGGTTTGTGTTTTGTGGTAAGAATGGTATAAAGCTGGTCACCTTGCTCTGTCTCTCACCATCTGGCCATGAAGAGAAAACTATGATGAAGACAACTCTGTCTCTGCAGCCATACTGAGACAGGCATGTGGCCTGTTTCACTACTCCATTCAAATGCCGTATGGTAGCAAAGAAAGACAGACTGAAGATAAGCTGAGAGCCCCCTATGGATGCAATATGCATTGCTACTTAGGCTGTAAGGGTGTGGTTTGCCAATATTCACATAGTATTCTGCTTCCTTAATATTTTTGGGTGCTGTTATCAATAATACATAATTAAATGTGTAACTTAACTCCTGTCTGTTTCTTTACTTTGTCTAATTACTGAAGGTTACAGATGTAGAAGAGAAGGGGTGAGGAAATGTTCAAGTATCTGATCACAGGGTGGTACGTTTTTAGAATTTTAGACATTTTATTAAGGTCTACACATTAAAGAGTATAAAAGGGTCACCCACATGATAAAACAGTACTACTACATTTTACCCTTTTGGTTCTCAACTCCTGACTTCTCATATTACAATTTGAAATTTTGGTTTATTTAGTGGGCGGCACGGTGGCGCAGTGGTAGCGCTGCTGCCTCGCAGTTAGGAGACCCGGGTTCGCTTCCCGGGTCCTCCCTGCGTGGAGTTTGTATGTTCTCCCCGTGTCTGCGTGGGTTTCCTCCCAAAGACATACAGGTTAGGTGGATTGGCGATTCTAAATTGGCCCTTGTGTGTGTCCTGTGGTGAGTTGGCACCCTGCCCGGGATTGGTTCCTGCCCTGGGATTGGCTCCAGCAGACCCCTGTGTTTGGATTTGGTGGGTTGGAAAATGGATGGATGGTTTATTTAGTTCCTTTCTCTGCAGTTATTTAATATCTGAATTAAATATTGGCTTTTATGGACTGATCTGTTTATATGCCAGACACCTTAGTCCAGTTGGAGCTGAGAAAGGTTAAGAGGATCATGCAGAGAGTCAGGAATAGGAAATGATCCTGCAGCTTTGAGCAGCCCAGTGGGTAGGCAGTTACCTGCACTGCCTCCTTAGGCCTTCTTCTGCCAGCAGGCTAAGCATAACGTTTGATCCCTAGAATTAACTGAACACAAAACACATAAGGTTTAAACAGAAGTGAACAATAAATGTGACAAGCTAAAACTTGTAAAGCTGTCCATGTCCTGTGTAAACACAGCAAACTTAAACAAGGCAAAACCTGTTTGGTGAATCACTCTTTGTCTTTCTCTTGAACATTGCAGCCTTCGTTCAATGGCCTCTGTGTTCCTTTATTTATTTTAACTACTTAACTAGGGACTGAATAAGCACTTGTTTGCACACTGCCAAAAGTTGTAGTCAATCTAGATAACTGAGCACATTTTACAGAAGGCAGACAGAGATTAGAGAAATACATTAACTTTGATGCTATCTCATGTAAATTACCAAATCAATGCATTATTTGAAAACAATATAAGTTCATTTCTGAACAAGTTCAGCTCACAGCCTCCTGCTTGTTTTGAGCAGTTGCTGCAGTGTCAAAGTATTGAACTGAAGCCTTCCTTTACAATGAATGGCTGTTCTATTAATCATTGAAAAGCTGCCAGCAGGAAGTAGTCATTAAAATATCTTTGGAACTGTGTTGCATTAATGACAGAGAAAAGAAAAAACAACTTCAGGACAGGTTAACGTTTAACATGAGTAATACTAATATGAAATGTGTATCAGTAATGGGGATAATTAGAATTAGAGCTATCCTGTAGGTGTGTATGTGTTGCCAATAAGCATGGGCATCAATACAGAAAAAAAAGTCTGACATCTTGGCCACAATTATGTAGTTGTGTACCAGATTTCCTCCAGTGTGCTGAAAAGGATGCGGCTGTGGAGTGACAGAAATGCCTGTTAGAGAATAAGAAGCAACAGGGTGTTGGCAGGAGGATGACATACATGTTAAAACAAATGGGCCCGTTTTGCTTTTCTGAAGGTTCAAACCATTTGTGATGTTCCTGTGCATTAGGTGGTAGTGGAAAGTACATATTTATTATTTATTACATCATTCTTAAAGGACACCTGAGAGAACCGGCCCTTTAATTGCATTTGAAAGCTCAGGGATGCACAAAGACCAAGGTCTGCTAAGTGGAGTTCAACATGAATGTTTTTGCAGGACCAAACTAGTAAAAAGGATGACTAGATTACAAAAGCCAGGCCAGACTCCCCTAAGTCAATGACGAAGGACTCAGAAGAAGGCCTCACCCCAGGTAGTCTAGACCCAGACTCGTATGGTGGGCCTTCTGGCCTGCACAGCCTTAAAATAGAGCTCAGGCTTTTAACAAATCATTAATTTCAAAAATACCCATCTGGGAGAGGATACCCAAAGCCTTCTGGCATTTCAGACAACAATGAAACAATATTTGTTAGATTCAATAATGTATCAAATAAAGAAAGTGAAGAACAAAGAGGCAAGGTATGGAAAGAAGGCACAAAAACAAGAACAGTCCATTAATCTCAATCATAATCAATGAGTTCCTTCAGAACAAAAACACAGAATAATATTAACACAATGCAAAATTAACAAAAATTATGAAATTACATAAATTCAAAAAAGACAAAACCAACCTGAAAACAGATCTAACATACACATGAAACATTTAAAAAAATGACAAAAACTTAATTGAGCTGGGGATCAGACCATGGGTGAAACATAACAATAAGCGATTGAGTCAAGAGTCTGGATGTGATTTGAGACAAAAGTCAACTATTTAGAAGGAAGAGATGAAAGATGACAAGAACAGACAGATGGAAGGAATCTGGGGTGAAACATTTGGTGAAACATCAATGAAGAGGCCACCCTGCATGATAAACCAGCATCAACTCCCCATTAAAGTTTGGTGGGTTGCATTGCACTTGGTATTCTTCTTGTGTTCATCGCTCCTTTATAGTATGTATTATATTTATGATTAGCAAAATACCAGCGCTTCGCAGCGGAGAAGAAGTGTGTTAAAGAAGTTATGAAAAAGAAAAGGAAACATTTAAAAAATAACGTAACATTTGCTTTCTATTCATTTGCATAAGCACAGTCCATCACCAGCAATTATTTAATGTTAGCTAAGACCCGGCACTTAAAAGTTTCTGTCGCACTTTTGCTGAGTTTGTGCCAAACACTATTCTATCCCTGACCATCTCATTTTCGTTTGTATAAGCACAGTCCTTCGGCAGCAATTTTAACTTAGTTACAAAGTGATCAAAAGTGTCGTTTATACCCCACGGCCTCTCATTAAACTTGTATCTCGCGAATATCGTATTCGTCTTAGGCATGACAAACGCCAGCGGCAGCGTGTCTATGAACTTAATTTAAAGTTAAGCTTTACACCTTGTAGCTGCACTTATGGATATGCTTGTATGCGTCACTTGCTTCATATTCTTTTGCTGCCTTCTCAATTGTGTAATGCGTTTTTTGTTCAGCGCTTTTTGGAGCTCTTGCTTGTTCTCTACGTACTGCGTTCACAGTCAGTTCGCGTGAGCCGCTCTCTTGCGATGTCCACGGCTTTATTTAATGTTAGCTAAGACCCGGCACTTAAAAGTTTCTCGCTACAGCAATTTTAACTTCGTTACAAAGTGATCCAAAGTCTCGTTTATACCTCGTGTCTTCTCATTAAACTTGTATCTTGTGAATATCGTATTCGTCGTAGGCATGAGAAACGCCATTAGGAGCGTGTCTATAAACTTAATTTAAACTTACGGTTTACACCGTGCTTTGTTTCCGCAGTAGCTGCAGTTATGAATATGCTTGTATGCATCACTCGCTTCATATTCTTTTGCTGCCTTCTCAATTGCGTAATGCATTTTTTGTTGGAGCTCTTCCTTGTTTTCTACGTACTGCGTTCACAGTCAGTTCACGTGAGCCGCTCTCTTGTGTGATCTTGCGATGTCCAAGGCTTTATTTAATTTTATATCAGACCCGGCACTTAAAAGTTTCTCTCGCACTTTCGCTAAGTTTGTGCCAAACACTAGACCATCTCATCTTCGTTTGCATAAGAACAGTCCTTCACCTGCGAATATTTACCTTATATGGGCAGGCACTCAATTACGTGGGAGGCGGGATGATGCGGGACGCAACTCCGCCTCACACGACGACCGAGCTGCAGGCTATGGCCATATATATGGTCGAAAGTAGGTTCCAATTATGACCTTTATGCGTAGAATTTCGAAATGAAACCTGCCTAACTTTTGTAATTAAGCTGTAAGGAATGAGCCTGCCAAATTTCAGCCTTCTACCTACACGGGAAGTTGGAGAATTAGTGATGAGTGAGTCAGTCAGTGAGTCAGTCAGTCAGTCAGTGAGGGCTTTGCCTTTTATTAGTATAGATAAGCACAAGTTGTATATACATTAACCCATTTGTTGTTATTACTATTGCAGAGGGTTTCTAAAAGGGTGAATTTCAATTACACTTGTTTAAATCGATAATCTCCTCCTTTCCTGATGACAGAGTGGGCTTATCTGACTCTTTCTTTGCTTTTTCTTTATTTCTTTCCTCTAATAACAGCCCCTTATATATATATATATATATATATATATATATTGTCGCAGTAGGGGGCGCTAGCGCTCCCTTGAACCCTCAGGTACCACGCCAAAACACTAGGTAAAAGTGCAATAATTCTTTTATTATAATAATAATGTGCACTAAGCACCCTCCACTCCTCACTACTCATAAACAATACCAATAACAATAAACAATCCTTCACTCCCAGACGCGTTGCCCTCTTACCACCCAGCTCAGCTCGCCGTCTGGGAGCTCCCACAGTCCTTTTATATCTCCTGACCCGGAAGGGTTCCCAATCCCCAGTCCATGTGATTCTCAATCACTTCCGGGTCAGGTAAAACTTCTTTTCTTCAACCCAGAAGCCCGTCGCTCTCCTATGATGAACTTCCGGGTCATAGGGCACGAAGAAATCTTCGGTCCTCCCTGCAGCTCCCTCTTGTGGCCCCCATGGCATCCAGCAGAGCGGTGCATAAAAACTCCATTGTCCATGATGCCCTGCTGGTCTTCTGGGGACCTCCACGCTGCAAGGAGGGCTCCACCTGGCGGCTTGGGGGTATTGACCGAGATAAACGGCCGGCCATCCTCCACAATATATATATATATATTTGTGAATTTGTGTTATAATTCTCCTGCATTCAGTAATTTTTCTCATATGATTCTTTAACATTTGTCCATATTTCTGAATATAAAGATTTTAATTAATTAGCTATTTTTGTTATTTGTGCTATGGCATGATATGAATTATTTATCACTTATTTTTATTTTACTGTAACACCATCTTTTTGTTTTATGAGTGTTACCATTTTGCACAAGGATGCAACTGCTAGGGAAAAGGAACTGGAAGTTGCATTGAATGACATCATTGGCGTGACGGCCAGCTATACCGTAGTGTGATATTGTTTGCATTCAACTATTTCTTGTGCCTTTTAATGTGTTTCAGGTTTAGAATTATTTGGCAACAAACTTAACTTTTTTTGTCAACATTTTGGGTTCCTGGCTTTGATAATACTCATTATTAATTTACAATTCATCTTCTGACCCATTTTTTACTCATTTTTCCATGTGGTCTACTGTTTTTCAAGTGTTGGTAGAAAAATGTGTAGGGAAGTACATTGGTACACAAGTGAAAGAAAGAGGTGCCATCTGGGATGAATCATTGAACATAGTGTCCCAGACACTGCCAGGGACACCTGACTCTCTGATGACTGAGAAGGGGACTTTAGATAGCACATGTCTGGAGCACATTAGGTAGGCGTAGGTTTCTGTTTGGTTTGTTTTTGCAATGTTATGAATTTTTATTTTCATTTTCTGTCTATTTTGTTTTATTACTATGGTGACATACTGACAAGTATAAGCAGGATTTAATAAAGTGAATAAATCAAATTAACATATTTGAAGAAAAAAATAGGAAAAACAAGACAACTGCTGTATTCAAGAAAGTGTACATACAGCTGACACTGTAATAATAATCCAGTGAAAATATTTCAAAACTTTAAATAAAATAAATGAAAAGTGAAATAATAATATTACAGTGTTGCAAAAAAGAAAATATATGTATAAATACAAGAGTAGCATTTAGGGGTGGCAAGTGGAGCTTTTGAGGACTGCGTGTCCTGTTTGAGCGGATTTATCAAGTTATATTCTCCAGTTATATTTTGATAAAGTCCATGTGTTATCTTGCAAAAATTTAGCTGAATACTTTAATGAGAAAATCCGGTGTATGTTAACATTATTTTTATTAAATCCACATGCAGGTCTATACAGTTCACACATACCGGTAACAGCGTTTGACATAATCAGCCCTACGTGGGGTTGGTCATCCCTAGGCCCCGCACACCCTTAAGGCCGTCTCTGCACAAATATAAGTAGAAATGGCAACACATAAATAAAAGGAAACAAGTAAATTGTGATATAGTCAAATTAAAGAATACAACCCGGATATGACATACATATTTGAAAGAAAAACATGAACAAATTTGAAAATAAACACAGAGACCAAAGGGGACAGTCTGTATACAATTACTAATGACGGAAAATTCCTTTCCAAGTTTCACAAAGGTTCTGTAAAATGAGAATGTCCCTTGGCTTCGAATGTATGTGTGTGTAAAAATATTTAAACAGGATCAAGTCTTCAGTATATCAGGGTAGGAGGCCATATCAACTTCTTCTTCAGGGCCATATAAAGAAATCTCTAAGACAATAGAATAGAAAATGATACAGAGAAAAAAACGGAGAAAAGATAAATGAGAGACGCGATGCAAACTAAATACCTGCTGAAGGAATGCTCACTGTCACAAAAAACAGATTCTCATTGTAATAGATGCATAAATGAAAAGAGATACAAAGCTAAATAAATCTTTAAAAAATGTTTTAGCAAAGAAAGAGCATTTGCGGGGCACACTTAAGTTTTTCAAAACTATATAAAGATCATTGATATAAACTTGACAATGGCATGTACAGTGCATCCGGAAAGTACTGTATTCACAGCGCATCACTTTTTCCACATTTTGTTATGTTACAGTCTTATTCCAAAATGGATTAAATTCATTTTTTTCCTCAGAATTCTACACATAACACCCCATAATGACAATGTGAAAAAAGTTTACTTGAGATTTTTGCAAAATTATTAAAAATAAAAAATTGAGAAATTACATGTACATAAGTATTCACAGCCTTTGCCATGAAGCTCCAAATTGAGCTCAGGTGCATCCTGTTTCCCCTGATCATCCTTGAGATGTTTCTGCAGCTTAACTGGAGTCCACCTGTGGTAAATTCAGTTGATTGGAAATG
Source organism: Polypterus bichir lapradei (assembly GCA_026402145.1). Lineage (NCBI taxonomy): Eukaryota > Metazoa > Chordata > Cladistia > Polypteriformes > Polypteridae > Polypterus > Polypterus bichir. The sequence continues at coordinate 33,333,535 of JANRMT010062835.1, read as the reverse complement.
ATTTGGAAAGGTACAGACCTGTCTATATAAGGTCCCACAGTTGACAGTTCATGTCAGAGCACAAACCAAGCATGAAGTCAAAGGAATTGTCTGTAGACCTCCGAGACAGGATTGTCTCGATGCACAAATGAGCACAGTGGCCTCCATCATCCGTAAGTGGAAGAAGTTCAAAACCACCAGGACTCTTCCTAGAGCTGGCCGGCCATCTAAACTGAGCGATCGGGGGAGAAGGGCCTTAGGCCTGGGAGGTGAACAAGAACCTGATGGTCACTCTGTCAGAGCTCCAGAGATCCTCTGTGGAGAGAGGAGAACCTTCCAGAAGGACAACCATCTCTGCAGCAATCCACCAATCAGGCCTGTATGGTAGAGTGGCCAGATGGAAGCCACTCCTTAGTAAAAGGCACATGGCAGCCCGCCTGGAGTTTGCCAAAAGGCACCTGAAGGACTCTCAGACCATGAGAAACAAAATTATCTGGTCTGATGAGACAAAGATTGAACTCTTTGGTGTGAATGCCAGGCATCACGTTTGGAGGAAACCAGGCACCGCTCATCACCAGGCCACTACCATCCCTACAGTGAAGCATGGTGGTGGCAGCATCATGCTGTGGGGATGTTTTTCAGTTGCAGGAACTGGGAGACTAGTCAGGATAAAGGGAAAGATGACTGCAGCAATGTACAGAGACATCCTGGATGAAAACCTGCTCCTGAGTGCTCTTGACCTCAGACTAGGCTGACGGTTCATCTTTCAGCAGGACAACGACCCTAAGCACACAGCCAAGATATCAAAGGAGTGGCTTCAGGACAACTCTGTGAATGTCCTTGAGTGGCCCAGCCAGAGCCCAGACTTGAATCCGATTGAACATCTCTGGAGAGATCTTAAATGGCTGTGCACCGACGCTTCCCATCCAACCTGATGGAGCTTGAGAGGTGCTGCAAAGAGGAATGGGCGAAACTGGCAAAGGATAGGTGTGCCAAGCTTGTGGCATCATATTCAAAAAGACTTGAGGCTGTAATTGCTGCCAAAGGTACATCGACAAAGTATTGAGCAAAGGCTGTGAATACGTACATGTGATTTCTCAGTTTTTTTATTTTTAATAAATTTGCAAAATCCTCAAGTAAACGTTTTTCACGTTGTCATTATGGGGTGTTGTGTGTAGAATTCTGAGGAAAAAAATGAATTTAATCCATTTTGGAATAAGGCTGTAACATAACAAAATGTGGGAAAAGTGATGCGCTGTGAATACTTTCCAGATGCACTGTATTCATATTGCTGACACTCGAGGTCAGAAGCTGCTTCCAAGAGAAATGTCTGCATATTTTAAAAAGATGGACAAAAATTAGTATAAAGCACCTCTGTTATATTGGTAATCTTACAGCACTCTTCAAGATCAACACAACTGCATCTCTTATTATATTTGCTGATTTAGTTAGAAAAACCTTGTGAATCTAAGAGTCCAAGATGCTACAGGGTCATAGAAATTATTTACCCCAACGGACCACACTCCCCTTGTTCACCTTTTATTATTTCATAGCAAAAAAGGTATGAAGCCTGCAAAAGCTTTCCTTCACAAGCCAGGCCAGGCCTTTTACACCAGCCTGGATTAGGCCTCACCCTAATGGGCTTACCTCCTAAACCCCTCTGTTCTGCTTTGGGCCTACACAGCAACAAATGGATTAAACCTTCAAAATTAAATTTAAATCTCCGAAAAATATCCAAGAGAAGGAGAAATTGTAAAACCTTGGCTTGAGGAGACAGACTACAAAAAAGGACCTTTAAAAAATCAATATATTTATTTAGCAAAAGGAAAAAAAAAAAGCTCAAAAAAGAAAAAAGAGTCTCCTAAATGGCAATCTTTGGCTAACAAGTTCCATTCTGAGATCCAGATATCGTTAACCAAAAAATGAAGCAGTAAATATCAAAAAGTCAGTACATTTAACAACAAAAAACAGTACCTATAAGTGTAACAGACTACAATGCACTCTTCCTGAGCTCTCCTGCTGCTCTGACCTGAATAGCCAGTGGGAGGGATCAGTCCTGGTGATGTCAAGGTAGCCCACCTCTTGGGGTATCATAAACAAAACACAACGGACAATACAGATTTATACATAGTAACAACATACATACTGTAAATGGAACACTATAAACATTGTGCAAATAATTACATAAATGTATCGATGACTATTAGAAAGCAATTGATAATGTTCCACATGAGAGGCTGGGCATCAAACTAAAAGAAGTGGGAGGTCAGGGTGCAATGTGTAGACAGGTGTAGAGTTGGCTCAGACACAGGAAGCAGAGGGTTATGGTGCGAGGAACCTCATCAGATATTTGCTGGTGTTAATGGTGGGTTTCCACAGGGATCTGTGTTAGGGCCCCTACTATGTTTAATATATTGTCAGGTTTGGGTCACAAAGTTGCACAGGAGAGTACAGGAGGATTTCCAAGGAGTATAAACTTTATTGCTATCCAGGCAGATACAAACACAAGAAGCAGTCTAGCCACACAAGGAACAGCTGACAAACTTGATGCCTCAGCCCCGACTCCTGGTCAAAAGAACACAAAGTCTTCCTCTTCAAGGGGATACAGTGACTCAGAAGCAGCGACTGGAGCAGAGGGAGTCTGGGGGGAAGAGAGACAGGAGAGGGAGACCTCAGGATGGCCGCGGCCTGCAGCTGCTCCTGCAAAGAGGTGGTGTAAGATTGTGTTTTTTTCCCATTGAAAAAACTGGTTAAGAGGAGGTTTCTGAAGCGCGGCTGTGTCCCCCTGCGGCAGCGGTCGCAATATATAAATGATTTGGATAGAAATACATATAAGTAACAAGCTGTTTAAGTTTGCAGATGATACCAAGATAGGTGGATTAGAAGATAACCTAGAATCTATTGAATCATTACACAGGGACTTGGACAGATTTGCAGCAGATGAAATTTAATGTAAGCAAATATAAAGTATTACAGCATGTCGGAAGTGAAAATGTTAGATTTGAATATACAAAGGGAGGTCTGAAAATTGAAAGTACTGCTTTTGGGAAGGATTTAGGAGTCGCAGAGGTCACTATCAACTTCCAGACACTGTTCAAAAGCCATTGAGAAAGCTAACAGAATGTTAGGCTTTAATAGCACGATTCCAAGGTCCAAGGCTTTAATGCTCAAGCTTTAAAACACACTGTTTAAACCTTACCCGGAGTACCGCATACAGTTTTAGTCTCCAGGGTACAACAAGGACATAGCCGTGGTAGAAAAGGTCCAGAGAAAAGCAACTAGGCTGATCCTAGCATTACAGGGGATGAATTATGAAGAACGATTAAAAGAGCTGAGCCTTTTCAGTTGATGAAAATTGAGACTAAGAGGAGACATGATTGAAATGTTTAAAATTAGGAAGGGAATTAGTCCAGTGAATCGAGACTGTAACTTTAAAATTAGTTCATCAAAAATACGGAGACAAAGTTAGAAACTTGTTAAGGGTAAATTTCGCACAAACATTAGGAAGTTTTTATTTATACAAAGAACGATAGACACTTGGAATAAGTTACCAAGTAGTGTGGTAGACAGTAGGACTTTAGGGGCTATCAAAACTCAACTTGATTTTTTTTTTGGAAGAAATAAGTAAATAGGACTGGCGAGCTTTGTTAGGCTGAATGGCCTGTTCTCGTTTAGAGTGTTCTACTGTTCTAATTAAAAGGAAATTATTTTGCGAGTTTTGCAACCTATTGTGGGAAACCAAAGACCTTGCTGTAGCCCCTGTATTTAAATGGGAAGTTCTTTTTCACATAGAGAACCATAGACACACGGGATATGATACCAAGCAGTATGGTGGAGAGTACAACTATAGGTACCAAAAAACTAGGAATTGTGAAGAAATTAGGTGTCAAGTGTTGTGGGGCTCCATGGCCTGTTCTTGACAATATTTTTCTAATGTTCTAACATAAAAAAAAACTTTATACTAGACAAAAGATACATAAAAAAGAAACAAAAACAAGGATCAGGGAACGCAACCTGGCAACCACCTAACAACTTGTCATAAACCCTGCCAGGGGTCCAGCAGCAGTCAGAATGTTTAGGTCGTCTCTTGCGCTGACTTTTCCTTTCCATTCCAGTCTGTCATTTGTGTTACACTCTTAATGATGGAGCAGCCAGCACAAGACAGATGAATAAAAATAGGTGACTGTTGTAATTTGATTTGGTATGTTTCTGATGGTTTTCATATTTAATTGCCAGTGGCATTCACATTTTGATTTGGTGGATTAGTTTAAACAAATCGCTGCCAAATATCAGTGCTAGGGAGCAAATTTTTTGTGTTTCTTTATATTTCGTTTTTTGCATCATAATAATTTGCAGCAGTCTTTTTTAACATTCCGACTTAAAAATCTGGTCCTTTGAGAGAATATTTTCATCTTGCACCTCAGAACAAATTGTGATTTATGTAACTGTACCGCCATAAAACAGTATACTTAGCTATAGGCTGTGCTACCACACCCCAGGGACACAAGAGAATCTCACATTTATTTCAAAAAGAGGTCATCCAATATGTTTACATGTTTCAATATTCAAGGACGTCTTGTACACCAAGAGCAGAATGAAGTTAAACATATATACTGTTCATGCCTATGCCCTGACAATTAGAAGCTTTAAATGTTTTCGTGCAAATAATAATAAAGCATTTCACTCATGAGGCATTTGTCAGTTGCAGGTGGCATGTGCTGCTTTGATCTCCAAGCCAAATTTCTGACAGCCATTAGCTTCTCACTAATAGTGTGTTACATAGCTGGAGAATTTTGCCTCCCTTCTTCCAAGACTGCAGTCATCTGTCAACTTGCTTTACAGCCACATGAAACGCATTCAAACAGCTCCAGTGTGCATATGTCACCAATTACAAACCCCAGATTATTTGTGGTGTTTATTAAAAGAAAAACAAATCATGCCCTATAACGCTCTTTCTGATCATCTACCAACAGTCACTACATTGATGAAAAAAATGAACATGAAAAGTGCTGGCCTTGGTCATGAAAAAACTGTACATAATAAATATTATTATAGATGAAGAAAAACGCAGACTCTGTGTCACAGTCCTGCAAAATCAAAATCATAAAAATATTTTAATTGTAAATTGTATTTTTTATTTGTAATAACATAAAAAATATAATTAGAATGTTTCCATCATGTCACATTTAATTTCAAGATTAAAATGAAATTGAATTAAAATTGAACAAATTGCACATTTTATTTATGTAAACTATATTGTTCTGTATACATTTAATTAATGTAATATTTTTAAACATATGTAAAGAAAACAACAATGCATATTCATTGCCTTACATATAACTTCTCTACTTTTTGTCACTTCTTAGTTTGGTGGCCCGTCACTTACATAGTACACATTCTCTGGTGCGTCCCAAGTCATCCAGCCATCATTCTGACATCCCAACATCCCTGGTACCTTCTCTTCAAATCCTTAACATCCTAATGGAATGCTACACCTTACTTTTCACTTACTGCGCCATTGGATTTTGTGAATCCAAAAAGTGAACTTCAAGACTGATGTTGCAACTTAGTTCCTTGGACTTAACTGATACGTTTTTTCACAATTCTTTTAAGGGTGTCATGGTGGTGTTGTGGTAGCACTGCTGCCACACTGTAAGAAGGCCAAAGGAGTTTGCATGTTCTCTACATATCTGCATTGGTTTTCTCTCACAATCCAAAGACATGCAGGCTAGGTGAACTGGCAATACTAAGTTGGCACTAGTGTGTGGTTGGGATGTGTGTGCATTTTATGTGTGTTCACCCTGTGAAGGAACGGCACCCTGTCCAAGTTGGTTTCTGCCTTGCATCCTATGCTGGCTGGGATAGGCTCCAGCAAAAATGCCCTCTTTTAGTTTAACCTCAGACAAATCTGAAAACATCTGGCAGAAATACATAAAACAGGCACCATCTATTCATAGGGCCTTGACAAACTGCTTCGTTAAAGCAAGCTTTGTATGAAGTGAAAGTAGCAGCACATTATCTGGGACCACTAAGCACAGTCTGAAGATGTTTTTGGAATCAAGCTGTAGCTCTTTTCTATCTGGCCATTCCTTCTGAACCCAGTGTCAATTCTGGGCTCTGCTGTCCCACTCGGAGAAAACCTGAGCTTCTAATGGCTTCATATACCACTGTCTGCTAATATGACCCATCACCCTGTTCAATTGCAGCTATATTCTGACCTTATTATAGAATAAAATTATCATTTTACTTTAAAAACAGATTTTAATATCACAAAATATGAAATTCAAACAACTTATCATTAAAATTAAAATTTGGTTTTAATTAATATGACCCTCATTGTGTTCAAGTCCAGCTATATTTTGACCTTTTTATCGAATAAAATTATCATTTTACTTTAAAAACAGATTTTAATATCACAAAATATGAAATTCAAACAACATATTGTTAAAATTAAAATTTGGTTTTTAATTAATATGACTCATCATCATGTTCAATTCCAGCTATATTTTGACCTTTTTATCAAATGAAATGATTGTTTTACTTTAAAAACAGATTTAAATATCACAAAATATGAAATTCAAAAAACATATTATTAAAACAAAAATTTGTTTTTTTTTTTAATTATGGTGTGAAAACAATAAAAACCCTGTAACTGGCAACTAAAAGATGTGTTTTGTCAAAATATGTGAGGGAAAGCACATGCAGGGCTGAGTTCAACCACTATGCTTGCTCACCGGCCATACTACTACCAAACCAGAACATCAGACAGCACGAGTCATCACACCTTCAGTTTTTCCCAGTTAGATGTTTAGTTCGTGTAACAGTGTTGATTTGTAAGTAAGTCTTGGATTCAAATTAGACAACGATTTTTCATACAGTGTGTCTACTTTGCTCAAACAAAAATCAAATCTAATACATGGAATAATGGATCTGAACTTCAGTCGCTCTCCACACCATCATGATTGCCAGTTGGCTTTTCTCTCTCTTACCTTAATTTACCATATTCCATGTTTAATTTACCATAGCCTTAAGAACCAGGCTGAAGCAACTACCGCATTTATTAACGCCTGTAAATGAGTTTTTCAGTATCTGTTAGCACTGGGACCTAATCTAAATAGCAACTGAGTCAATTAACACACTGTATTAATGATTATAGAAGGAAAGGTCATATTATTATATAATCTCATATTAACTTAAAGGGGGTAAAAGACTAAACCATATTCTAATAGCCATTCTTCTATAGGAGTTAATCAAAACACTAATATGAGTTTAACTTTAAACATTAACTTTCTAAGATGGGCTCCTACATCCCTTTTGTTGTTTTCCTATTTTTGTGCCCTTTTCTGTGACATTTGCTTCCATCATTGTATCATAATAATCTAGATATATATATATATATATATATATATATATATATATATATATATATA
>JANRMT010062835.1:33298595-33326116 GCA_026402145.1 Polypterus bichir lapradei | reverse complement strand
ATATATATATATATATATATATATATATATATATATATATATATAAAAGTCAATGTGTATGTGTGTGTGTGTGTGTACGTATGTATGTTCCAGCATATACACATGTTTCTCATTGATCGGCTAAAAATACTGTAGGGTGAAATCAACCCTAACCCACCCCTTCTGGGTAGGGTGGGGGCTGATCTTGCAGTCATGTATGCATGTTATCATCCAGCTGACACTTGGAACGACCACCAGAGGGCGAACTGGAGTTGACTGCCAACATTCTGTATGTTTGAGCCTACCACGTCCCTGTTGCTTTTGAAATTAAATAGAGTTGGCCGGTTCTGAGCGTCATCTGGATGATAACATACATACAAGACCCCAAGACAAGCACATTAGTGAGTCTTCATTTTTTTTTAATTTTTTTAATTTTTAAAGTTGTGGGGGTTTTTTATAATATTTTTCATAAACAATAAAAAAAAAAACACTTTATTTTTTCTCCCGGCAACACTGCATATTTCAGCTGGTAACAACTAAAAACAAGCAGGGCAGACACCTGAGCAGACAACACGGAATGATAAATGATAAAAGGCTGCAATTACTTTAGTGTCAGACCCACTAATTGATAAATAATGGATTACATAACCAGAACACCAGGAAAAGCAGAACGAACATCAGAATGAAAATATTGTTAAAAAGTAAAAAAAAAGAAAAGTGAAATTATCCTCATATAACTGCTGTTTACATTTTAAAAGAAATTTACCCAACTTAGTTTTGGAGTTTCTTCATCGAGCCCAAAACAAAGAAACTGGGACATAAGAGCTCACTTATTTAGAGTAAGAGTCTAATTGAAAAAAGTGGATTGGAACACACATCTGCAGCCATAATGGGTCTTCAGGATCACATTTGGGAATCACTGGTATAGAAACTTTGTTATCTATGTGAATGTATACTGCAATTGGCAACCAGGTCTCTGCCTTGGGTCTAATGATGCAGGGGTCACCTCTGGCACACCCCAAACTTGGAGTGTCTCAGTTTAAAAAAATCAAAGGATGTGCAACCCAAATGTGGGTGTTTATGTGAAAACACTGAGCGATGGATGAGAGAGGACCAGGAGAACGGACACTGTCAAGAAACGTGCTAAGTTGGTTACCATTCATTATCAAACAAGCCGATATGCAAAATGAAAATTAAACAAGCAAAGATCAAAAGCCATAAGTTTAAAAGAAAGATTCGTTAGCAATCACTTAAGAAATCCTAATCGTGGATAATCCAAAAATACACGCACCAACTTATTTATATGGTTGCTCTGGTGACATCACATGTTGCAGATCCCCATAGAATTCTGGGAACAAACATCATAGCGACAGACGATGAAATCACACTTTTGATTTCAAGAAGGATTCTTAACCAATGAATGAGAAGGAGAGACAGGTCTTCAGTTCAAAAATGTGACCTTGGGTGAATTGGCTTCCAGTTTGTGTACTACTTTCATTTTGTGGAGATATTTATTTAACTAGACTTTAGCAAAAATACATGATGATTTAACATACGGATCACGCAACAGGAGTAACGTGAGAGTTTTTTCGTGGATGTTTTAATATTGTTTGTGTTTGGTGTCCAGTGTTGGTCACCATTGGCTCCTGTTCTATCAGAAACATTATGTCTCCACAAAAACATTGTATTAAAAATTTGTCTCGGCCATCACTACAAACTACTTGGGGTAGGTAACATATAAAAATATTATTTTTGGGTGGAGTATTCCTTTAATGTAAAACTTTATTTATGGCAGCAAAGGTTTCATATTGTGGCTTCCAAGGATGCTCTAGTTAGTGTTTCGCAACCATTCGGTGGTGGGTTGCTGCCAGTGGGTTGTGACCTGCTATTGTCAATAATGGCAGCGGGTAAGTCATGGTGGGTTGCAAGTGGGTCACAAATTAGTCTGAGTTTGGTTACCACTCAGAGGATCATGTATGAATCCCCCCTTACTCTGATGGTAGTGCTTAATTCACCACGGGGGACTCTCCCCTCCACTCTGACAATCACAGTTCACCAAGCGGCAAACCCTACCCTTGGTAAACTGCAGACACTTAGATGGGAAAAAGTGGGTTGCACCATCAGAAAAGTTGAGGAACATTACTCTAGTACAAAGAACATAACTTCTTAAGGTAAGTTTTCAATCCAAGCCATAGGGATTACTTTTTTATGTTGGTTTTTACTTCCAAATGGAAGTCTCCAGCCATACTCATTGGATTCATCCAGTTATAAGAATTGAAGTTCTTTTTCTATTCTGTTGAATCCTGTTACACCATGGACTTATCCAGCCAGCGCGTTATGTTAACATGACCTTGTCGTAGTGGAGTTGGAAGAAAATGAATGTTTGGGATCCCAATATTACTAAGACCAACCCTGCATAAACCTAATAGCACATCTTTTTCTCTGTGTCTCTTCCAGCAGTGATTGATGCCATTACCAGATAATGCAGAGACTACTTCAGCTGAGATTCTCAAAAAATGAGAGAGGTTGGGATATTGCTGCACCCACCACCCGACGAACCACCTTAGGGTCCCAAGTTTTGCACCTCCGCACCTCATTAGTTCAAATGAAATAGTGTGAGGTTTTTATGGTGGCTGGGGTGCCAATCTTACCACCAACTCCAAGTTTTCCCTGCCAGTTGGAGGATCTGCTTGCAGGACTGGATGCAAGTTAATGTCATACCCAGGACGAGGGAATTGCAGGTGAAGGGCCTTGCTCAAGGGCTCAACAGAGTGGAATCACTTCTGGCATTTACGGGATTCGAATCAGCAACCTTCCGATTGCCCTAGCTACGGGAACTTACAACATTTGGTTACATTTCTTTCGCATTTCCAGTTGAAGCACAGGAAGGTTAAGTGACTTGCTCATGGTCACATAATGTCAGCAGTGGCATTTGATAGTGTCTGATGGTGGTGTTGCATGTGATGGAGCAACCATAAATGTTTCATATTCTAATTTCATCATGGCATAAGCTTTTCTTTTTATTTAAGTGAATAGAAACATAAAAATTTCTTCACTTCAGTCACTTATCAAAAAATTGGACTGGATGAGCAAGCGCTTAGAAGATTGATATGCAACATGGTAGAACAGTGACTAGCACAGCTGCCTAACAGCTCCAAGGTCATTGGTGCCAATCTCAGCCTAGTCACAGTCTGTCCATGTGAAGGTTGTCATATTCCTCTGGTTTCCACTCAAACACCATCCACGTGCATTATTAAGATGATGGACGTGTCTTAATTGGCCCGGTGTGAATGAGTGTGCCCCCTGATACTCTCACATTTGGTTCAAGACTGATGCTATAAAGACAGTCTCTGGATCTCAGCAGCCTTCTGTCAAAAAGTGCAAAAGGTACACGAGAGAAATGGACAGAAGTAGGAAAGGGTTTTTTTTTTAATTAACCATGCATAGAAGCCTAAATATTGATTGACCTAAAACCTATAAGCCCATCCATGAAATTAATCACCCCAACATTTTTCATACTTACAGTACTACTTCACAATAGGCTGCCATTTGAAATAAAAGAAAAAAAATTACATAGACATCTGTCAGAAAAAAAATAAAATAAACAGTCATGACTAAAACTGTTACATTTGCAGTGCGAAGACGAGAAATGAACTGCAGTGGCCACTCCTTTAATAAATACCCTGACAAGTCGTCTTTGAAGTTCAAAGCAGTTTATTGAAGATTTGTAAATAATTACTGGCTCTGTGACAGAGGGTTTAAAATTGCATATTCTTGCAGCATGTTGACGGACACATTCCTCTCAATTAAACTCATTTAATTACTTTTTTCCTGGAGCGAAAAGCAACTTGAGCAGCACACGATCAACCCAGAAGCGGTAATTTAAAGTAATTTACTTTGACCCCATTAGAACAAAACGTTTGTAGAATCGTTTTGTTACATTATTTTTTTAATAATAGAATGTAGGGGGTTTCATTTTTTTCCAGGACGTCACCTCACAGAGGTGATCACTGGACGGTGGCTCCTGGTTTTCTTGGCTCTGGTGTAAACAAAATAATTAAGTTAGCCTGTGGGTGGAGTGCTGCTTAATGAGTACTTCTTTTTATTTTTTTTTCCTTGAAGAAATATGGAAGTAATTACCACATTAAAATTTTTAGAACTAAACAAACATATGACATAGATTATCGTCAACTTTGAAAATGGCAATTTAATATTAAGTGAATTCTGTAGATTTTTACTTAGTGGGAATATTCGACTCTTGAGCAACACACTAATGAGAGGTGGGAATAATAAAATTGTGGGTACTGCTGCTCCATTAATAAACTGTAAGGGTTATTTTGATGCTTTCAGGGTCTATACAATACGGTGTGAGGGTGGTCTTATACAGTAAGTAGAGAAGTCACAGGAGGGGGCCTTTGTGGCAGCTCTTTGCACCTGGAATTAGATGAGAGAAGCTAAATTGTATATAAATGGTGCCTTTATTAATAAGTTAAACATAAGAGAGGAATAAACAAAATGAGAACACTATGTATCCAATAAACTAGGAATTCTAACAATAAACCTGGCATTGCCTCACGCCACAAACCATCTACCAGGTGAGGTGGTTTACCTACTTGCCAGCTTCACATACAGTATGTCGATCACGTCCCAACTCTGTCCTCACTTCCATCTGCCAGTTGAGCCGTTTCATATCCCATTGACCATGAGGCAGTTCTAAATCTCCTCCTGGCCAAACCAGACTTAGAATTACACCAGGCTAGATCTTCTCCTAGTGTGCACTGATTTCTCTGCACTCCATGTCTTCAGTGCTCTTTTAAAGGTCATCAGTTAGGCAGGTCTTACTGCTCCCTGGTGGTGCCATTTCACTCATAATCTCATGACCCAATTTGATGACATGCATAATTTGATTTCCAGTGCATTGACCAGGCTTTCTGCACTGACTGTCCCCATTCTGGTGAGGTCATATTTCATTTTGGCTGTGTTGTGGCTTCTTTTGCTAATGTAATACCCCCGCCCCCCAAACCTCTTGCATTTTAACATCATCGCTGCCAGCATACAGTGAATTCAGAAAGTACCCACACCCTATGACTTTTTTGCACACTTTATTGTGTTGTAGATTTAATTTCAAAAATAGACATTTACCATTTTTGATCTACATTCAACAACCCATAGTGACAAAGTTTTGCAAATGTATAAAAAAATCAAAAACTGAAATCTCTCATTCATAGAATATTTATGCCCTAATGTACTTTGTAGACGCCCCTTTGGCAGAAATTCCAGCTTTGAATCTTATCCCATTCTTCCTGGCAGATCCTCTCAACCTCTCTCAGATTGGGTGGGAAGCATCTGTAAACTGCCATCTTCAGGTCTCTCCACAGAAACTCTATGAGGTTTTAGCTGAGCCACGCAAGGACAGTCAGAAATGTGTCCTAAAGCCATTCTAGAGTTGCCTTGGCTGTATACGTCAGGTCATTGTCATGCTGAAAGGTGAACTGTCACCTCAGTGTGAGGTCACGTACACTCTGGAACAAGTTTTCTTCAAGGATCTCTCTCTATTTGGCTGCATTTATCCTTTCTTTGATTCTGACCAGTCTCTCTGTCTCTGTGGCTGAGAAGTACCCCCTAGCATGTTGCTGGCACCACCATGCTTTACTGTCGGGATGGTATTAGGTAGGTAAGGTGAGTTGTGCCTGATTTTCAACAAATACAGTGATCCCTCGCTATATTGTGCTTCGACTTTCGCGGCTTCACTCCATCGTGGATTTTAAATGTAAGCATATCTAAATATATATCACAGATTTTTTACTGGTTCGCGGATTTCTGCGGACAATGGGTCTTTTAATTTATGGTACATGCTTCCTCAGTTTGTTTGCCCAGTTGATTTCATACAAGGGACGCTATTGGCGGATAGCTGAGAAGCTACCCAATCAGAGCACGTATTATGTATTAACTAAAACTCCTCAATGATATAAGATATGCTTCCCGCGCGGTGCTTCGCACACTTCAAAGCTCTAACAGCCCGTATTGATTTTTGATTGTTTGCTTTTCTCTGTCTCTCCCACTCTCTCTGACATTCTCTGCTCCTGACGGAGGGGGTGTGAGCAGAGGGGCTGTATGCACAGTGGCTGTTTGCTTAGAAAATACAGACACGCCTGTAAAAGATGCTGAAAGACTACCTTCACATTGATCCCTTCATTGCGACTGCTTTATCACGGTGCTTCCCATACTTAAAAGCCCAACAGCCCTATTAAATTTTGATTGTTTACTTTTCTCTCTCTCTCTGCCATTCTCTGCTCCTGACGCACGCACTCCTTTGAAGAGAAGATATGTTTGCATTCTTTTAATTGTGAGAAAGAACTGTCATCTCTGTCTTGTCATGGAGCACAGTTTAAACTTTTGACTAAAGGGTGTTATTTCATGTCTAGAGGGCTCTAATAATGTTAAAAAACGTATTTAGAAGGTCGTAATCAGGTTTTCTATGCTCTAACTGCGAAAATATTAGATTTTTAAATAAACAATCCTACTTCGTGGAAATTCATTTATCTGTCTGGAGCGGATTAACCGCGATAAACGAGGGTTTACTGTATAACTGTGCGGAGAATATTTATAAACAGTGTGGGAGAGTTTCTAAGGGCTTAAAATATATAAAAGTAACCATACAAACATATGGTTTCTACTTCGCGGATTTTCAGCTATCGCGGGGGGTTCTGGAACGCAACCCCTGCGATCGAGGAGGGATTACTGTATAATGGTTTGACTTATGCAAACATATTAACATTTTCGACTCATTAGACCAGAAAAACCATTTTCCTCTTCCTCTCAGAATAAAATTTAAATGCCTTTTGGAAAACTCCATATGCAATGTCATATAGTATGTTCCTTACTGATGGAGTGCTGATGAGATGACTGTCTTTTTGAAAAGGTTCACCCACCTCAGCAGAGAACGTCTGCAGCTCTGTTAGAGTGATCATTGTGTTCTTGGTCACCTACCTAACTAAGGCCCTTCTTGCCGAGTTATTCAGTTTGGCCAGACGGCCAGCTCTACAAAGAGTCCTGGTACCTCCAAACTCCTTCATTTCACAGTTATTGAACAGCTGTGCTATTGAGCTTTAGAAATGTTTTTATACCCTTATTGTGATCTATGCTCCTCCACACTGTCATCAAGGAGGTCTACAAGGAGTTCCTTGGCTTGGTTTTTGCCCTGACATGCAGTGTGAATTGTTTGATCCTACATACACAAGAGTGTGTCTTTCTAAACATTGTCCACTTAAATTAATTTTCTGCAGGTAGTCTGTACACGAGACACATCTCAAGAAGAATTAAAACAAACGGGATGTACCACAATTTGGAATGCCACGGCAAAGAGTCTGAAATATAAGTGAATGAGAAATTTCAGTTTTTGATTTTTAATACATTTGCAAACCTTTCTGGCGACATGTTTTCACTTTATCATTACGGGTTTTTAAATGCAGATTGATAGGCAAAAATGGCACATTTATCCATTTTAAATTAAATCTACAACACAATAAAAAGTGTGGAAAATAACAGCGTCTGAATGCTTTCTGAATCCACTTTAAACAAAGATGGCGGTTTAACCTCTGGTCATTCTAGCTTTGGGATTTTCAAAATAAATCTTTGCAATGCAGTGTCAGTCGAAGCCCATTTGGATCCCTAAGTGGGGTTGACGGACGTCTCCTCTTGTTTGTACTTGTTCCCCATCGGTGTCCGGAGCTTGTGCTCCTTAACTTTTATAACTTTTGCCCCTCAGATGAAGGCACCCTAGGTGACCGCCTTTATTGCTTAATGAATTGACCAGCTCTATGCTATGTGATATTTTTCTTGGTTAGTCAGGTTGATGAATTTTGACATTAATTCATTAATTGTCCCGAAAAATGACTTAGTTTGCTGATCTTATTTAATGGTTGTCTTTACTTGTTTCCACCCATGATTATCCTGTACTTTGAGCTCCTCATCACATTATTTGCCATAACTTTGGCACAGATTCTGTCTGTTCATGACAGTTTTACATTGTGCTCTACCTTCTGGGTTTTGATGTTAATTGAAATGTTGATTTTGTTTGTAGATATTTTTGTCATTTTGCTTCTCTTTGAATTGTTGTACCATTTTGTATTTTAGTAATTTTGATACTCGTTTTCATTTTCTTTTTTAGCATAGGTTGATAAATAGTCACCATCTCACTAGAGTTTCATACATAGGCCTATTTGTAGATTTCAGGCATATTTTTGAGTTTTGTGTCCTGTGTTTTTCACCAGACAATCTGTCCAAAAGGGAATATTCAGCATATGATTACTATATAAAAGAAATCCTTTCATAGATGCCAGTGGCATCTGCTATAGATCACTTTCACTTGGATTGTTTCATATGAAGCCTAAAAAGCAAAGCTCATTGTTTCCAAAAGATTTTAACACTGGGGAAAAAAAGTTGCCTGCTTCAGCACTTTGTTTCACTGCCCTTTTATTGTTTTTACTTTTCTTAAATGTATTACTGTCAAGAGTTCAGACATGGATTTTATTAGTTTCACTTTGATATGACATTATTCCCAAAAAGCTAATCAAACAGCAAATGAAAACACAAGTGAAAGCAGTCATTCACTTTTTATGGTGTGAGGCCGGAAAAAGTTGGGGTTGATTTATAGTGGAGCTCTTCTGAGCTGGGAGAAAGTGTTACTAGGCACTCCAGTGTCGTCTAACATGACATGTTCAGCTATGGCGGAGTTCATTCTCTCAACCTGAGGCCTGGCATCCAGCCAGAGGAAACTCTTGGTTGAACCTGTGAAGGATTAGAGGGACCAGGTCAGAAGTAACTGATTTATGGCATCACTAGACCCCTTCATTTGTTTCTTATTTTGTGCTAAAAGCTGCATATCAGGATTGCCAGCACTATGGAACAAGGAATTCATAACTGCCAGCAACTGTGAATAGAGTTTGGGCTCTCGATATATTTATGTCAAGTGATGAGTCTAAATTGCCTGGAGCAAGTAACTGTGGGTGTGAGCCTCAAATGAATGCAGAATTCTGTCAATGTTATTTGATGTAAAATTTTGAAATCCCTTTAATCCAGATCAGAGCTGTTAGGGGCTAGGTTCTCTCACTGCACCTCTGGGTACCAGTCAGGAATTAGCCCTGAAAACGGGGATCGCTCACTGCAGGGCTTAGTCATGTATACACCCACACTTGCACAGTGACATACAGTGCATCCGGAAAGTATTCACAGCGCATCACTTTTTCCACATTTTGTTATGTTACAGCCTTATTCCAAAATGGATTAAATTCATTTTTTTCCTCAGAATTCTACATACAACACCCCATAATGACAACGTGAAAAAAGTTTACTTGAGGTTTTTGCAAATTTATTAAAAATAAAAAACTGAGAAATCACAATTACATAAGTATTCACAGCCTTTGCTCAATACTTTGTCGATGCACCTTTGGCAGCAATTACATTTTTTTTTTTTTTTTTACCGTGTCCTGTTCGGCTGTGAAGCAATCAGAATTGATGTCTGAATGCTGGCGACTAGCCTTACAGTTTTTCTCTCAGGTGCAGCATTACAGCTTCTGCTGACGCCACGCCTGATACCAAAACTTTATTAGAAATATTTTCAGATGTTTTTAAGATTCGAACCGGACACGGAGACAAAAATGAAAGAAAAAGAAAAGAGAAAAGGAGGAGATGGAGGTAAAGGGGGAAGGGGGGAGTTTCGTATAGAATAAACAATAAATGAACCAGAATCCGCTTCTAGACCTGCAGAAAGAGAGGGGAAAAAAAAAAAAAAAAAAAAAATACCACAAGACAAAAACATTGCTGCATTAGCTACATGAAGATATATCAAAGTAAAAATGTTTGCTAACAATCACACAGTAATTATTACTAAGGTATTTAGGGCCAACCACAGCCTTAGGTCATGTGCTGAAGATGTCCAAGTCATACCTATGAAAGCACCATGTGAGCACCTGTGTGCGTACGCACGCTTGTATGTGTAAGGTTTCTCTATAGGAGCGTCCAATAGTGAGTGTGAAGGGCCACAGACCTGCCCCCAGAAATGTGCGGAAGATGGAGGGAGTTCCAAGCCCAGAAATCCAGTGGTCACCCCAGAGCGCGGAGACCCCAGGGAGACCGTCACCAGAGAAGCCCCAACCCCCTCCCGAGAGGCGCAGAGGATCACCCCGGGGGGCCACAACCAGCAGCCGGCAGAGTCCCGGGAGATATCAACGGCTAGCCCCCAGGCCCACCCGCCCGTAGCTGCTCACCCCGGAACCCAGCAGCCGGGACACAAGGGCGACCCACCCCGCCGAGGACCCAACAGAGCCCAGGGACCCAGATCCCACCAGGCAGCCACCGGGAGCGACCAGACAGATGAAAAAAAAAAAAAAAAAAAAAGTGGCAGGGGGAGGGTAGGCGAAGATGTTGTAGCATTGCCAGATGTCCCAGGAGAGGGGAGGAGTCCAAAACCCCACCTGACATATACAGTCACACACAAACACAGTCATACACTCCCTCCCTCATGCTCTCACATACACATACAACCCAAGACTTACAAGGATGTACGCCAGACACCCATTCACACTCCCCATACACACCCTACTAACTCTGGTCCCGGTGCTGCCGTACCGAGGGCACAACCATTCCCGGACGCCAGAGTTAGCCCCATTCCGCTGGGATAATAATGAGCAGGCACCCCCGTCCAACGCAGAGCAAAGCAACCCACCACTCCAGACCACAGGCAGACGGCCAGCTCCCACTCCTAGCCTCCAGCCCCGGGCAGCTAACCGAGAACAGAGGTGTAACAAGACCTCTAGTCTCCCTCCGCCAGCTCCAATGTAATGTTAATGTGTGTTGATAAGGTGCATTTTGTGGTTGGGGGGGCGCGGGCAGTGCTGGCATCATGTGGCCTACACCAGCTGATGCCAACACACAGCCCCACTTCCCCCCCAAAAACCCTCCGTGACTAGGTGCAGTTTAAAATTGGAAGTGGGCACTGGCACTCGGAGTGAGGCTGGAATTTCCCCCCACCGGATGCCATTGAGTGTGCTCACTCCCAAGACCCTGAGTGTGCATTTGTATAATATGTCGTTTGTGGAAGTGTTTAATGTGCAAATAAAATTGGGGGGTAGGCTGCCACAGGACTGCGGAAATGGGATCCATACCCGCACCCCCTGACTTACCCACACCCCAAGGCCCTATGTGCATATTTGTGTGATGATGTGAGGGAGCAGGAGGAGGGAAATGTCTGAGGATGGGGAGGAATGGCTGAGGGGCCTGAGCCCTCCAGGGAGCCAGCTCCCCTACTGGCCCCAATAGGCACCTCCGTTCCCAAAATCCACCCGGGGCGTGGAGGCCCCAGCCCATCTAGCCACGGCCCAAAGCAGCAGCATCACAGAGCCCCACGGAGTCCGAGGCCACCAACCCACACCACCCCAGCAGAGTATTTACTCCCATCCCCACATTTACTCAACATTCAAACTAAGTAAGACATAAGACACCCAGGTAAAGCTGGATCCCCCCCCCTCCCGGACATCCCCCTCCCCCATGGCGGAGCCAGGACCCGGCACCGCCGCATGTTCCGGCCCTCTTCCCGGCAGCGTACATGCCAGGACCCAATCCCCAAGGCCCCACCCAGACCCCCATCCGGGGACGGCCGCCCCCAAACCCCAAGCCACCAGGCCCCCACCCAGACCCACCCAGGGGCGATGCAGCCACCAGGTAGTGACCCGCAGCCACCGTCACGACCCCCCACGGCCCCACACACAACTACCAGAAGTCCACCCCCCGAGGCAACCCAAGCACCACCAGAGTGGGGCAGCAGCCCCCCAGCCCAAGACCCCCCTAGTGAACCCACCCCCAGGGATCCTCCAGACACTCTAAGCTCAGACTCTCCACCACATCAACCACAGCATCCCGCAGGACAATATCAATGACCCTCCATCGTCGCTATGTGATGGAACCGATCAAAGGAGCCCAGAGAGATTGATTTGAAGTGGAGGCAGAGGCTGTCTCAAGTGTAATATGATCCAATAAAAGATTTCTATACTGGTTAATGCAAAGATTATCTTTGTTTTTCCAGTTTATGAGGATAGTTTTCTTAGCGATGCATATAGCAGTGAGAACTACGTGAACCAAATTTGTTTCAATCGGGACATCCTCTAGGTTCCCCAGCAGGCAAAATGAGGGGGAAGTTGGGATATCACATTTCAGACACTTTGACAGGTCTTCACATACTCCATACCAGAATCCCTGAACAGGTGGACATGACCACAGTGCGTGGATATAACTGTCAGGAATGTTGTCTGTGCAGTGTGTGCAGGTGTCAGATGGCACAAATCCCATCCTGAACATCCGATGACCTGTATAGTGTACCCTGTGTAGAATTTTGTATTGAATTAATTGTAAATTAGGGTTTCTGATCATTTTAAAAGTTTTTAAACAAGTTTGGGACCAGAAGGTCTGGTCGATGCACCACTTCAGTTTCTGTATTACATCTTGCCTGAAGAAGGGGCCTGAGTTGCCTCGAAAGCTTGCATATTGTAATCTTTTTAGTTAGCCAATAAAAGGTGTCATTTTGCTTGGCTCTTCTCTACATCCATTTTGGAATAAAGCCATAACAACAAAATGTGGAAAAAGTGATGCGCTGTGAATACTTTCTGGATGCATTGTAAATAAATGCATTATGTGCTGGGTGATAGTTTTTTATTATGGAGAATCCATTTTGTGGGGGTTTAAGATACCTTTTATTTATTTGAACAATGTTTTATTCTTATTTTCTTGTTACTGTCTTTTGGTTTTGTGACATGCAAGTGTTTTTCATGTGACTAACAGCAGCACCTCAGTGTAAAAGTTCTCTGGTAAATATGCCAGCCTCCTAGAGTATAGTAGCTTCATCCCTCTGTGGATAAGGTCTGTCTAATGACATTGTAGAGTAGTTTTTTTTAATTATCACGGGCCTAACACTCGATTCTGTCTCAGTTTTTGACTTCCTTCTGTTCCTGACTATGAATCTGCCTGATGCAAATTTTCCTGGGGTTAATTTGGAATTAGTAATCACCCAAATCAGCACATCTTTGAGAATGATGAATAAAAATCACACAAAAAACATACAGATAAAATGTGCAAACTCCACACATTGGATCAAGGGTGACTGCAAGACCAGCTATGCTACCAACTAGCTAATACAATTGTTACATATCTATCTATCTATCTATCTATCTATCTATCTATCTAATAGTGCCCTATCTATCTAATAGTGCCCTATCTATCTATCTATCTATCTATCTATCTATCTATCTATCTATCTATCTATCTATCTATCTATCTATCTATCTATTTTAGTACCATTCACCTGTCTTAAAGTATATATTGCCTTTTACGCTTTTTATCTTATCTATCTGCTGTTAACTCCTTACTATTTCTCTTTTGTCAAGTCTTGGCCCACCCCTGGCCTCACATGCTTTTTGCCCCCTGACTCTTTCCAGCTAGCCTTCATTGTACCATTAAAGGTCATAAAAATGGAGCTTCGGCCTTGATCAGTGCTTTACCATTGTACCTCAATTTTTTTTTTTGTGCTGAAGTATCACATATCCAGAGTCTAACCTATTCTGTGGAGAAGATGGAAGGTAAAGGGAACAGAATAATAAACTTGTATCAAATAGCAAGCTGAGTTCATAACAGTCTGTTCTAACTGACCGTTTATCGAAAACAAAAATAACTCTTACCTGAAATTTTCTTTAAACCAGGAAGTCAAGGAAAACAAAACGCACTGACAAACATTTACTATCATTAATTTAATCTCAGATAACCCAGAATGTCTGAGGTGACATTTATTGCCACTGACATCACATGTTGCACAAAACAGTGGCAGCTGCAAAATCCAAGGTGGCATCCAAAACAGATTTGAATAATTAAAAAAAAATTTAAATAAATTCAAATCATAATGCAATTGAGCAACCCCAAAAACCCTGATGACTTTGATTTTATATGCAGAATTCATTCTGAAAAGTAAAATAAAAATGAAAAATGAAATACGTTGTATAATCATAACATACCCCCTTTGAAACACTAAAACTATGTTTGACTAATAAAGAAAGCTCATAATTATCTGTATACATATAAAAAAATAATACTTTGTTTCTAATTTACTGAGAATATGTGTTAATGTATTAACAATATTTTAACAACGTATGAAACAGTTTCACCGCTAGCATGGACTCTTACACAAGTTTATACTTAGTAGAGTGGCACAAAGTTTTCTCACTGTGCTTAACGACTGTATGACCAAACTTAGAGAAATGAAACAAGATATATAAACCTTAAACAGAACTTTTCTTAAACAAGAACTTTTCTTTTCTTTAATATCAATTGTTTCTCTATTTGTGTGTGTTATTTTTTGTTGAAATTTCATTAAAATTTTTAAAACAACAAAAATAAAAAGTAATATTTTAAAAATGGTGTTGGTCAAAATGTTAAATCCTCATGGATACTCAAAATCTAAATATTTAACTTTAGACAGGAATGAAGATGTATAAAATTAGCATTATCTACTGTACATGACTATGTCTCTTCTACTATATGATGAAGTTAGAATGAGAATTGTTTAACACACGTTTATTAAGCAAAGTTCCACACAGCACACAGTGTTTCCAGCATCAATCACCCCCAACACGGGCCTCTGTCAATGTCCATGGGCCGCCTTTCTTCCTCCTGTCCCTGGAGCTTTGTCCACCTCCAGCTCCCGACTCTAGCTCCCTGACTGTAGGAAGGCGGCCCCTTTTATATTCACCCGGATGTGCTCCAGGTGCTTGCTGATGACCTTCTGGTGGCACTTCCTGATGTGGCGGAAGCACTCCGGGTGTCCCTGGAAGGTTCTTCCTCCACCTGCTCAGGTGTGGTGGAAGTGCAGGTTTCCTGGGCTCCACGATGCTCGGGGAGCCCCCTGGCAGCGGCCATTGGCCCCAACGGGTTTGAGCCTCCTGGATCTGTCACCATGTTCCCCTCCTTATCCAGGGCGGTTGCCCCCTTGTGGCCCGGGGCATGTATAAGCTGCCTCCCGGTCCTTCCAGGCATCCCGCCTGGGTCTGGCCCCCAGTCTCCTGCCACAATGTATAGATGCCATCCCTTAACTGAAAGTGCTTCTTCCATTATAGGCTCCCATGGATTCAGGTCCATTACTGGGCACTCAGATTGAAATGTATGCATAAGCATTTAGCTCTACAGTGCGATTGTGTTTTTGAGCAGATGAAGAAGATCACAGTTCACACTGTTGTGCTGCAAATTACTGACAAATGCACAAAGCCATTGTACTGCTGTGCAGCATATAAAATGATTTATCTGTACTCTAAAAATGGTTTGATAAAGTACCACAAGACAGGCTAGTCCTAAAGCTACTGGAGCAGGGATGCCTGGCATAATGTGCAGAAAAATGGAAAGCTGACTTCAGTGGTAAATTGGATTTAGCTTCATTTAAGCCCCCATGACCCTGAATATGTATTACCAGTGTGGAGGTTATACAGTACTGTACTTTCTCTCTGTCTGTGTATCTTTTTCCAAGGAATTTGTTTTCCCCCTCCATCCTAAAGATTTGTGTGTTAGATAAATGAGACACTCTAAATTAAGTAATTGAATGTATGACTGCGTGACTATGAACAAATGCACTTAACTGCGTAACTATGATTAACTAATACACCACACAGGTTTGGGTCCTGTCGTACCCATTGTGGACTTTGGTTCCTTCTAGATTTTAATGGAAAACTGAGATTAAAAATTAAATGATGGATAAACTGTATAAAATATTTAAAGCTACCATCCCAGAAACATGCATGAGGTTAATTAGTTCAGTGGAATTCATACAGTGGATTGAGGCTATTACTTTAAAATGAGTTCAACAAGAAGACAGGGACACAGTTGGAAACTTGTTCAGGGTAAATTTCACAAAATCGTTTAGAGGATTTTCTTTACACAGAGAACTATAGACACATGGAATGAGCTATCAAGTAGTGCGGTGGATAGTGGGACTTTATGGACCTTCAAAACTTCACTTGGTGTTATTTTGGAAGAATTAGGTAGATAGAATTGATGGGCTTTTTCCTAATTCTAATGTTAAAACGGAAGTTGATGGGTAATTCAAAGGTGGACAAGCATTAGTGAGTGTGAGGGTGGGTGTGTGAATGTCCAGTGATGGATTGGTACCGCATCCGAACTGAGCTAGGAAGAGAAGGTCAAAAATGAAGAGATGGGTGGATGATTGAACGGATGGATATATGAATGGACAGAAACTGAATCCACAATTTCACACCACCTGAAATAACATTCCATAGTTTTATTCCGTCTCCTTTTGCACCTATTCCTGGTGGTCAAATTGAAAATAGAAGTAAGATTTAGGTAGATCTTCATTTGTCCCCACTGGGAAAATAGCTTTTATTCAAAACGCTCGAAGGCAGTAGCTGAAACTGCACTAGCAATCATATGAACAGCTTAAATAAAGATTCGGCCTTGTATAATAACTCCAACACTCAGCCTGAGTAATGTAAAAGGACATGGACCCGACCTGCTTTGACAAATATTCAATCAGATGACACAGTGCTCTATAAGAACGCTCCCATGAATATTTGTGGAGGGCATAATGAAGGTAGCAGTGACTATTCTTGCTATTTTTGTCAGGCCCATTGCATAATGTAAGAAGTCTTATTTATTTAATCATAGTGCGCCAAACGACTTAAGTCACCAGAGAGCATCTAGCAATCTAAATGACACAAACACATCTGGACAAAACGATGTAGTAGTCACATTTAAGCAGTGACTCAGGTTGAACGTACAGTAATTGTATATGCTGACTGGGCCAACAGCCAGAGCTGTATTAATAACTGCTGTCTCTTGCGGCTCCTACTCTCCGTTGGTCCGTTTATCAAGATCCATCATTAGACTCATTCAAATTGTGCTTTAAGCTCCATTACTGTTGTGTTTAAATCAATATGGCCATAAAAATATTCATATTCCATTGTTCTGTGACAAATGTACTTATGCTTATGCCATATGTTATCTCCGAATGTTCCTTTACGCCAATCTATTCTCCTGTTGTTCTTTATGAATGTACATTTTAGCCATTAATTGCAAAATGTATTTGAATGCTCCTTCTTATTCTTATTTGAATGCTTACATCCTATGAAAAGTATGTTAGATCTCTAAACTCTATTACAATGGATGATTGGCACAAAATATGATGCCTATAAAAAGTTTTCACGCCCTTGGAGGTTTTCACATTTGTTATACAACAGTGGATTGAATTAGTTTTTTTTTTTTACATTAATCAACAGAAGGAAAAAAACTTTTTACTGTCAAAGTGAGAAGTCAAGCAAAATGACACTTTTTATTGGCTAACAAAAAGATTACAATATGCAACCTTTCAAGGAAACTCTGGCCCCTTTTTTGCCTGAAGAAGGGGACTGAGTTGCCTTGAAAGCTTGCATATTGTAATATTTTTAGTTAGCCAATAAAAGGTGTCATTATGCTTGACTTCTCACTACATCCATAATGGCTAACACGGTACAACACCCTAGTACTACTGTCAAAGTGAAAACACACCTCTTGTAATGGTTCAGGTCAGCTCCACAATCCTTGAGACACTTCTAGAGGTTTCTTGGACCTGGAGCCATCAATAACATAGCCAAGGAAGAGCCACGACAAGTGATAATAGGGAGCTTGTCTCTGCTCTGCCAGACTACATATCCTGGCCTGCCCTGCTGGTTCCTTACTGTGCACCGACCTCCGGAGTTGCTGCTGTGGACGAAGGTTCGAGGCAAACAGCAGGCAGACAGCCAATGTAAAGTAAAAAGCAATTTCTTTATTCTTGATGGCAGAGAGACTACTCCAGCCCTGTCAGTTAGTGTCAATGACAGTCACCAGCAATAGCCCAATCTTGGGGGAGTGAGTTTCCTTTTTATAACAGAAATTTTTACATCTTACAGAGATAGCCTATCACGTGACAAGGTTACACAATTCTTTGGTGGGATTCAGTAATATGCCCAAAAATTACAACACATTTGTTCAACCAATAAAGACGAAGTGAAAAATTCTGTTGCTGTTGATTTTACAATCCTAGATGTTTGTTAAGATTAACAGTTTTCTGAGTATAGACTAAAAGGTCAGCAGTTTGACAGAAATATTGCAAGTTACTTTTTTAGCTTACATGTATTTAGCAGAGGCAGTTTAAACAATGGCTTATTGATTATTAGTACATTAATACATATAATATTATAGCTTAATAACGATTTTTCTTTCTCACTGCCATCTAGCGTGTTGGGGGAATAGAAAACCTCCATCAACGTCTTCTCTTTTTAATGGGCTGTCTGTCCACCCTTTCCAGTCCTTCCATCCAGGTCTGCTCCCTCTCCTGGCCGGGATGCCCATCCAGCCCATGTGGCATCTACAATGTACAGGTGCTTTTATTTTAAAACCAAACAAACAAATAAGGGTTCAAAATATCAACATACAAATTCAATGTAGTGCAATTTCATTGATAAATAAATAATCCATCGATAAAATCAAGTGATCAGTAGAGGTTAAAAAAGTCCAAAATCAAAAATAAATAATTCTTTACAACAATTTTAAAATACATTGCAGAAAACAGTTTCATAAAAACTTAAAAGCTCTGGTGCATCCTTCTCAAACTGACGTCTCCTCTGCTTACCATGGATTTGATCCCGCAGCCAGAGGAGATGTCCTCCCATCAGACACAGCCAACCTTTAAGATTCAGGTTTGGGTCCCTGCTGCTGTCATAGGCTCCTGGCGAGACGCCGCACCGATCTTCACTCATTAGACTCTCGCTGCCACTACTCAGCCGTATGAAAAATGGGTCGCTCTATCTACCTAAAGGTGTTTAGCTGGAATGACCCTCTTCAGCCTCCTTGAGTGCTGGCCATAAGTTCCTCCCAGGGTCTCCCTTCTCGACTGCCTGCCTCCACTTTACTATATCATGGCTCCACATTGTTCCTGCCATCTGACTTTCTTTACGATCCATTCAACCTCCAATCCTTCTCTTTCAACATTCTTCTCTCTCTTTCTTCCCCTTTCACTCGCACACACTCCTTTTTTACCCCTGCAAGGGTGCAGCGTCTCAATTTCAATCCATGGGAAGTCAATGAGGAAATTGGAGCTAACTGTGTGCTCATGTGCAAGCAAGATCAGCCCCAGTCACCCCATCAAACATCCCAGGTTGCACGCGCACACATGCCCAAGGAGTTGGAGTTGCACCATTTGTTTATTTATTTAAAAACGTGTATTGCCACAGATGGCTCCCATCACACTTCTGCAAAGTAGTCTACATCTGTTACAAATACAAAACATAAAATAATTGATCACAAAAGTATTCAGCCCCTTTAATATGACACCCCTAAATCATCACTGGTGCAGCCAACTGGTTTTAGAAATCACAGAATTAGTTCAATGGAGACCACCTGTATGGGATTTCAATTCATTGTATTATAAATCCACCTGAATATGAAATGTCTGACTTATGGGCAGTGTGGACGCTGGCCCGGACACACACAGACGGACATCTTAAATTCACCCAACACACGCTTTATTGACACAAATATAATACAAAGTTCACGTGCACACAAACCCCAGTGCCTCCTGCACCGATTCCCCAAGGTCCAGGCCTCACAGTCTCTCAAAGCCTTCCTTCTCCTGGCCGCCTCTAGTCCTCTCTCCAGCTCCATCTCTCTTCCACCCGACTTCCGCTACTGACTGAAGGGAGGCGGCCCCTTAAATAGGAACCCGGATGGGCTCCAGCTGCTTCCCGGCACTCCTCCACAGACACGCCCCAGTGTGGCGGATGTGCCGGCTGCACACCCGGAAGCCCTCCGGGTGTCCCCTGTCTTCTTCCCCCCAGCACTTCCTGGTGTGGCGGAAGTGCTGGGCTCCAGGGTTGTTCAGGCACCGGGGCGCCGCATGGCAGTGGCCACGGGTCCCTAGAGGGCTGGGCTTCCAAGCCTTCTACCCGTGGCCCCCAACGTAACCAGGGCGGTCACACCCTTGCGGTCTGGAGGAGGTACAAGCCCTCCTCCGGTCCTCCTGGGCGTCCCAGCCGGGCTCCAGCCCCGGCCGGATGCCACAGCAGTCAGTATGGTGGCCAGACCTTCACAATGAAGACAAAAAGGACACTCCAAGCAACTCCTGGGAAGTGACAATTGAACAGCACAAGTCATGGAATGGAGACAAGAAAATCTCCAAGTCACTGGCTATCTCTTCAAGTCCACTGCGAAAGACGCTATATAGCGCCCGACCCGGCACAGACTTACGCAGAGGCACGTGTAAAAATCAACAGACTTTTTATTTTTCTTCAGCCGTGAGGCACGTCTTCCCCATGTCCCACAGGCCCAACACAGTCCCAAAAACACTAAAACACAAAAGCACCAACAACTCTTCAACTTGCACCACCACTCCTCTCAGGCAACCTCGTCCTCTTCCTCCCGATTCTGGCCCTTTAGTGATGGAGGCTCGCCCATTTTATACCCCACCCGGAAGTGTTCCAGGTGCTTGACCACCTGGTCCCAATTGCACCTCCGGGTGGGGCTGATGACTCGTCCAGCCGGGTTCTTGAGTCTCGGCAGCACCCCCCAGCGGCCACCCCATCTCCCAACCAGGCTGTGGAGGACTCCATGTCCTATGGAGCCACGCGGGAGAGTGGGAAATGAACATTGGCCAGGGAGGCTGCCACCAAGCGTCCCGGGGGGAGGTATTGAGCTGTCCATGGTGGCTCCCCAGGAACATATGCAGCAGGGGCGTCCCGGCCGGGCATGGGACCTGGCTGTCCATCACACCAGTTAAATCAATTGTTAATAAATTAAAAGAGTGTGGCATGATTGTAAAAACTGAGAGATCAGGCAAGAAAAAGACAAGTAAGAGAGGCCACCAAAAGGCCTGTGAGAATTCGGAAAGGAGTTACAAGCCAAAATATCTGAGATTGGGGAGACTGTGCAGACAACAACTGTTGCTCAGATGTTTCATCAGTCACAGCTTTATGGAAGAGTAGCAAATAAAAAACTACTTATAAAAAGAACACATGAGATTTTGGCTCCAGTTTGGCAGAAGACACAGGGGAGACTCTGATGTCAGCTGGAAGAAAGTTCAATGGCAATGAGACCAAAATTGAGCTTTTTAGCCATCATGGTAAATGCCATGTCTGAACACTGCACATTATCAAAAAAACACCATCGGCACCATGAAGTATGGTAGTGGCAACGTCATTCGGTGGGGATGCTACTCTGCAGCACGTCCTGGAAGGCATGTGAAGGCAAAGACAACAACCCCAAGTATAAAGCCAAGACTACAGAGGACTGGTTTAGAAGGAACATTGTTAACATCCTGGAGCGGCCGAGTCAGAGCCCACATCGCAGTTCAAGTGGCTGGATTTGAAAACTGCTCTTCATTTGCAATCCTCATACAACCTGCCAGAGCTTGAGCAGTCTGGAAAGAAAAACATTGAAAAACTGAAGTGTCCAGATGTTCAAAGTGGATAGTGAACTGTGCACACAGTCTCATGGCTGTCATGGCTGGCAAAAGAGCATTTACTAATTTTGTGTTGTATATTTGCAATTAATTTAGATCACTTCCCAAAGATTTGTTTTCACTTTGATATGAAAGAGCATTATGCGTTGAACAATTTTAAAAAGGTCAAATAAAATCCACTGAGATTTATTGTTGTGCAATAATACAATGTAAAAATTTCCAAGGGGGTGAATACTTTTCACAGGCACTACACATGACTTGACTGATAATTTACTGTACGCCTAGCTTCTTCTGAGGGCTTCTCATATAGGCTCTGGCTCCTTGCAGCTCTGAACTGGATATAAAGGGGTTAGAAACAGGATCACTGGATGAATGGATGATCAATTCTGCTCTGCAAGGCATCTATTAATAATTTTAGTTTTCGCCAGCTTTTTACTTCCTTGCACATCTACATATACTGCAATTTCAGTCCGCGGATATCAGTATGAGGAACCAAGCTACCCATACTATAAGCATATTCTTCAAATGATCCCTGGCAGGTATCTCCAAATGAAAAGTCCAAATTCAAATGTTGTTTTTTTTGTGGCCGAGTCCTGATGCAGTTAAGAGCAGCTTAGGCTGCAAATTGACAGTCAGAAATGAGCCTGAATGTGAGCCAAAGCCACAAACAAAAGTCGTTCGCTCTGTTCTCCTTCGTCCCAGAACTAATCATTCCTTAATTAGATACAGAAGATACAGGGAATCTGATACAAGCTGGCAGACTATCAGGGACTTCTTTTTATTTAAATTAATCACGAGGACCGGCTGAAAAGTGTCTGCATTTAGAAATGCAAACGCCAGCCATTGAGATTTTTTTTTTAACAGAGTTAAGCAGAGTGACAGATGTTAAAGCTAGACTGTTGAAGACAGGCAGACTGGGTTACATGTCCTACGGGATATCTTTATGTATATTTTATTAGCAGCAATATGGGATTGCTATCTGCTTTTCATTGTTTAATTGAATTTATTTTGTACATTAGGATTACTATCAGTTTAAACTGTTTTCAAAATGTAAAGTATTTAAAGACTGAAGTTATCTGTACACTTCAATTGAATATAATTGACACATTTTTGCATAATCTTTCTATATATAAACAAATTAGACAAATTTCATGTTCTTTATTCATAACATTTATATGTATAGTAGCTTGGTCTGCTGCTCACTATTCAGTTCAAAACAGTGCAGTGAAATTCTACTGGTGACAGTAGCACAATACGAACTACAGACAAATACAACACAGTCAGCACCATAAAATACAATGGCACAACAAAACCAGATCATCGATATAAGAAAAACACATCTGGTCAACTCATACAAGAACGTCTGAGTAGCCTTACAACCTGTGCCTGAATGCTGCACATGCTAATGTTCCTGAATGGAGAAAGGTGAATGTGCAGGACAGCAGAAGGCTTTAATAGTTCTTTCTAGGACAGTGTGTCTTATATTCAGTTGCCCCCGTAATATTTGGGACAAAGACGCATTTCTTTTTGATTTACCCCTCTGCTCCACAGTAAAAAATTATAAATCAAACAATTCAGACATGAATAAAGTGCACATTGCAGACTTTCATTTAAGGTTATTTGCATACATTTTGGTCACACAACACTTTTCTATACAGTCCCCCTGTTTCAAACCACCATAATGTTTGGGACAGTTGGCATCACAGGTGTTTGTGATTACTCAGGTGTGCTTCATTGGCTTAGGCATGCGATACCTTGGTTTGATTCTACCCTTTGGAGTCTGTATTTGCCATTGTTGAACATGAGGACAAGGGCCGTGACAGTGAAAGTCAAAGAAGCCATTATGAGGCTAAAAAACAAGAATAAAATCATAAAAGACATTGGTAAAACCTTAGGACAACCTAAATTAACTGTCTGGATTATCATCAAGAAGAAAGAACGGACTTGTGAGCTCAGTGATCACAAAGGGACTGGTAGGCCAAGGAAGACCTCCACTGCTGACCACAGAAGAATCCCCACTATGGTAAAGAAAAAGCCACAAACGTCTTTCCGATAGATCAGAAAGAGTCTTCAGGAGGCAAATGTCTGGGTGTCAGAGTTGACTGAAAACTTCATGAACAGAAATACAGATGCCATACTTGCAGATACAAAACAGCCAGCTAGCCACAAAAACTGGATAAACAGATTACAGTTTGAGAAAAAAAGGCCTTAGAAAAGCCTGCAGAATTCTGTAAAAAGGTCCGGTGGACAGATGAGACAAAGATGAATCTGCTTCAGAGTGATGGCAAGAGCAAAGTGTGGAGATGAAAAGGAACTCCTCAAGATTCAAAGCAGACCACCTGATCTGTTAAACATGGCGTTGGGGGTGGCATGGGCATGTATAGCTGGCACAGGTACTGGCACACACATCTTCATAGATGATGGAACTACTGACGGCAGTAGCAGAATAAATTCTGAGGTGTTTAGAAACATCTGAAGTCCAGTAAATGTGCAGAATTGGCTCAGACACAGGAAGCAGAGGGTGATGGTGCGAGGAACCTCATCAGAACTGGCCGATGTTAAGAGTGGTGTTCCACAGGTGTCAGTGCTAGGGCGCTACTATTTTTAATATATATAAATGATTTAGATAGGAACATAAGTAACAAGCTGGTTAAGTTTGCAGATGATACCAAGATAGGTGGATTAGCAGATAATTTGGAATCCGTTATATCATTACAGAAGGACTTGGATAGCATACAGGCTTGGGCAGATTTGTGGCAGATGAAATTTAATGTCAGTAAATGTAAAGTATTACACATAGGAAGTAAAAATGTTAGGTTTGAATACACAATGAGTGGTCGGAAAATTGGAGAATACCCCTTATGAGAAGGATTTAGCAGTCATAGTGGACTCTAAGCTATCAACTTCCCGACAGTGTTCAGAAGCCATTAAGAAGGCAAACAGAATGTTAGCACGATGTGTGGAGTACAAGTCCAAGGAGGTTTTGCTCAACCTTTATAATGCTCTGGTGAGGCCTCATCTTGAGTACTGTGTGCAGTTTTGGTCTCCAGGCTACAAAAAGGACATAGCAGTGCTAGAAATAGTCCAGAGAAGAGCGACTAGGCTGATTCCAGGACTACAGGGGTTGAATTATGAGGAAAGATTAAAAGAGCTAAGGCTTTACAGTTTAAGCAAAAGAAGATTAAGAGGTGACATGATTGAAGTGTTTAAAATTATGAAGGGAATTAGTACAGTGGATCGAGACTTGTATTTTAAAATGAGTTCATCAAGAACACGGGGACACATTTGGAAACTTGTTAAGGGTAAATTTCGCACAAACATTAGGAAGTTTTTCTTTACACAAAGAATGATAGGCACTTGGAATAAACTACCAAGTAGTGTGGTAGGCAGTAAGATGTTAGGGACTTTCAAAACTCGACTTGATGTCTCCTTGGAAGAAATAAGTGGATAGGACTGGCGAGCTTTGTTGGGCTGAATGGCCCGTTCTCATCTAGAGTGTTCTAATGTTTTAAAAATGTCTATAAACTCACTGGACGTCACATCAAGATAATGACCCTAAACATACTGCTAAAGCAATACAGGAGTTATTCAAAGCTAAAACATGGAACATTTTTGATTGACCAAACCAGTCACCTGATTTAAATCCAATTGAGTGGGCCTTTGATATGCTGAAGAGAAAATTTAAGGGGACAAGCCCCTGAAACAAGCAAGAGCTGAAGATGGCTGAATTAGAGACTTGGCTGAGCATCACCAGAGAAGTTCCTCAGCACCTGGGGGGTGTCTGTGAATCGCAGATTTCAAGCAGTCATTGCATGCAAAGGGATATGCGACAAAGTCCTAAACATGACAGCTTTAATGGACCTGCCATTGCTTTGTCCCAAACATTATGGTGCCCTGAAATGGGGGGACCATGTAGTAAAAGTGTTGTCATTCTACATGGTTTAACCAAAATGTATGCAAATACCCTTAAGTCTGCAAAGTGCACTTTAATCACGCCTGAATTGTTTGATTTGCAGTTTTATACTGTGGAGCAAAGGGGTAAATCATTGAAAATATGTGTCTTTGTCCTTAACATTATATAGGAACTGTATGTCCTCAGCATGAGGGGAGCATTATGCCAGGAAAAATGTTGAGCCTTCATCTCCTGACATTTTGAAGAAAGAATGCAGCATAACATTTTTAGCACACACTTAATACTGCAGTATTATTTTGTTCACAGGATATCATAAAAGCTCATAGTAAGTTCTTAGTGAATGCAGGTAAATTACAGTCAGAGAAAACAACTCTTTTTTACCATTCCACACTGAAAGAAGTTTGCATGCTAAATAAAACCTGTAGGTGGCCTCAGTCAGCTATGAGGGCCCATCTTGTTGTTTGTTTTTCACCATAGCAGTAAAGATCTAAATCACTGCTGCATTTCTTAGATTTATTCTAAACCTTTATGCTACTGTCAAACTGATTGTGGTTGTAAGTGTCAAAATACAAGGAGCTGAGATGACGTGCCTTCATCTTTAATCAGGTTCTGTTTTTGTACTATAGCTGAATATACTGCAGTATCAAACTGAGGGGCATTAGCAGAAGCATGATGTTCTCAAACTCGCCTTATTCAGTTCAGAGCACTGGGGTCTGGAGGCTATCCCAGTGACATGGGGTGTAAGGAATGAACAAACCCTGGATGAGGCACCGTCACTTTTGGGGTTGTGACAGCAGCACTTGAAGGAAAACAAACACAGGCACAGGAAGATCATTCAAACTCTGTACTTGGAGGGACCCGGTAGGAGTTCGAACCCAGCATCCTCCATACTAATTTTACTTCATCTTTATTTTTTTATCTTGTCATTAGTCTCCAAGTGAATATAATGCATTATCAAACTGAGCCGCATTAGGAGAAAAAAGATTCAATAACTGAAAGAGACTTGGAGGTGCTTGAAAATAATAGCAATACAGAACAACGTCTGCAGTAAAAATGAAATCTGGTTGAAAATGGCCCGAGAGGAGCTTACATTCTGTGCATTCTGGCTTCACAACTCCAAAGTGGATTAAATAATATCTGTCAGACACACATGCTTAGGGAGCATCGTCTTAGGGGTCCTGCAAGGTAAGCAATGCAACTCCAGAGTATGAGATGGCGTTGTCGTTAATTTCTTCTTCATTTCTGTCCAAAGAATACAAGACTAATGACTAGAAAACTTCTAATGTCACTTCGTTCTATGGCTCGGAAGCACCTCTTCCACCTTGGATGGTAGTTATGACCTTGTGGAGCTGGAAGTCACTCTGAAACCCATATATGGGAATGACAGCACCTTCCAAAAGTGGAAACTTGACCCTGGACTAAGACAATTATCAATGTTTTGTTTTATTTTTCAGCTTATTGGTTTCACGATTAAAACAAAGCCTACCATGCAGATAACCCAACCCTTTAACACTTTGTGTTAAGTTTGTTACATTTGGATAATGGTTTGATGAACAAGTGCTTTACAGTACCCAGTGAAACATGTATGACACCAGGTTCCGTATGAAGAATTTCATTGTATAATGCATGCACTTCTGGGGATTACCATCCAAACCAGGGGTCCCCAGCTCCAGTCCTGGAGGGTCCCAGTGGCTGCAGGTTTTCATTCTAACTCTTTTCTTAATTAGTGACCTGTCTTTGCTGCTATAATAATAATTTAACAAATTCATGTAAGCAGACAGAACACTCAGCTAAAGCATTCAGTGATATCTTACGCTGTTGTGTTGGATGTTTGGAACAACACAAGTGGATGAAAATTATAGAATTAATATAGAGAAATTATAGAGAGAAAGAGAGAAGACAGCAGAAAGACAATAAAAATGCAGAGAGTACTGTGTGCTTTGTGTCTTATATTTGTGGTTATGTTGTGGGAAATGCTTGACAAAGAAAGAGTTTTCCACAATAAAAACCCTTTGCTTGCTATACTTGTCCAGAGCCTCTTTGTGTCGGGTGTTTGGGGAGCTACGATAGATAGATAGATAGATAGATAGATAGATAGATAGATAGATAGAT
>JANRMT010062835.1:33262817-33298585 GCA_026402145.1 Polypterus bichir lapradei | reverse complement strand
GATAGATAGATAGATAGATAGATAGATAGATAGATAGATAGATAGATAGACATCAACAACTCTGCTCAAATGCACAGAAAGCATTACAAAAAAAAGAAAACTTCTGACTTGGCTGACGATAAGAGAACAGTCATTGTGTTTGTACTAAAAGAAAGGTTGCTTTAATCATATTCTTAAATTAAAGCCTATAACTTAACATGCTTGACAGAAGGATATGTTATGTTTTTCTAAAATATTTATTTCAGCATGGCATGGGATAGTTATCAATCTTTCCACAGCAGTGTTTCTTAAAATCAGAATGTGGCATTTATCTCATTTTTTGATGAAACTCTTCATTTTTTCCCCAGTTATTCACTGCATTGATTCATATCATAAGCAGTCCAACTGTGCTTTTCTTTTTGAAGTACTGCATAATCAGTATATTTTAGCTGTTAATGTCGATTAGATATATTGTTCTCTTGTCTCACTTGTGTTAAACAAAAAGCCAAATTACAAATGTATTCCATAACCCCAAAGTGCTCATTGTTTTTACATTGGCTTGCCAAAGAAATGATGAGAACAGATGTTACTATTACTACAAATGCTGAAACATCAGAAGTATATAATTTTTCCAAAAATTAGCTTTGAAGATAAATCCAAATTGAGCTGAAATTCAACCAAGTTGCGTCATTTCAATTATTATTCCCTATATCAGCTTATAGTAAAAAAAAATGGTCAAAAATGGTTACAAAAGGAGAAAAACATTTAAACTTAGCTGACTGTGCACTTATATAAGGGTTTGTTTGAAATGTAAGATTTCTCCATCCATCTCCTAGCTGGATTGTCCAGTTCATGGCCGTGGGGTGTCGGTGCCAGTTCAGCAGCACTGAAGACAAGGAGGGAGCCAATCATGGACAAGGTGAAAATCAAAAACTGTATAAGGTGCAAAATGAGTTTCAGTCATTTCTGTGACAGGAAATAAGAGCAATGATCGAACCTGATGATTGTTGGGCCTGTGTTTTACCAGACTATCTATTGGTTTGAACTACTAAATCCATTTACAGGGCTTCAGGACTTCCAAAAATAATGGAAATACCCTTCTGGGAGTTTTAGAGGTTAAGGAATAAAATAGATTGTTTTTTTTTTCATTTAGAAAGTTTTCAAATATGCTAGTTTTGAAATATGTCTTTTTATTTGGTGCCATTTTGTTTTATTATCTGTTCTTTGACTTTGATTTTGTCTCAGGTCCTAACCTTTTTGTTTATTTAATTGCAGCCTTCTCAGTTACATCCTTAGCTTGTTACTACAGTTACAATCCATCTTCTGAGTGCATCTTACTTTAAACTGCAGTACAAAAAGTGAGTGAGAAAATAAAGGACTGTGGTTTCCAGCCTGGAAGTGCATTTTTTTGTCCAATTTGAAAGAGACAAATTATTGAAGTGTTCTACCTACTATGAAGGTTGGTGGTCAAATAACAGTGGTATTCTGTGATTGTGGTATTTACAGGGTGGTCCAGATCTAATTATGCAGATCCAGATCTTCTGGATGAGTTTGATTTATGCGGGGATGATTCCATTTCGGCGCGAAGACGATTCTTCATGTCGTCAGTTCACACACTTCTCAATGGTCCAGGATTTTTCGGATGATTTTCTATGTAATAAACTTAATAAGTTATAGTGTAATGAAAATTGCATTATTAGATCTGGACCACCCTATACATGGCGGGGTTGGAGTGGAAGGCGGGGCACTGCTGTTTTTAGACATCTCCTTCAGGCTGACAGTCCACGGAGCTGTGAGAGGAAGCAGAAATGTGTCATGACTTTGGCATGGCATTACAATTATGATGCATCTTCTGATCCCATCTAACTTTGTATAGCCAGTACAAGGATTGACTTTTACGTTTCGGAACTTTGGCTTGGTTACCGACAAAACATCTTATCTTCTGATCA
This sequence comes from Polypterus bichir lapradei, assembly GCA_026402145.1. Classification (NCBI taxonomy): domain Eukaryota; kingdom Metazoa; phylum Chordata; class Cladistia; order Polypteriformes; family Polypteridae; genus Polypterus; species Polypterus bichir. The sequence continues at coordinate 33,296,657 of JANRMT010062835.1, read as the reverse complement.
CTTTCTCTTTGAACAGGGGTAAGAGGAAAAGAAATCTGTGTCTCTCTTTGTTCAGGCTGTACATCATGCAGACATACTACAGAGAGACCTGAGTCATTTCTCTTCACCATGTCCTTTAGTGGCAGGCCAATGGATATATAGTGTTTGCTGAAGACTCACTACTTCAGTTTAGCATATATTGACTAGAGCTGCTGATTAACTGTGAATACTGCATCTCTATTGTTAGTTATTAGCACTAAAACATAAGTAATATGATAGTTATAATTTGTTACTAACCCTCATCTGTTCTGTTTCTTTTCTTAGTACTCAAATGTGGCACTTGGTGCCACTGCCCACCTGCCAAGTTGTTTTGCCTGCCTAAAGTAAAGTCATTGGTGATGGAGGATCACAGGAATCATTGGGTAGAGGGGTTCTTTCATCGAATTGGCTGGCTCAGCAATGACTCAGCTGTGGAATGGCCAATAGGGGGAGGCAGCTTGATGGCCAAGGTCTCAAGGACTCTGAACAAATCTAAATATGTGATCATCTATTGTTGAATTCTGCTCTGGAATTGTACTATTTCTCTTGCACTATTATATTGTATTGAGGATTACTTTTGCTCTGTTCTTCGTATTGTATTGTATTTACTCCCTTTTTTTGACACCCACTGCATGCCCAGCCTACCTGGAAAGGGGTCTGTCTTTGAACTGCCTTTCCCAAGGTTTCTTCCATTTTTCCCTACAAGGTTTTTTTGGGAGTATTTCCTTGTCTTCTTAGAGAGTCAAGGCTGGGGGGCTATCAAAAGACAGGGCCTGTTAAAGCCCATTGCGGCACTTCTTGTGTGATTTTGGGTCTATACAAAAATAAATTGTATTGTATTGTATTGCTTTGCATCAGTGAACATGTTTGCAACTTTGAAATGGTGGAACTAATTTTGCATAGATGTCAGGGTGCTTTGCTGGTTCCCTATTTATAAGTTGTTCTGTAGTACAGTTTTGAATATGTTCATGATCAGTAGGGGAGAACTGAGTCACTTCACCATGTGAGGCACGGGATCTAAGTGAACATTCTCTCCAGTGAGGGGCCAGTTAATACAAACTGTTACAAGGAGTGCATTAACAGAGTCAGTGCATTTAGATATGATTGTCTGTGCTATCATCAAAGCAGACCTCAGCGTTAATGACACACTATCTGTTGGAATGAGAAATGTAATGCATATATTGCTGTTATATGCAATTTAGTATGGTATTTGTAAAAATAGTATTGATGTTTGTGATGCAAATGCAAATAATTTTATTACTATTGTAAAAGAACCAGGTGAAAGAGCATGATAAAGGTTTGGGGATGGCCATCCCGTATACTGAAAAATAATGCAGGCCAATGAAACACGTCATTACATATTGGAGTCCAACAGACTAACAGATGTTTGACTGGTTTCTTAAATATGGCTGAAATAAGATGGATCAGGGTGGCTGGAAGAGGAAGTGAGGTTTTCAGTAGATGGGTTCTGGAATGGATAGGATATCATCAGTAATAGCCGGAAGTGACGTCATCATTGGGAGGGGTTGGTTGTGATGTCACTAGGAGGTACGTTCTTCAGTGGGTCTGCAGGGGGATGAAAGGAGAAAGGATCAGATGACAGCTGCAACCCCTGGTCTGACTGAGTAATAACAGTAATAACACCATTTGAGCCCATCAGTCATCTCCCATGCACACGTGTGTGATACTACAAATGTTTGTGATACACCATCTGTTAGAATGACAGAGACATAGTAATCAGACAGACACAGATATATAGACACACAGACAGTTGTCCTTTATTTAAGATAGATCATTTAAGAATTAATAATAAAGGTAATTTCTGATCTTCCCATTTTGATATTTGTAGGGAAGGATATGATGGTGTGAGTTAGCTCCATCTCCTTGGTAGCATTCGAACTGTCGATAACATAACTATAATGAGCTAAGCAAATGAGGACATATACGATCAAGAAGGGGTGACTTCGGGTGTTTTTGTTTTCAAATAACAAAAATAGTCACAGGTTTAAAACCCCAAAGTGCAAATAGTGTAGTGCAAGGTTTCTTCATAAATAAATAAATAAATAATCCATAATAAAAACAGGAGATAGGGTGGAAGTTGAAATGTTCAAATAAATAGACAATAAATACTTTATATCATTAAAAAAATAAGGTTAAAATCATGGGCAGATCCCTTCCATTAAAAACCATGATCCTCAGTGCCTCTCTCTAAAAACTGTGTCTTTGCCACAGAGAGGCCCATCGGCAAGCGCAGTCGACCATCACATGGGCTTGCACCCCATCCATCTTAATCAGTCACTGCCAGGCTGTCCCTCACTGCCTTCCTTTGGTGCCTGCATTGTCCTCGCATGCCATGCTCCCATCTCCCATCTCAGTGCCGGGGTTAATGACGTGAGACACAGACAGTTGGAGATTCTCAAGGCGGACTTCTCAGCACTAATTAAAGCCACGAAGGAGAGGACCCCGGCTGCAAGAATTTTCATCTCGGGTCCCTTACCTCTCGTTAGAAGATCGAATGAGTATTACAGTCGTCTGCTGGCGTTAAACATCTGGCTGAAAGGCTTCTGCGAGAGTAAAAACATCGGGTTTGTAGACAACTGGGAACTTTTCTGGGAGAGGCCACGTTTCTTCAAGCGGAATGGTCTGCATCCAAATAGATTCGGTGCCCGGGTCCTCTCAGAAAACATCGCTAAGGTAATTCGTCTCTCTTGAATCTCTATTTTTACTTCTAACCCTTTCCGTAATGCTTGTGATAATTTGGTAAGAAAATCTTCCTCAAAAGTGCACTGCATTAACACTCTAATAACTAACCTCAGTGCATGTAAAAAATCTAGGTATTGCGGCATAAATACAAATAATTTAATTACAATTACACCTCTAGATGAACAATGAATTAAAACTATAAAAACAGGTTATAGATTAAATAAAAAATATGCAAAGAGTGGCGTTAATAAAAATAACTTAATTTCTATCTCAAATGCCCATAACGCACATACAATTCAGTTCTGCTCTTCCGAAACATTAAATATGGCTCTATTAAATGTTAGAGCATTAACCAACAAGACGTTTTCCATCAATGATCTTATTAGTGATAGGAAAATTGATTTTATTGTACTAAGTGAAATGTAGCTTAGCTCTGATGGCGCGGCTGTTTTAATCAAATCTGTGCCTCCAAATTACAGCTTTGCTCATGCAGATCGCCAAGGTAAGAAAGACAGTGGTTTAGCAGACATTTAATTGAGCCGGTTAAAGTGTAAAGATGTCAGTTTTGGGAAATTCAAGTCCTTTGAGTATCTTGCCGTTGTTATTCATGGAGTTTCTCAGTTTCTAGTATTATCTGTGTGTGGACCTCCTAAATACAATGCATCTTTCTTTGAGGAATTCTCAGACTTAGCGTCAATTGTAATTATGAACTATGACACACTCCTAATAGTCGGTGACTTTAACTTTCATATCGATAATCAGTGTGACCCGAAAGTAAAAGAATTCATGAACCTTCTGGACTCTTTTGATTTGAGCCAGCACATTAGTCAGCCTACACATAAAGCAGGTCATATGTTAGACTTAGTAATTACTAAAGGACTAAAAGTTGATGTGAAGCAGATCATTGATATTAGTCTATCAGACCATTTTCTGTTACTATTTAATATAGAAATAATGATAGAAAATGTTCGCGAGAAGCATATTGTTAAAAAACGCTTCTTTGATTTATCGCCAGCTTCAAAATTTACAAACATTCTAAGCAACCAATCCATTTGTAGTGCTAACTACAATAGCGAGGATAATGTAAATAGTAAGGTTGGAAAATTTTACTACTAAACTGAGAGCTGATGCTGACATAGACGCACCAGAAAAGACAGTTAAAAAATCTTCTAGCATTGTTATACCGTGGAAGACTCAAACAGTGTCTGATCTTAAGAGAACATACCAGAGAGCTGAGTGTAAATGAAGAAAAACTAAACTGACTGTTCATTATGAAATATTGAAGGTTAAAATAACAGAATACAACAACATAGTCTATCTTGAGAGGCGCTGTTATTTCTCTAGATTTATAAATAACAATGCTAGTAATCCCAGAGTCTTATTCTCTACGATTAATTGTCTGCTAAATCCAGGTCACTCAAGGGAATGCCTCCAAAAATCTTCCAGTGAAACTTGTGAGGCTTTTGCTGTATTTTTTAATTAAAAAATTGATGATATTAGAAATAATATAGTACATCTCCCCAATACTGAACCACTTAAACCCTGGTACTCCACTTTAAACAAATTAAATTCTTTCACCAGGATAGATTTACCTGATTTATATAAAATAATTTCTCAACTGAGACCCTGCACCTGTGTCCTTGACCCGATACCAACAAGTTTTTTCAAAGATGTAACGGGCGCACTATTTGATAGTATTCTTGACATAGTAAACTTGTCATTAGATACGGGGGTCTTCCCAGACTGTCTTCAGAATACTGTAGTTAAACCCCTGCTCAAGAAAAATAATCTTGACTCCTCTGCTTTTGAAAATTTTTGACCAATTTCTAACCTGCCTTTCTTAAATAAACTTCTGGAGAAGGCAGTCATTATGCAGCTTAATGACCACCTCAATAAACATGCTATTCTTGATAAGTTTTAGTCGGGTTTCAGAAGAAATCACAGTACAGAAACTGCACTCGTTAAAGTAGTAAATGACTTGCAGGTAAATGCAGATAGAGGCCGTTTATCTGTTCTCATCCTCTTAGATCTGAGTGACGCATTTGATACCATTGATCACAATATTCTTAGAAATCGCCTTAGTCAGTGGGTGGACCTCTCTGGCAGTGTCTTAAATTGGTCTGAATCCTACCTGGTAGGTAGAAAATTCTTTGTAAGTTGTGGTAATTATACTTCAAAGACCCATGATATTCTATATGGTGTTCCACAAGGTTCTATCCTGGGTCCGCTGCTCTTTTCGATTTACATGCTTCCGTTAGGTCAGATTATATCGGGGCATAACGTGAGCTACCACAGCTATGCTAATGACACACAACTGTACTTATCAATAGCGCCTGATGACCCAGGCTCTCTTGATTCACTGATACAATGTCTTACTTGTGTTTCGGAATGGATGAGTAGTAATTTTCTCAAACTAAATAAAGAGAAAACAGAAATTTTAGTGATTGGCAAAAAATGGATATAATGAGGTTATTAGAAATAAACTTGATGCATTAGGATTAAAAGTCAAGACGAAGGTAAAACATTTAGGGGTAACTATCGACTCTGACCTGAATTTTAAATCACATATTAATCATCACTAGGGCTGTATTTTTCCACTTAACAAATATAACAAAATTTAGACCTCTTATAACATTGCAAGATGCTGAGAAATTAATTCATGCTTTTGTTTTCAGTCAACTAGATTACTGTAACGCACTCCTCTCAGGACTACCCAAAAAAGAAATAAATCGATTGCAACTAGTGCAGAATGCAGCTGTTAGAATCTTAACTAGGAAAAGAAAATCTGAGCACATCTCTCCAGTTTTGATGTCACTACATTGGTTACCTGTGTAATTTAAAATTGACTTTAAAATCCTACATATAGTTTACAAAGTTTTAAATAATCTTGCTCCATCTTATATTTCGGAATGTCTTACACCTTACACTACAAATCGTAACCTTAGATCTTCAAATGAGTGTCTGCTTAGAATTCCAAGAGCTAAACTTAAAAGAAGTGGTGAGACAGCTTTCTGCTGTTATGCACCTAAAATCTGGAATAGCTTGCCAATAGGATTTTGCCAGGCTAATACAGTGGAGCTCTTTAAAAAACTGCTGAAAACACATTACTTTAACATGGCTTTCTAATAGCTTCATCTTAGTTTAATCCTGATGTTCTGTATATTCAATTAATTATCATTATTATTCATGGTATTCATATTCAAAATCCATACTAACCCCTACTTTCTCTTCTGTTCTTTTTCCGGTTTTCTTGGGTGGCGACCTGCGCTACCACCACCTGATCAAAGCACTGTGATGTCCCTACATTGATGAATTAAAGCCCAGAAGTCCACATGACCATCATTATCAAGTTCTTCCATGAGAACCCTAAATACAATGAAGACTGATAGGTAGAATGCCTAGAGGGGGCTGGGTGGTCTCGTGGCCTGGTACCCCTGCAGATTTTATTTTTTTCTCCAGCCGTCTGGAGTTTTTCTTTGTTTTTTCTGTCCTCCCTGGCCATTGGACCTTACTTTTATTCTATGTTAATTAGTGTTCCCCTATTTTAATTCTTATTTATTTTGTCTCTTTTCTCTATCTTCATCATGTAAAGCACTTTGAGCTGCATTATTTGTATGAAAATGTGCTGTATAAATAAAGGTTGTTGTTGTAGTTGAGCACTGGCCACGCACTTTTCTTTGGAGCCCTCAACAATGCCGGTTCTGGCTTGTTACTGCCCTTCACTTTCATTATCTTTTTCTCCCACCTTTTAACCACCATCTTTCTCTAGGTTCTTCCTTCTTCATACTAGGTTTATCTTTCTCCCCCAGACTCTCTGCTCAGGTTCCTCTTCTATTTGTGTGTGTAATAAAATGCAGAGACTCAATTGGGAACAGCTGAGTTATCTGCACGGGCATGGAACCAACAATTAATTTGCTGCCCCCCACCAAACTCCCCATGATTGTGCATCGGAGTGCTACACCCACAAGCCTGTGCCTAGCCACACTGCCTTTTAATTATTTTTTTAATTATTTTTTTTAAATGGCACAATTGTCACAGACCCCACTATACCACAGGGGATTGATGGAGAGAATGCAAGGCTGGGCGAAGCAGACCATCAGTTGTTGTATGGCATGAAAATGGTACGATGTGGGTGTATGTAGGAGTGATGAACGACTACGGGGCTTAATGGACTGATAGGGTGTTCATGTGCGGGAGGCTGATCAGCTCTTCTGTCCCTCATTGACGCTCTGCAGATCGTTTAATCTTCCTGCACTCATAATACGTTATAAAGGGTCTGAGTAGGTTAGAAGGAAAAAAGAGAAGAAGGAAGGAGAAATCAAAGAAGTGACCAAAGGGAGACTGAGAAATCAGGCTGGAGACAGTGTGAGTAGAAGGAGGTGGGCAGCTAGAAAGCTCCATAGAGGCAACCCCTGTCGATTTGTATCCGTGGAACAAGGATAGTCACATGCTCCAAGGGTCCTGCTGGACGGAATGATGGTGACAGGATAACAGAGTCCAGCTCTGAGCATCCCAGAAGGTACTGAAGGAGGTGGACTGGGACGAGAGTTGGTTGGTGGACCACATGCACCAGTGTCTCAGCCCTGCTGAGTATGCCTGTCTAGTGAGAAAGGTGAGGCAAGACAGGAGAAAAGAGAACACTAGGAGAGAAATGAAAGGATATGATTCTGACTGGTATTATCCTTGATTTTAACTATTTATTGCTTCATTTATTGATTGATTTTAACTTCCTCAGGGAAACTGTTTTTAGGGATTATTTATTGAAGACTTTGAACTGCATGACAGTTTGTCTTGGATACTGTTTTGCACCTTACTTGTGTTGTTGTGTGCTCTCATTCCTCCATCTTGGTTCCTGATTGTCAATATCCCAGAGTACAGGAGAAACCAAAACTGCAGGCACCTGGGGCATCACACCAATAGAAAGTGTTATGCCTTAAATGTATTGTGACGTCCCGTTGAATAAAACACACTCAGGAGCCGCTTGTCTGGGGGAGTCTTCCAAATGCCGACTGGGTTTTTATTGGATATGTTGCAATATAAATGCTGCCCCACCGCCGCCTGTTGTCTGGGTCACTGGGACACCTCCAAAATAACAAAAATAACCCGCTTTCATCCTATCTACCTCTTACCTACTCTTTAACTTTCGCTCCCTTCTCAACCTGATACTGTTTTCCTCTCACTTTGGCAACAACTACCACTTCCGACCACGCTGTCCACTTTTTCTCCACGCACTATTAATTAACCCTGATCCTTGTCACCCAGCTCTCTCTCTAGGGAGGCGCCCCAAGCCCTTACAAAAAGTGTTCCCCCAAGACTCCACCACAACACTACTTCCACTCCCTACGGCCCATGCAGAGGCAAGACACGTCACAGTATGAACATCCAGAAGCTGGCCACTCCTGTTACACAAACTGTTATTGAGGGAGTTGGTAGAAAGTAAGTAGCGGAGAGTTCCCTGACACTTTTCTAACCCTGGATGTGGTTCAGAAGCTTGTCCTCCAGAATGATTGCCTGCTTTGATTTAAAAGGCTTTTACCGTGCCCATACAAGAGAGTTTAAAGTCTGCAGGAATGGCATTGGCAAGAGCTCACCTGAGAGCGAGGTAGAGAGAAGGTCGACGGAGTAAGCAGGAGTTATGAAAATGTAGGCAAATGTCACAGCCACCCTGCCAGACAGAAGTTGACACCTGTGTGGTTAAGCCCAGAGATGCAGCAGGATTGTTGTTTTCCCCTACTAGTCATTGCTTTGGCACCCCTGTACCCTCCTGTGTTGATTGTACCCTTTTCTGGTTCCTCACTTTCATATATTTTTTGACTTTTCTTGGCTGGTTTGGGTCTGAGGTCTAGTCTAGGAGTGTCTTTTCCAGGATACACATTACATTGTGCAGATCTTATTTTGAGATACTTGGTAAGTTCTGCCATATCTTGAATCCTTTTACAGTAACTTCATCAAAGTCTCTTTTGTTTTATACCCATGACTTTCTAATCAGCAATACTACAAAGCAGGATGAACTCATTTACAGGAATACAATGCTTGAAGAACTGCATTTGCATAGTTTGTAAATTTCTCGGCATCCGTTAGGATAAAATATAAGCAGCCTCAGAGAAGCTCGGATGTGATAAAGTCAATATGTACCAAATTAAGCCGACTATATCAGTGATCCTGATCAGTAGGGTGTTTCCTACATTCACATATGTTCATAAAAAACCTTGGATACATTGTTAAAGGACTGGTAATGCTACCTGTGTTGTCAGCCTTAATAAAATGATAACTGTGTGTCTGTGTATCTGTCTGTCCATTCCAAGAGATGGCACATCACAAACATTAACATTGCTTTTACGAACCCCATATCAAATGGCATATAACAAAGACAAAGCATTGCATTTGTCATTCCATCAGATAACTCATCAAAAACATTTGTAGTAATGCATTTTATCATAATAAATGTTTTTGATGCACCATCTGTTGAAGTGACAAATGCAATCCATTTTATTACTGAATACATTACAAAATACATTCCAATAGATGGATACTGCAAACGTTTCCACAGAGGCCTATGTTGATTACTTCGATTTTAATCTATCTTTGATAGTTAGCCCAGCTAGCTTTACAGTATTTGAAAAATGTTTTATTTATTAGTTTACTTGTGCAATGCACTGAATTACCATTAATTTTTAGTTTAAAAGTTGTGTTAAAATTGAAAAAATTTTCCATTATTTCTTATTTGAAAGATCGTCATCTCCAAAATACTATAACTGTGCATGCAAAATTCTAAATAAAAACTTACACAATTGTAGAGTAAATTTAAAACAAAACCAATTGCAATGTAAATACAATAATTTAATTTATTTATAAATTAGGGAAAAATGTAAATGTTCCCTTTCTGTGCAAATTTTGAAGTTTCATCTAGTCTACATTGCTTCCTAAAAATTTAACTACTTGTCATTCAACATTCTTTACAATGTGATCTTTATTCTTATAATGAGGTTCAATTAAAACACTGTCTAATTTATGTTTTTTTAATAACTTTTCAGGGTGTGCTTGATTGACAGTGATTAATTGCTGTTAGTTTTCCATGAGATGGACGTGTATTTTCCCTGAAACACAAATGCAAAGTTTAATATATTACTTTTTGCATACAACTTTAATTTGTCATTAATCTCACAAAATTCAAGCAGTGCTTATTGGTGTCCATCCATCCTTGTTCTAACCTGCTAATCAGGGTCAGGGTCATGGGGACCCCCTGTCTATCTTGAGAACGCTTGGCACAAACATGGTGGTTGAAGTGGTTCCCCACTCACTATGTAAAGCTCTTTGAGTTGTGAGAAAAGTGCTATATAAATGTAAAGAATTAATTAATTAATTAATTAATTAATTAATTAAGGTGGTAACTAGACCTAAATTGGGCACACGTCCATCACATGGCACACTCATGGATACAACCCGCGGTTACTCCCACAATTTAGAGTTGGTGTGAGAATAATAATTACGGTTATCAGTTTAATCAATCCAGTCTTTGAAATTGCTGTACCCTTCTAAAACATTCATATTATATGTAAGATGGCATATTGCTGTTGTGACTGTTGACTGTTTAGTTCTTTGATATTCCCAGATTTAGAATGAAATAGAACATGGCAGCATTTAGCAGTTACTAGTGTAAAGGGTTTTAGAAATAAATCCATATATACCCTTGAGGGGTAGGAGTGTGCCTACTTCCAGTATGGATTTCAAAAAAACAGAAAAACATTTTACCAGTATGCTAAAAAATTGTGCCCTGCAAGCAGGTCCTCCAACTTGCAGAGAAAACATTGGGGTTGGTGGCCGGATTGGCATTCTAGCCCATGTAAAAAACTCACACTTTTTCATTCTATTCTAATTGAAATAGTGTGGTGCTGAGGTGTCACCCATTGCATGGCTGCACTTGGCTCCTAAATTGGGACCCTGTGATGGTTCGTCATGTGGTGGGTGCGGCAATGCGTTGCATCAGTGCATGCTCCCAACCTCCTCCTAAAATTAGGGGAAAACTTCTAAACACATTTAAATGTGCTAATTTGTACATTTGAAAAAGAAGTGATATTTTTGGGTAGGGTCTTGTATATTGTATATGGGGCAGAGTGGTGGATCTGAGGCTAGGGATTTGCACTGACATTTGGAAGGTTGTCGTTGCAAATCCCATAAATGCCAAAAGTGACTCTTGAGCAAGGCCCTTAACCTACAATTGCTCTGTCCTGGGTATGACGTTAATTTGAATCCAGTGCTGTAAGTAGGCCCTCCGACCTGCACAGAAAAACCTGGTGGTTGAGGGCAGAATTGGCACTCTGGCCTCCTTATAAAACCTCACACTGTTCCACTCCATCTGAACTAGTGTGGTGCTGAGGTGTCACCCGTTGCATGGCTGCACTAAGGTCCTAATCTCGGATCCTGAGTTGGTTTGCATGTGGTGAGTGCGGCAATGCGCTGTATCAGCGTATGCTCCTAACCTCTTGTATATGAGCTGTGTGTAATACAGTAAATGAGCCTAGCCCCTTACAAATGTTACCCAGAGTGGTTGCAAATCAACCAGATTGGAGAGTAGATACAAACAGACAAGAGTAAGCTGTGTCTTCTACTTTGTTTGCTTAGTAGCAGCAACGTAAGTGAGTGAGAGAGAAAAATAATTGCCTCTTTTTTGGTTCAAATAAGATGAAAACCTGGTATCGAGTCTATTTCTGTAGCACAGCAAATCTGAATTTGCCCAAAATGCACAGAGCTAACAAAACAAATTTTGTTAGAAAGATGTGACCCATTTGACCACTACGAACACCAGCAGATTACTTGTATGCTGCTTAGTGCTGTTTTTAGTTTTCAGGATGACTGCAAATTCATCAGCTCACGATGGCAAAGAAATGGAAATAGAACATGAAAAATCAATTGCATAAGAATGCAATTATTACCGCCATATCTGTATCAAGAAACCTAGAGGACCCTGTAGTGGTGAGAATGATATATGGAAAGATCTGAAGCAACATAGTGGTTTGACAATTTCAGAAAGTCAAATAGACATTCGATTACTTATGACAATGTCCATCGGCAAGGCTCTCAAGTCACTATTTGGTCCCCTTCTATCAGAAAGTTTGTTATGTCTGTGCTCCACGAAAACGTGACATTAAAAGTTTTTCTAGGCCATCACAACAAACTACATGGGTGGAGTATTCTTTTAAAGTGTATTTATGTCCATGTTTTTGACATATTAGAGACAGAAGTACAGCGCCAAAAGACATTGAATATAAAAACAGGAGTAGATACAACATAATACATTAAATGCAACATCAGACAGTTTAAATAAAGAGACTTTCAGTATGAGTGGTTGTTGAATAGCCATAGAAAGGACAAAAAAGGCTGTGCAGGACGGCTTAGGTCTTTAATACCACTTGCCTTTCTAAGCTAGAATGTGATATTCATGTCCAATAGTATATTGTATCAAGTTCATCACCCTTGGCAGTGCTTTGTGGTCCTGAGCAGAGAAAATGCGGTACAGGATGCAATGTAGCCAGCCCATAGGTATTCTGGCAAACATATCAGGATACCCCAGACCTCCTCGCTGCCACATGTCCAACTGTGGGGTCTGCTACTTAAAAACCAAGATGTCCCCCAATGTCCTCACTCTGTTGTTGTGCCCCCAGAGCAGTTACTTTTAGAGCGCTTTTCTAAAGCATTAAATGGACTGCTCCAAGGCCTATTTCAACTAGGCTTCTAGTCAGGCCACATTATCGTCCTTTCCTACTTGTGCTCTTCAATATCAGGACATAACTCATGAAGTTCTAAAATTAGATCAACCAAACTGTAGGTTTTTTCTGGGGGGAGATTTTTCTTGTCTTTATAGGTAGTCAAGGCTAGAGGGCTGTCAAAAAATAGGGCCTAGTAAAGCCCATTGAGGCATTTCTTGTGTGATTTAGATTAGATTAGATTAACTTTATTAATCCCATGGGGAAATTCAGTTGCATACAGCAGCAGAAATGTAAAAAACAAGGATACAGATTCACAGGACAAATAATGTAGCAAACAATCAATCATTTCTATCTATTATATAAAAAAATCTTGGGTCGAGACGTCAAGCAATTTCTCGGAAACACTTTAACGTCCCACAAGACAAGGAAGTGAGACAAAAGAACAGCTGCTGTACAGGCTTTTATTTAAATGATCGAAGCACAGCTCGACATGCAGATCATGCAGCTCGGTAGCAGCAGCAGCAAGCCAGCAGCTGATCCGTCCGCATCTCCTTAGCATGCGTTCAGTCCCCCCTTCAAAACATTAGTGACAGAGACGCGAAGTGGCTAGCTTGAAGCGCGGCCTGGGTGGGGAGGGGGTTGTTGGGGGGGTGGGCAAGCAAAGTGAGCAGGGGGTTTTCCCCTTAGTAATGAATAAATAAATAATATTGTGCAGATATTTCAAAATGAAAAGAATATGTCAGGAGAAAGCATTGGATAGCATAATAACAGTGGGCAGAAAAGCCACCCAGAGGTGCTTCTTAGCACACCATGGTGGAATGAGCCTGTGCCTCAAAATGCTCCTGGAGGGGATGAAGAGGATTTTTCATGTTGGCATCCCATTTTGCCACCATCCTCTTTTTCACAACAGCTTCTATTTTGTCCAGGGTTTGCCCTGTGATGGAGCAGGTTTTCCTAATAGGTTTATTCAGGCATTGTGCTTCTTTTGAGCTCAAGTTGATCCCCCAGGAGACCACAGTATAGATCACCGCACTGGCTACTATGGACTGATAGAGCATTTCCAACAGCTTGCTGCACACATCACACATCTGGCCCTTCTTGTTCAGCAACTCTGTGTTGTCAGACCAGGTCAGTTTGCTGTTTATGTGAACTCCCAGGTTCTTGTAGCTCTGAACTACTTCCATGTTCTCCCCTCGAATGGTGACTGGTCTTAGAGACTCCTTGGCACGCCTGAAGTTCACCACTAGCTCTTATGTCTTGCTGATGCTGAGCTGCTGGTGTTTGTCCCTACACCACAAGACAGAGTTCTCCATAGCCTTCCTGTACTCTGACTCGACTCCATTATCAATGGACCCTGTGGTGGAGGCTGAAAATTTCTGAAGGTGACAAGCAGTGGTATTGTGCTGGAAAGTCTGTTGTGTAGAAGCTAAACAGGAAGGAAGATGGGACAGTTCCCTGTGGTTCTTCAGTATTACACACCACCATTTCTGACACACAGTGCCTGAGCATCACAATACTGCTGTCTGTTGGTCTGGTGGACCATGATCCAGAAGACTGTAGGGGCATCAAGATGCAAAGCATTACGCTTTTTCCCCAGTCGATGAGGCAGAATGGTGATGAAGGCACTGGAAAAATAAAAGAACATTCAATCAATAAATCAATCAACATTTATTTATATAGCACATTTTCATACAAAAAAATGTAGCTCAAAGTGCTTTACAAAATGAATAGAAAAATAAAAGACACGATAAAAAAAAGTCAACATTAATTAACATAGAATAAGTAAGGTCCGATGGCCAGGGTGGACAGAAAAAACAAAAAAAAAAGCTCCAAATCTGGAGAAAAAAAAATAAAATCTGTAGGGGTTCCAGACCAAGAGACCGCCCAGTCCCCTCTGGGCAATCTACCTAACATAAATCAAACATTATCCTAACAGTGCTGCTATATATGAAATACATTGCTATTGTTGTTTCAGGTGACACAAAAAACAAATAAACAAATTCTTCTTGTGAGAGATGGCCAGCAGTTCAATCCAGCCGGGACGTCCCAGGATGGGAAGAATGGAGAAGGGCAGCCTTTCCAAGACACTGCCTCCCCCAGGATGCTAGGTGGCAGCTCCCCCGGACGGTAAATGTACCCCGGATTCCCGCAGGGCATCATGGGACGTGGTGTCCATTTTCTCAGCCCTGTTGGGTGCCGTGGGTGCCGCCAGGGGGAGCTAATAAAGGACCTGGGGACTCCTACTTTTCCTACAACCCGGAAGTACTTCGGACTCACGAGGACGGAAGCCCACAGTACTTTCAGGATGCTTGAGGAAGATAATGTGGCGTTTGACCCGGAAGAAGAGGAGAAACATTTCTGGGTCCTGGAATATATAAAGGACTGTTGGAGACTCAGCAAGTAGAGCTGGAGTTGGGAGGTTGTGAGACGAAGCTGCTGGGAGTGCAGGATTGTTATTGTGATTATTGATTATTGTTTCTTATATAATTATTGGAGAATTGTGGAGTGTGTGGTGTTTTGAGCACTGTATTGAAGATAATATTAAAAGAACTCTTCTTGGTGCTTTTAAACGTGTGTCCTGGACGTCTGTCTGTGGGGTTTCACGGGGCAACAGCGCCTTTAGCGTCCACATACTTTATCTTTATTTATTTAACAAAATATATGTGAAGGAGTCATATGTGAAAAACTCATTTCATTTATAGCACTAGCTGGTGAGAAAACCATTGCAGCAATTTTCTATATGAGCTTATCATTGTAAAAATTCAATTTCCTCCTTTGTAAGTTAAATACAATAAGATGCTAGCATTTCAGGCATAATTACATCAGTCGATCATAGTAAAGAAATCACAATAAACCGCAATTTTAACAGTTTATCTTCTTGTTATAATAATAACATTTATTACCTGAACGGTTACGGTGTGTGTTTATTTTTAAAATGTCAGTTTGTTTTTTTAATCTTTTACTTCTATATTTTGCCTGTTTATTTTTCCTGTCAATCATTACCTAAGTAAGCCGGTCTCCCCCCATCAAACACCAAGGTGAAATGCCACAAACCACAGTCAAAGATAAATATATGTCCAGCAGCATGAAAACAGGATGAAGCAAACGTGCCTTAGCAACTGTCTGAGAGTGTTGTTGTGATAAATTCCAGAATTCCAGCTGGGAGAGGAGGCCCAGGTAGGAGCTCGGCAGACTCTGCTTCATGAGTGCTAGAGTGAGCCTTGGGGAGGTTTTAAAAACAGGTGGCATGGCGTAAAGCACCAGCAGCCTGTTGTGAGTGACTGGGAGGGAGCTTATGTGACAATGCAAACACCTCCATTTCTTTTATGAGGACTAAGCAATGGACTCTCTGTATGTTTTTTTCTTTCTTACTTTGTTGTAATCATCACAAAGTGTATATTAAAATTACAGGGGAGAGTGGGTCTCAACTTCATGTAACAACAAAGGGCTCATCTTTATGCTAATGTACAGCAATTTCTTTACACGAATAGATGGATGGATGGAATTCTACATCCTAAACTCTGTTTTTCTTTTGTTTGTGTTTTCTTTTTCCTTCCTCTGTTATTTTAACAATGACATACAAGTTAGGTGACTTTCTCAGGGTCATATAATGAGTTGAGCTGAACAGACCATCCTGGAGTTTCATGTCTAATGCTTTAGCTGCTAGAGCACAATACCCTACAAAAGGCAAGAATTAGATCAGCTCCTTGGCAGGGCCATCTTAAAAGCAGTATAGGCCCCCAGTCAAAGCAGTGCACTGGGGCCCCTACCTACACAACCACTCACAGGAATAAAAATGTAAATGGTTGATAAAATTAAACATATATTTATTGTATTGGCACTACCAACAAAATCAGTGTTTAAACATTAAAAAACATGCTGTACAAAATTTCTACATATAAATGACTAGGGGGCTCTGTCCCCTGCTCGCTTCGCTTGCCCACCCCCGGGTTTGGTATACATGTTAAAGAGACTGTTATTTTCATGGGAATTGTTACATATGCATTATTTTCACTTTTACTTTAAAACTTTTGTAAAAACAATAATTCCCGGACCCCGGGCGTGGTTGAATCTCTTTCTCGCAGGACGTATAACGCTGCTCGTGTCATGAAGGGGGGTTGGTTGAACACACTCAAAGGAGATGCCATCAGATCAACTGCTGTCTTTCTGCTGCTGCTGCTGGCGAGCTGTGTGTTTTGCTTGTCGCGCTGCGCGTCGATCATTTAAAAGCCTGTACAGAAGCTCTCCTTTTGCCACTCTGTGTCTCTGCCGCTCGCGTTGTGAAGTGGGGGGTGAAGGGCTGAGCGCACGCTACGGAGAAGCGGTCGGATCATCTGCTGGCAAGCTGTGTGTTCTGCTTGTCGTTGTTTTAAGAGCTGGGAGCACATGAAGCGTGTCTGCCAAAAGCATTCCAACAACTGCTAGGTTAGATGTCCGTGAACTTGTTTTACATGTTGTCTCTCTGCCTTGTCTCGCAGGACGTCAATTTGTCTTCCAAGAAGATCATGTCTCTCTCCCTAGTCTCCCTCCTAAGATTTTTTTTTTTATAATAGATACTAAATTGGTAAACCGTACAGATGGAGATGTCACAGTTTGAAATTACTTATTTTTAATCAAGTGTTCAACACAAACATTTGCAAAGTTTCTTTGCAGAGAATTGAGTTGAAGTGTTATTAACATATACGCCGTTATGTTATGTAGTGTGTGAGATCCGTACACATACATGCACGTGAGGTTGCAGAAGTGACCGTGATACTAAATCAGAGGCGAATGCCAATGTCTACTTGTAACTCAATAACAAATATTTATAGCTTAGTATAGTACCGTATTTATTTATTGACAGCAAGTCACAACATAATAGATTAGCAAAGGGCCCCTATGCTTGTGGGGCCTCCAGGCAGCTGCCCAGAGTGTCCATTCATTAAGACGACCCTGCTCTTCCGTATTTTGAAGAACAGGTCAGTAGCCAGTATTTGGAATGAAGGCCATCTAAGAAAAGTTTGGGTTGCTGCTGGAAGAGGTGTTGGTGAGGCAAGCAGGGGGCGCTTACTCTATGGTCTGAATGTGGATCCCAATGCTCCAGTGTAGTGATAGGGACGCTGTGCTGTAACAGTGGCACTGACCTTTGGATGAGAAGTAAAACCGAGGTCCTGATTCTCCATGGTCATAAAAGATCCCAGGGCATCCTTCATAAAGAGTAGGGTATATCCTGATGTCCAGGCTAAATTCCCCACCTCAGCCTTGTCATTCTGGTCACCTAATCATCACTTGTCTCCAACTGGCTATCTCTCTCACAACTTTACTGTGTAATATCTCATGAAGGTTGAGTGTACTCATGCAAAAATGGCCACCGTTGCATCTTCCAGGTTGATTCTGCACATTAGAGGTGGCTGAAGTGGCTCTCCTGTCGCTATGCAAAGTGCTTTGAATAGTGAGAGAAGCGCTATATAAATGTAAATTATTATTATTATCTGAGCTAGATTAAGCTGTGTGGTCCAGTGGTTAGAATTACTGTGTCACAACTCCAGAACTTTGGCTTCAAATGCTAATACAGTATGTATATTGTTCATGCAGAGTTTGCACATTCTGCTCATGTCTCTATAAGCTTTCTGTAGTTTCATCTCTCATCTGAATTTAGGTTGGTTGGCAGGTAGAATTGGCATTATCATTGTTTGTGTGTGTGTGTGTGTGTGTGTGTGTGTATGAGAGTGTTCTGCATGAAAGGTCCCATTTCTGAAATGTCACCCAGCATTTGATAAAAGAAAACTAAACTTAATGAAGCCCACCTAAATCAAAAATGACTTTTCTCCAGTGGGAAACATTATTCCTTGTTGCAAAGGAGAAGAGGCAATTTTACTGTGGTTGAGAAATATTTGCCCCAAGTGATCTTCAGATGTACAACATGTAGTGTACATCAATGGGACTGCCATGGACACAGTCAGCTGCTTTAAATTTCATGGAATCCCCGTCACTGACCACTTGAAGTGGGCACAACACGTCTTAGCTATTGTTAAGATGGCTCACCAATGCCTTTATTTCTTGAGAGGTTTGCAGACATCCTGGATGTATCTGTCTTTGTTTAACAACTTATACTGGTGCATGTGGTATAGTAAGGTCTGCAGCTGCCATTTTAAATAAATAATCACCGCACTCGCATCTTGGTAGGAGGGGGTGTGGTAGCGTGGTGACAGCGGTTCCCAGGCGTGATGCGGAAGCGGGTGGTTCTACACTGAGTACACATTGTCCGTGACCCTAATTGGTGCCGGGAGCTGGTAATCGTCACAGCTGTGCCACGTCCCCATTTTAAAAGGGGAAGCACAAGTGTAACGAAAGGAAAAAAAAAAGATTGAGATTAAAAAAGTCCAATTGAGAGGGAGGAAAAGACAGAAAAAGAAAAGAAACGAGGTTTAAAGATAGAGAGAAGAAGGGAGGAGGTGGAGATCCCATGCAAGTGAGCACACAAATGGTGGAGAGGGCAGACTGCTGGGTATACATGAATGGCGTTCGTGGGCTGATGGCCACTCCAGCTGAGTGACCTGGGTACCTGGAATGGCCACAACGTGGTTCAGTTGTAGTGACTGGCATGGCTGCAGGGGAAGTAGAGGCTGAGAGGGGTGTTCTGCAGGTGGTGCCATGGACAACGGGGATGCAAGCCTAGTAGCGGGAGTCGGAGGCTCAATGAGGTGCCCTGCTTCATGCCAGAGTGGGCTAGAAGGGGACCAGAGCCAAACAGCAATGTGGAAGGTGGGCTGAACTGCTGGACTGGCACCTCCTTAGCTGCAAAGGCCCGCATTGGGTTAAGCTAAGAAGATGCCAGGTTTTAAAGGACTACACCGGGGCTCAAAATTTCAAGGATAGTTTTCTGCCCTCTGGTTTTTTAACCTTGTTTTTAAAGGAATATTTATTTAATTAATTTTTAACCTCCACTTTATTTTTTTAATGGGATTTTTTATTGAACACTTTTTGAGGCACTGCACTTTTTGAACATAATTTTTAATAAAAGCACTGAATACTTTTGCACCTTTCCCTTGCTTCATGTGGTGTCCTCATTTACGCAGCTCATCCTGGTCATGACTATTGACGGTATCGGGTTCAGGGGGCTCCCAAATGAGAAGAGGGAGCATGGAGCCAGACCCGCTCCGTCATAGTGCACAGTGGAGCCTGTCCTCTCTGGCTGCATAACATTCTGACATTGAACCTGCTCAGCTCAGGACTGTGGGGCACTACTAAGCAGAAGGGCCGGTTACGTCAAACGCTGCTACTGATATGTGTTGACTGTATAAACTTGCGCACGGATTTAGTAAAAATAATATTAACATACACCGGATTTTCTCATTACAGTATTCAGCTACATTTTTGCAAGATAACATGCAAACTTTATCAAAATATAACAATATAATCTATTAAAAAAGTGCAATTCATAATTCTAGACAATACCACGACAGTGCAAAATGCGATGCGGAAATTAGCAGGGCCATTTCTAGAAAAGTACCTAAATTGCAAGTATACTCGATATACAAGATGTCATAGTCATAACTCACGTTGATGTCATGTCAGCCAGTTATCATTAGCGATTCATGTTTTTATACATAAATATCCAGACATGTTTATGGCCTACAAATAAAATGTTAGTTTTAGTGTGAAATTAATGTAGAGGTATCATCGTGAAATCTCTTGCCGGTTTCCAGGTTCAGAGGCGAAAATCCACTTATCTTGCCTTCCGATTGGAAAAGTCGTTGATGACATCGTCATAGTCTAATCTGGATGCAGTGTCTTTTTCTATAGATAGGATCGGCAGACCTCAAAGCCTGTCTTGAGACATGGTTGATCTATACTGGAAAATATAACCTGACAAATCCACTCAAACAGGATATTCGGACATCAAAAGCGGTGCCCCCTTAGGCACGGGGCCTGGGGCAGTCGCCCCACTTGCCACCCCCAAACACCGCTCTTGCTACTAAGCATGGTTCCCTCCTGTCCCAGAAATATTTAAAATACAGAAAGTTTAACTGCATTTTTAATGACTTTGGCTGTCCTGGTTAGTCATTTTTCTCTCTCTTTCATTTCGGAAGATAGCAAGACAGAGCCGTGGATGTCAAGACCAAGTATTCATGATGTGCCAAACTATAGAGAAGTCAGTGTAGTTTGTGAAAAAGCTTTATGCGTGTTTCATAGATTTTAAACAGGCTTACAATTTGCTATGGAGAGAGGGACTGTGGGTGATAATGAGAAGATATGGTATACCAGAGAAGATCGTTAAGATGGTGATCAAACTGTGTGAGAAGACAGAAACATGCGTGAGAACTGAAAAACAGAGGTCTCTGCAGTTTGGAATCCAGACAGGAGTAAGACAAGGATGTGTTCTGTCACCATGTTTGTTCAACTTCGCGTTGGACCAGGCCCTGAGGGAGGTTGATGACACACATAATAATGGTGGACTAGATATCGACGGACAATACAGTGCTTCTGGCAGTGAGTGTAACGGCATTAGTAGGACTATTGAGAGTATTTGGACTGGAATCAGAGAAGCTGGGATTAAATATAAGCATAGCCAAAACAAAAATGGATGAAGACTAGTGAACAAGAAGAAACAAATAGATTGGAATATAAAGTTCAAGAGCTGGAACGATTAGAGAGATTTACATATTAGGGAAACGAGATCGAGGTGAAAAGTGGCAGTAAGATGGACGTGACAAAGAGATTAGGTTTGGCAGGTATAATAGCAACAGGACCTTGGAAGCACAGAGAGATCAAACTGTGGAAAAACAGTATCTACAACACACTTAGTAGTGCCGGCAGCCTTGTATGGAGCTGAGAGCTGAACATTTAGCCAAGTAATTAAGAGAAGACTGGACTTGTTTGACCAGAGAAGCTTGAGATGGATTATGGGAAGAAAATGAAGTAATGAGGATTTGAGAGAAAAGACTGGTCAAATGAAGCACATCGAGAATGATGACATTTACTTATTTGGCTGACACCTTTATCCAAGGCGACTTACAACATTTATGATATAATCAATTACATTACTTTTGGTTTTCCAATTGGAGCACAGGCAGGTCAAGTGACTTTGTTCATTGTGACAGTGTCAATAGTGGGATTTGACCCCACAACTGTGGGTTTTGAAGTCCAAAGCCTTAACCACTACACCACACTGCCTGTGATAAGATGGGTTGGACATGTATGGCACATGGATGACCCAAGGAAAGCAAGAAAAGAAGGGGAAGAGCAGCAAGACCAAGAAAGAGGTGGAAAGATATGGTGACAGAGAAGCAAGGGGAAGAAATGTGGTGGAAGTGGCATAGGACAGAGAGACGAAGTGGAAGCTTTTTAACAGGCGGCGTGACACAATGGCAGCGTGACTTAGTCACTTTTCTTTCTTTTACATTCAAGAAGATTGCACAGGACCTTTAGCACTCACACCACAAAATGAAGGGACAGCTTTTATTAAAAAGTCATAAGGATACTTGGCAGCTACTCGTAGAGACAAACTTATGATTTTTTCCTGAATGTATCATCTGTATTTATAGTCTGTTACTAGTCTGGGGAAGAGATGCAAGTAAGAACTTTGTTCCACTGGGCACACATTACAAGAGCCCCAGATCTGAAGGCACAGCCTGCAAGTGGTGAAATGAAAAAATGAAAACATTTAGCTTCTATAAACTTCGGTGATGTGCTAAAGGGGTGTTCAATCTTCAGCAGTTTCTTAACTTTTCTTTTATTATTATCTGTAATACTGCTTGTAGCTGTAATGGAAGCTGTAATCATTTCTGAGTTGGCGCTGTAACACATTTAATTTGTTTCCTTGGTCTTCTTGGTGTAACTCACTGTCAATCCAGTAAGCCTTACTAAGCTTCACAAAAAGCAACATGGGAGCTCAAGGAAGCAGAGGGAGGAAAGCCTCACAACCAGTAAACTCAATTCTGTTGGGCTTGCAGTCCCGAGGAAAACCCACCAGGTAATGTCTGATTATTACATTTCTGGGTGATTGTCCAACTGCGAGTTCCTGGGTTAAAGAGTATATAAGACGGCGTAGACTGGAAGAGGCTGTCATTTGATGAGCCACCATCACTGAAGAACCAGTCCAAAACAGAACTGATTACATGTGGCTTTTAAGGCCTGTATAGGAAGTGATGTCTTCAAAGGGGGCGGAACAGGAAGTGACGTCACCTGGACCAGAAGTGATGTCATCACAGAGGCCAGAACCGGAAGTGACGTTGTCTGGAGCGGAAGTTACATCATCAACTCACCCTCTTTTCCCCACATAACATTACCAAAATACCTAGAACCGGAGATGACATCATCAAAGGGGGAGGAACCGGAAGTGACGTCTTCGGAGGCGCCAGAACCTTGAAGGATTTTCTGGGAAAGATCTGCCGGGAACTGAGAAAGACACTCTGTGCACCCCACTGCCCCCTGGTCAGATGTTTTATTGCAATTATGTAAGCCCTTTAGCTGCCTCTTACTCGCATGTGTGTGACAAACTTTAAATGGATACATTTGCCACTTTCCCCATCAAACTTCACTCAATAATCCAGAATGACAAGGTAAAAACATTTTTTCAGAATGGTTTGCAAATTTATTATAAATCAAAAACTGAAATCTCTCATTTATATAAGTATTCAGACCCTTAATTCAGGACTTTATAGAAGCCCTTTTTGGCAGCGATTACTGCTTTCAGTCTTCTTGGGTAAGTCCCTGCAAGGTTTGCACGCCTGGATTTGGGCAGTTTGTTCCATTCTTCCTGGGAGATCTTCTCAAGCCCCATTAAATTGGATGAGAAGCCTCAGTAAATGCCATGTTCACATCTCTCCACAGATGTTCTGTGGGTTTTAAGTCTGGGCCTTGGCTGAGGCCAAAGTCAATGTGAAATCAATGGTGAAAAAGTAATTAAGGCAATAGATAAAAATGAATTTATAGTTATTAGAAAGAGTCTAACTGAGTGCTTCTGTAAGGCAATTAAACGCATATTGTATGTCTACTGTGGCAATGAAATATCTGTAAAACCTCCATTTTTAAATCACTCCCCAGAGACTCCAAATGAACGGAATAATGAGCATAACCTTTAAAACACCAGTTGTACGACTGTAGCTTAGAGCCAGTGCAGTTAATTAAATGAGACTACCACTTAATAATGTGAACCACCGAAGATGGGCAGGAGGATAGAAACCCTTGGAAGTAGCCGGTTATGAAATAAAGATACCAGGAATCAGGAGTTATTGATGGCAAATGTATTTGACTTATAAATCAATACAATGAGGTTTAATCAAATAAAGGGCCGTGAGTCCTTATTTCACCTAGTTAACTGCACGTGTTTTCACTGTGCTCATCACATAACATTCTCAAACCCACATAATTCAATTCAAGGCCCCAGGTGACCAGAGCCGATCCCAGCAGCATGAGGCACAAAGCAGAAAACTGCAATAGAGAGGCGACAAGTCCGTCGCAGGGTCTGCTTACTCACACGGGTGCCAATTCGGAGTTCTAAATTCTTATTGTAAGAAATGTGACAAATGAGAGGAGATCATTCAGTCCACCAAGCCTGTTTGTTTAGCTAATAATTTCTATGAGTGTATGTATTGTTTATAACAATAATTGTCATTTATTACCTCTTGACGTATTTTCTTGTATTTTTGTAATAAAGTGAGGATTTTAAAGGGTTGCCAGGATATACAATACACATACAATACAGTTTATTTTTGTATAGCCCAAAATCACACAGGAAGTGCCGCAATGGGCTTTAACAGGCCCTGCCTCTTGACAGCCCCCCAGCCTTGACTCTCTTAGAAGACAAGGAAAAACTCCCAAAAAAAACCTTGTAGGGAAAAATGGAAGAAACCTTGGGAAAGGCAGTTCAAAGAGAGACCCCTTTCCAGGTAGGTTGGGCGTGCAGTGGGTGTCAAAAGAAGGGGTTCAATACAATACAATACACAGAACAGAACAAATCCTTAATACAGCATAATAATAAAAATTGTAGAAGTACAGAGCAGAATTTAACAGTAGATGATATCACATAATAAGATTTTGATATTTTTAGAGTGCTGGAGACCTCATCCGTCAAGCTGCCTCCCCATTTGGCCATTCCACGGCTGAAACGTTGCTCGGCCAGCCAATCCAATGAAAGGGCCCCTCTTTCCCATGATTCCTGTGATCCTCCACCAGGAATGACTTTACCATCGGCAGGCAAACAACTTGGCAGGTGGGCCGTGGCACCAATTGCCACATTTGAGTACCGAGAACAGAAACAGAATAGGTGAGGGTTAGTATTCAATTATACTTATCATGTTACTTATGTTTTAGTGCTAATGACTAACAACAGAGATGCAGTATGTACAGTTAATCAGCAGCTCTAGTCAGGATATGCTAAACTGAAGTAGTAAGTCTTCAGCCGGGATTTAAAGGCTGGGACCGAAGGGGCATCTCTTATAGAAGCAGGAAGACTATTCCACAGTTTAGGGGCCCTGTAACTAAAAGCTCGACCTCCCACTGTTATTTTATTAATCCTTGGAATCATAAGCAGACCAGCATCTTGAGATCTTAAGTCATGATAAGTTCAGACAAGTAAGCTGGACCTTGGCCATTTAATGCTTTATATGTTAAAAGGAGGATTTTGAAATCTGCCCTAAGCTTAACCGGGAGCCAGTGTAAGGATTTAAGAACTGGAGTTATGTGTTCATATTTTCTTGTTCTTGTAATAATTCTTGCAGCCGCATTTTGGATTAACTGGAGGCTGTATAAAGAACAGTTTGAACAGCCAGTGAACACCGCATTACAGTAGTCAATCCTACTAGAGATAAATGCATGAATTAATTTCTCACAATCCTGTTTATTTAGAAAGCGCCTTAATTTCCTAACATTTTTAAGATGGAAGAAACATGTTTTGGACAACTTTGTAATATGTGCTTTAAATGACATGCTAGAATCAAAGATAACTCCTAGATTGCGGGCTGATTCAGTAAAATTAATTGGGATTCCAACTGAGTTAAATGTCGACAAAATATTGCTGTGATCAGCGTCATTCCCTCCAACAATTAACATCTCTGTTTTATCTGTATTTAAAGACAAGTAGTTCTCATTCATCCATTCCTTTAATTCACTAACACAACTAATTAAAGACAACATCGGAGAAACTTCATTTGATTTAAATGAAAGGTATAACTGGGTGTCATCTGCATACGAGTGAAAATTAACATTATGTTTCCTAATGAGAGATCCCAGTGGAAGCATGTAAAGTGAAAACAGTAAAGGTCCCAGTACTGAGCCCTGTGGGACACCATATTGAACTTCTGTGTATAATGATGGAGTACTGTCAGCACATTTCTATACGTATTGGAATCGATTTGATAAATAAGAACTGAACCAAGCGAGCACGTGGCCTGTAAGACCAACATCATTTTCTAGCCTGTGCAGTAAAATAGAATGGTCAGTGGTGTCAAATGCTGCACTTAAGTCTAATAACATAATTACAGTGGAGTTTCCTTCATCAGAGGATATCAGAATGTCATTTACAACCCGTGTTAGTGCAGTTTCTGTACTATGACCAGTGCGAAAACCAGACTGGAATTTCTCAAATAAATTGTAATGCATAAGGTGTGACTGAAGCTGACTGGCGACTACTTTTTCTAGTATTTTAGAGAGAAATGGTAAATTTGAAATAGGCCTATAATTATTTAGTATGTGTGGGTCTAGGTCTGACTTTTTAAGTAAAGGTTTAATGACTGACACTTTTAGTGCATCAGGTACTGTGCCATGCAGTAATGAACTATTGATAACAGTTAGAAAAGGTGCTGCAAGAACATCCATTGCACTTTTTACTAGTTTTGTTGGCACTGGATCTAGGGAACAAGTAGAGGGCTTCATTTTAGTAATTAAAGTTAAGACTTCCTGCTCAGTTACAGGATTAAAATTACTAAAGTGCTGAATGCAATGTGCAGCAGGGTCTGCTAAGCTATTATTTGGTTTGTACTGCGATGCTGAGATCTGGGATCTTATATTTTTAATTTTCTCATTGAAGAAGTTCATAAAGTCTGTACTGCTAATATCTGTTGGTATTTTGCACTGTTGATCTGAATTGCCATTTGTTAATTTAGCCACTGTTCTAAACAGTACCTGAGGATTTTTATTATTGCTATCTATTAATGTAGAATAGTATTCTGAGCGAGCTTTAAAGAGGGCTTTTTTATATTTATTAACACTCTCTGTCCATGCAATTTGAAAGACATGTAGCTTTGTTGTTCTCCATCTGCGCTCCAGTTTTCGACACTCTAATTTAAGAGCTCGAGTATTTTCATTAAACCAGGGAGAGTTTCTATGCGCTATCCATCCATCCATTATCCAACACGCTATATCCTAACTACAGGGTCACGGGGGTCTGCTGGAGCCAATCCCAGCCAACACAGGGCGCAAGGCATGAAACAAACCCCGGGCACACCCACACACCAAGCACACACTAGGGACAATTTAGGATCGCCAATGCACCTAACCTGCATGTCATAGGACTGTGGGAGGAAACCGGAAGAAACCCAGAGGAAAACAGGATATACTAAATTACTAAAATAAACTTCAAATAGAGGTTATTTTTTTCCTGAAATGTTTGTTAGGCTAGTGCTAATATACTGTAAATACACAACGATTGCAATTATTAAATCTATTTTGGTCTAAACAACTCTCTCTTGTACGTCACCTACACTTAAAACAAATTGAGAAACATCCTGTGTGACTTCAAATACGGATTAGTTTCCTTTTTCAAATTTAGCTTGAGGGAGGCTATTTCAGCTTGTATAATTTGTACGCTGTATTTCTGTCTTTTCCACGTCTGACAGTCACTCCTGTCAGCAAGCAGATCCTCAAGTAGTCAGTACAAGTTTGTGAAATGGCAGAGTTTCTGTGCTGCGGGTACAAACAGCGACACGGCAGTCTGAGCAGACCCCAATCGCACGTTACATACCCCACTGTGACAAAACATTTAAAGAACTAAAGCAAGATATCTAAAGATAGCCTCTTTATTCCTGTGTAGGCCAAAGCAGGCCTGTGAAGTTAGGAGTCAAACCCATTGGGGCAAGGCCTAATTCTGTCAGGTATATAGCTGGCTTGTGCAGACTTTTGGAGACATCACACCCATTTTGCTGTGGATTGGACTCCATGACTCTAAGACTCACACTTGTTTAAATGGTGATTTGTTCATTTCTTTAACGGTGATGCCAGGACACCTCCCAGTCTGATCCGACACACGCACCCATCCCACAAAGACACACCAGACTGGAGTAAAAGTCCAAAAATATAAATTATATTAACTATTTACTTCTACTTCTTCATCTTTCCCACACATCTATGTGTGGCCGATGTGCTTGATCAACCTTCTCCATACAGCTCAGTCCTAAACCTCCTTCCCAGTCAGACCCTTTTTCTTCAGATCTTCTTTTCCTTTATCCATCCACCTCTGCTTTGGCCTCCCTCACTTTCTCTTCCCCTGTACTTCCATTCCCATCACTCATTTGCCCACATAGTCGTTGTCTATCGTCATCACATGTCCACACCACTTCAACCTTCTTTCCTGTACTTTCTTAGATATCTCTCCTACCTTTGTTGTACCTCTGATTGTTTCATTTCTTATTCTGTCCTTTTTTGTAACTCCACACATCCACCTCAACATTTTCATTTCTGCTACATCTAACATCTTCTCCTGTGCCCCCTTTGTTGACCATGTCTCAGCTCCATACATCATTGCTGGTCTTGCCACTGTCTTAAAAACCTTATCTTTAACCATAGTTACACAATACTCCTGATACCTTTCTCCAATTGTTCCATCCACATTGCATTCTATGCAACATCTCTACATCAAATTTTCCGTCTTGCACTATCACTGATTCTAGAAATTTTTATGTATCCACTCTTTTCAATAGCTTCCCCTGCAGGCTAACTTCTGAATCCTGATCACCATTAAACCTCATATATTCTGTCTTCTTCCTATTTATCTTCAACCCTCTATCTTCCAAAGCCCTTCTCCATTCTTTAAATGTCCACTCAGTTTTCTCTATTCTGGTGCTACACAACACAACGTCATCAGTAAAAAGTATGCACCAGGCAAACTGGTCTTTTATCCGACAACTCAACACATCCATAACCAGGTCAAAGTAAGTACATATATTACAAAACACATGACAGACACATATATACTTTTTAAATAGACACATTGACAAAACCCTTCCCAATGGCTCATGACAGTGACGCACAACAAACTACAGTACTAACAAACACAGTCCAGTTTACTGGGTGAAGTTGATGATGAGGTATGGAAAATGTCCAAGTGAGCAACTCTTAGGAAAGATATAAACTTTTTGCTGCCATATAACGTGAATGTCAACTGATGATCTGTAGTGGAAGGTGCACACTCTGTATAACGTTGACTCAGACAAAGAAGTCCTACAAGCAATAAAGATGAGGAACAAAGCACACACAAATCCAAGAAGACCTGCAGCTCTTGTCAACAATGTGATTGCAAACCACAAAAAGGGGAAGGAAAATCTTTTGCCATCAAGGCTTCCTCCCAACTGCCACTGCACCAGTTGGGTGCCACAATGATCCCACAGAATGCTGGGAATTGTCATTCCTCTCAAGTATGGCTGTTACAATGTAGAGTAACTAAGTTATTAATTACTGTTTGAGTCATTTGAACAAAGAACAGGATCCATGTTTAAGCAGCAATGATTAGTTATAATCTAGCAGGAGATTCTTAATTAAAATGAGCAAATATGAGCAGTAGAAGAGCTGACAAAAGGTTAAAAAAGTTCTCTTCACAGATTTTGATGCACCACATTATGGTTAAGGAGAGAAACCTGACTTCATGTATTAAAGGTTTGGCTAAAGCTTTACAGCTAGATGCCCTTCCTGACACTAACTCTCTATTTATCAAACTCACTCTCTACACTCTCTATTTATCAAAGCTTGCAATCAGCACCTTGTTGATAAGCTTTGCCCCCATGAAGGGCTACATTTTGACTTCATGCATAGAAAAAGAAAGAAAAAGAGGAAGCACTGAGGTGATTTTAATTTCTGCCTATTTTATGATATCAATAGTCAGAAAGTTAATACACCGCGTGTAAGTCACATGACCAAGAAGCCTGCCTGAATGTGTATGCACAATGATGTTGCTGGGTCACTGACTTGTTGAAGTGCGATGGACTATACCTCCTACAGCGGGCACTTCATTGAACAACAGCAGGATGTGACAGAAGCGTTTTCATTTCTTCCAAGGGCAGGAGGTGAGCTTGGAGACTGGCATTCTTCATCAGTGCTCATTTGCATCTTGGATCGGCTAATGGGACACTGTAATGAGGATAAATTGGAATTAAAAAGCCAAGCACCCAGCTGCAATGAACATTTTGCAAGGACTTAATTGAAACAACAAATAAAGAAAAACAAAAAAAAAAAAACCTGAAAAGTAACCAGATGGCCATTAAATGTTGATTGAGTTTTGACTCCAACTTGGGCTTTGGATGAGGCTGATTTATATGCAGATGCTTGATGAAAACAATCTGTTGAGAATTTTATGCATTTTTTTTGTACTGTTGTTTCTTTAAAAAAAACAGGTCTCATTTATTTTTTCATGCTGTATATATTTTACTTATATTTCTTGGAACATTGCTAGCAATGTTTTAAGGAATATTGAATTGAGAAGCTTCAAAAATAGGTGATGTGACCTCTAGGAGACCCGAAACCCCAGACACAATTGCATAGGCAACAGTTCTTGGTGCAAAACACTTGTTTTTGTCCACTGTGCAAGGCTTCTTCTTTCCATAATATAATTTGTTTGCTCTTTGCTAGTGAAAACATTCTGTATGAGATTATGGGGGTTTCTGAGTTTGCCTTCCTTTTATTTTCTGTACCATTTGTTTTCAGTATATTTACTATTAGAACAATAAGATGTCAATTATTTATTTTTGTTGTGTTCTATATAAGAATTTACATATAAAACATTCCTAATCTCTATACATTGTGACAGATTAGGGTTTTCTCGCACCCTTGTACCCTCAGACCACACGTCAGACACCAGATAAAAAGTCCAATTATTATTTATTATAATAATAATGTGCACAAAGCACGCTCTTCTCCACAATTCTCAAATAAACAAACAATACTCAAATAACCAATCCTCCACTCCCAGACGCTTAGCCACCCTGCCTCCCAACTCAGCTCATTGTCTGGGAGTTCCCATGATCCTTTTATACTCCCTGACCCGGAGGTGTTCCTGCCCAACAGTCCACAAGTCCTTATTCCTTCCGGGTCAGGGTAAATAGTCCTTTTCTTCAACCTGGGAGCACGTCGTTTCTTCCTGTCACGTGACCGTGACGCACTCCCGGGTCATAGGGCACATAAGAGCCTACGAGCCCCCCTACAGCGATGCCTGGTGGCCCCCAAGGTATCCAGCAGGGCTGTGTACAAACACTACATAGTCCATGATGCCCTGCTGGAACTCGGGGCATGATCATGCTGTCGGGAGAGCTCCTCCTGGTGGCCTGGGGGTGAGGGCTGGAGTAAAATGCCGGTAATCCACCACAACATATAAAATCCATCCTCACTCATGTGCCAGCCTCGGGGCGTATCTTACATCCACTTGTTTGAACATTCTGGTTGATTTTGCAACCTCTCTCATCGCGCTAAGTATCATAGTTCACTTGCGGTACTGATTTATTTGTGTGAACCCGAGAGGGATGCAGCAGGCCAAGGGGAGGGGGGCAGGGCCCTCCTCACACACATGCCAGCCTCGGGGCGTATCTTACATCTGCTTAGCTAGCAAATTAGAGAACACATTAACGGTTTTAGATCTGGCTTTTTCCTAGAATTTGCTTGAATATTCTGGTTGATTTTGTGACTTCTCTCATCGTGCTCAGAATCATAGTTCACTATATTCACGCTAATCCGAGACAAGAGTAGGGAGCCATACAGGGCCGTCCTCACTGTATTGTTTCACTTCTACGTGGGTGAAGCTGCATGGAATAAAAATGTTTTCCAAAGACCTTTAATATGTTTATTTTGGTACCGTTTGATATATAAAAAATATAGGGTGTATTATAGATTATACCATTTATCTGTGTGCTGATTAGTTCAACTAATGTATTTTGAACTGTGCTATGCAAATGAACCTAGTATAGCTAATATCTTTACTCTGCTATATTCTTCAGTCTACACAGAGAACTCAGCTGTTAATATGCAGGCTCCATTGGGTTCAACGCTACATGACAGGATTTCAGATTCCTGACTCATTGCAATGGTGACCTTGGCTGTTATTAAAAGAGAGTCTCCGCTACACTTTAATGTCCTCCTCTCCTCCGCAAGCAAGCGTCATCTCCTCTGCTTGAGACTGAGTTTCTAGTGCTGGCTGCTATGTAATTCTGGACACTAAACTACAAGAAAGACATAGCAGCACTTAAAGCTGTGCAGAAGAGAGCAGCCAGGTGAATCTCAAGGGTCTCAAAAGACTCAGAGAATTAAACCTGTTCAGTCTCGAGCAGAGGAGACTGTACGGGGACCTAAACCAGATCTTCAAAATTCTCAAAGGCATTGTTAAAGTAGATCTAGCAGAATTTTTTAATATTAAAGATGAATCACATACTCAAGGTCACCAATGGAAATTATGGGGAAGTGAATTTATGGATTGAAGCCAGGAAGCACTTCTTTAACGCAAAGAGTTGTGGGAATCTGGATCAAATTACCAAGACATGTAGTTGAAACAGAAACCTTGACAACCTTTAAGAAGTATCTGAATAAGATACTGGGACAGCTTAGCTTTTATCAAAACACACAAGCTTGATGGACTGAATGTTCTACTGAATTTCTTATGTTCCTCCTCTCCAGGCTCCAACTCACCTGGCTGAGGCAGAGTAGTTTCTTTTATTCTGGACTTGGGAGTACTTCTGGTGCCACAAAATGGCACCTAGGGGTCAGGAAGAATCTCTTCAACAGCTCCACCCCAGGAGCCTAAGTGGACCATCCCTCAGGGCAACAACACCTAGGCACTACTGCAGGTGTGAAAATGGGAGCTTAAGGAAAGGGATTGTGAGAACTGGCACACTGGGGAAGCACATAGTTCCAGGAAGCAGTCCCCACCATCCTTCTAATGTAGTTTTATCCTGACTGAGAAAGGCAATACCCTCCATCCATGGGAATCGTCTGTTATTAACACCTTCTAGCCAGGATGCCAAACAATCCATCTCCTCTGTTACAGTGGGTAGGTATTGGGGATATCTCAGAAGTAGTATTTTATCTTGATGGGAATACATGTTTTTCACAGTACGTGATGCTATACACATGCAGATAATGTAATGGTTGCCTTCTTAATTTGTTTTTTAAGTACCTAATGATATCATGGGTTATAAAAAGCATAATATCTAGTAAAGCTGCCAATCTCCCTTGTTTGGTTTTTTTTAAATATATAAGCAGAAGTATCAAAGAATTACTTACAGAAATTATGCATTCTGTGGAAATGGAATCTATCCTGGCAGCGTTATTTGCCAAGCAAGAACTGTGAACTGTGAATGGGGTACCAGTCCATCACAGGTAACATGCATGCATACACACCAATAATTTATAGTCTCATTGGAGAAGGACAAACAAACTGTAATTGCCTTTACTACACTATTGGCACGGCACGTAGACTTATCTTGCTCAACTGGAAGAATCCTAACTCACCTATTCTAAATCGTGAGTAACTGATGTTATATACTATTTGAAACTGGAAAAAATTAAATTCGTACTTAGAGGATCTGTACAAAACGTTTTTCAATACCTGGCAGGATCTAATCAATAACATTTTAGAATAAGCATTTCAATTGAGGAAGCAGGTTCTCTCCCCTCTTTTACTTCATCTATCTTTATTCACTTATTAATTTATCTATTCGCTTCTCTTTACTAGCATAACGTTTTACACTGCTGGCCTAGCTCTCTTTCTCAGGGATGGGGGTTGATTTGTTTGGAACCTTTTTTTTTGTAAAACTTGAGCTCTGTGTATGGAACGTTATTTGATTTTAATAAAATCAGTAAAATTAAAAAAAAAAATTATAGTCTCAAGTTGACCTAACATTCACCCCTTTTGGATGAGAGGGGAAAATAAGAGCACCCAGAGAAAGTCCTGCTCAGACTTAAAGGGAACGTACGAACTCCACATTTACAGCAATGAGACACAACATTCAATCCCAATGCTCAATCTGTGAGACAGCTAACCACTGTGCCACTATGCTTTCCCACCAAGTAATATTAATGCTCATAGTAATTATTCGATTTTTCTGTACTTCCTACTGTGGTCCCCGGCCGGGGCTGGAGCCCGGCCGGGACGCCCAGGAGGACCAGAGGAGGGCTTGTGCCTCCTCAAGACCACGAGGGGGCGTCCGCCTTGGTTATGTGGGGGGCCTCGGGTAAA
>JANRMT010062835.1:33228836-33262807 GCA_026402145.1 Polypterus bichir lapradei | reverse complement strand
ACCACGAGGGGGCGTCCGCCTTGGTTATGTGGGGGGCCTCGGGTAAAGGGCTTGGAAGCCCAACCCTGTAGGGGCCCGTGGCCACCACCAGGCGGCACCCAGGTGCCTGAGGAACATTGGAATCCTGGTGTGGCGGAAGTGCTGGGGGGAAGACGACAAGGGACACCCTGACGGCTTCCGGGTGCGCAGCCGGCACTTCCGCCACACTGGGGTGTGGCCAGGACTAATTGCCGGGAAGCAGCTGGAGCCCATCCGGGTTCCCATATAAGGGGCCGCCTCCCTCCAGTCAGCAGTGGATGTCGGGTGGAAGAGGACAGAGCTGGAGAGAGGACGGGAGGCGGTCAAAGAGAGAGAGGCACAGAGACTGTGAGGCCTGGACTGTGGGGAATCGGTGCAAGAGGCACTGGGGTTCGTGCATTGTAAATATTGTAAAAATAAACGTGTGTTGGGTGAACTATGTTGTCTGTCTGCCTGTGTCCGGGTCCCAGTTCACACTCCATATTTTGTAATAACTCAGAAGACAATCAAATCGGGACAGGCCTCAGGCTGTAAATCAGTACAGAATACAAGAGGTTCCGAAACATAATGGGTGGAACAACCCAGATTTTGCCTGTTAAGCCTTTGGCTTTACCTCGTGTCCAATACTCCAGAGAGAAGGTTGGCCAACTGCGACCCAATTTTGGAACAAGCAGGGTTCAGAAAATAAATTATGCAGATGGTTTTGTTTTAAAACACATTAAAGAAAGTGAGGTTGTCCTCAAATTGTTGCTTTTTAAAGAGAACATTATCTTATGGGTAATATTTTCTTAAAATATCCATCAAATTAGTAATAAAAAGCAACCACTTGCACACAAACATGTGCTCTGCATCTGTCTTCCTTAGCAAAGTGCCCTTGGTCTGAATTTTCTCTGTACTGCTATAGTACGGTACTTCTGTTTTCTAATAAATATGTAATACATTCCTATAACATCATTTTATTGCATTACAACAGATTTTCTCCAACCAAAGTCATTTATCGTTTTAATTTTTATTTAACAATGTGGAACTCTGGAAAATAAAACATGCTGTATGTCTAATTCTGCGTTTTTTTGGGTTATTTTTAATACATGATTAAGTACACCAATGTTTAATATCTGCTATTTAGGTTATGGATATAATAAGTTAAAATTAAACTCTCTCTGGAAAATATGATAATGTACAGAAGAAAGATAAAATGTGTGCATCTTCTTTGTGCCAAAGCATGTCCCGTTGTGGAATATTTAATGGATATCATTAGTGAATTGCAATCTATTTGCAATAAATTCTCCATTGGAGCCTGGTCTGGTCTGTCCCTGGTGCAATCAAGAATATTTACTTTGTTCCTTCTTTTGTGCACTCTTTGTGGTTTGTGTGATTGTCTGGCTGAAATTTGAATTTTCCACCCAATTGCAATTCTTAATGATGAAAGCAGAGTTGTTTTTCGAGTACTATTCTCTTATAGTCTGTACAATTCTCTCACAAACATGATAAGATTGTCAGTTTCCTCTGATGAAAGACCTGGCCATCCCACAATACAATACAATACAATACAATGCAATTTATTTTTGTATAGGCCATAATTACACAAGAAGTGCTGCAATGGGCTTTAACAGGCACTGCCTGTCTCACAACTGACAGACCTAAATAATTCTAAATTATCTCTCTTGTTTTTCTAAATCTGCTATGCACTTTGATACTCTCCTTAATTCACCTTCTTAGGAGCAGTCTAAGCCTTCAACTTCCTTCACAGTGTGCTTGGCAGCTCAGACTGGAGACATGGCTGACTGTTTACTGCAGAGACGAAGCCCCTCACAGCAGCTATGAAAAATCTCTACAACAACAACAACAACATTTATTTATATAGCAAACTTTGATACAAAGAATGTAGCTCAAAGAGTTTTACACAGTGTCAAAGGGAAATTTACAAGAAAAGAAAAACAAATAAGATTAGGTAAGAATATTAATGAAAAAGTAACAAAGGGAATTAAATAAATCAATCCATGCAATTTTATAAAACATAGATATAGAATTAGTAGAAATGTAGCATCCTTATATAAGTCTCTAAAGATGAGTCTGGTGATAATGTAAGATGGCCATGAAGACAGAAAAACAAAAAAAACTACAGTTAAGCTGGAGGAAAAAAACAAAATCTGCAGGGGTACCAAGGCCAAAAGACCACCAAGACCCCGCTGTGCATTCCACCGAACACAGATGTGCTTAACTCATTCCTCACTTTTTCCAGGCTTCATCTGAGAGGATTCAATGCAGTCACTCTCACTGACAGCTGTGGCACTCGCCTTCATCCCAACATCAGATGTTGCTGCACAGGACTCTGATCAGATGGTGGTGGTGCACAGAAAAAGCAGAAAAGAAAGTAAAGAAAAGCAGAGATTAGTGAAGACTGCAAATCCCCGAAAAGTGAAAATGTAGCTATAAAAATAAAAAAAAAAAATGTATTTAATATTGTCCAAAATGTTTCCAGGGCAAGACCCAACCTGTGAACGTTGCAATCGAGTTCCAGCCTCTCTGGGTCACATGTTTTGGGCCTGCACCAAATTAACATCATTCTGGACCAAAATCTTTAAATGCCTTTCAGACAGACTTGGTGTCACATTCCCTCCTAATCCATTAACAGCTGTGTTTGGTGGACTCCCAGATGGGCTTAAAGTTAAGAAGGACAAACAAACTGTAATTGCATTTACTACACTATTGGCACGTAGACTTATCTTACTCATCTGGGAGAATCCTAGCCCACCTCTTTTAAGTCAGTGGGTAACTGATGTTATATACTATTTGAAATTGGAAAAAAATCAAATTCTCACTTAGAGGATCTGTTCAAAAATGTTTCAAAACCTGGCAGGAACTAATCAGTAACATTTTAGAATAAGTATTTATATTGGGGGAAAAGACTCCTTTCTCTCTTTACTACTCTCAACAGCTTTGCTCTGGCTGTTGGCCTTCCTCTCTTTCTCATGGGTGAGAGTTGATTTCAAATTTAGTTTTGTTAACTTTGACTTGATTGTATGGAATGTTATATGCTTTTAATAAATTCAATAAAAGATCAAAAAAAAAAAAGAAAAGAAAACACGGTGGCACATTGGTGGCATTGCTACCTTGCAGTAAGGAGACCAGAGTTAATATCCTGTGTGGAGTTTGCATATTCTCCCTGGTTCTTCATGGGCTTTCTCCCACAGTCCAAACACGTGCACGTTAGGTGAATTAGCAAGTACTGGCTGGGATAGGCTCCCCAAACTCGTCTGTATTAAGAGGGTTAGGAAATAACTAAAGAGTGTATGGTTCCTGGCTCAGATGATGATACTGCACTTATGGTAGCTTCCACTTACTACATTCACCAAACCAGCTCATTCCTAGGACAACACTATGACGGCATCTGAGGCCGAAGTTGTGGAAGTTGCGTATGCAAGATAGCAAAAGTAATTATATGAGTGATATTTTGACTTTGCACTTGGCCACACTTAATAAATGAAACCATCAACAGAACAGATAAGGTGAAAAGTGAACCCTTAAAAATCAAATATTTCACACTCCTGAAAACTTGTGAGTTGCTCATACACTTGCAGCAGGATAGAATTGCTCATTCACAGAAAATCATGCCACACATGCCACAGATCCATCCTCATGGGAAGCAGAGAGAGTGAAGAGCTGGCAGCAAGGCACCTTAAATGTGATGACAGCTGTCAGGGAGCATTTTAAGGCTTCAAGCACAAATGCACACTGTTCAGTTTGTCATAACAAGGTGTCAAGGGTCACAACTTAACGAAGCAAGAAATTTCCAGAACAAAAAGTGGACATTAAATCTTTCAAGTTTGTTTGATGTTTTACTAGTCCTCCCAATGTTTAGTTTATATTTTTTAGTAGACATTAGCTGTTATGTCTTTTTCTGCTCTGGTGATCAGAACTGCGCATGATATCCCAGATACTGTCTCACTAGTGCATTATTGAGTATAATGCCTCCTGATTTATATTCAGTTATTTTTTCAATATGACTGAAAGTGTTATTTGCCCTTTTAATAGCTACTGGCTACAAAATGAGAATGCTAAACCAACATAAATCCCTCATCATTTTCAGTAATTGTTCCCTGTAAGAGAGCATCATTGATCTTGCGATTATATATAACTTGCCGACTGGGTACATTTGTAAAATAGGTTAAGGAAACAAAAAAAGGTTTATGTTTTTTTAAATGGTGAACGTGTTATTATTGCTAGCTGTCCCATCTGTCATCTACACTGCCTCTCTGTCAATATCTCTGATCTTGTGAGTCAAAAATTTGAATCCCATTGGATTCCACAATTGATGTAATTCCTTGCTGGGTAGTAACCATGAATGCTGCCAAATCTGACTTGTTGTCTTATTTCAAGGTGGACAAATTGTAGTGCTTAAATTATGAAAAGAAAAGCCGACAAAGCAGGAGTTAAATAACAATCCTTTGATTCTTCTTTGTGTTTTTATATTACAGTTGATAGAAGTAGAATGTGA
This sequence comes from Polypterus bichir lapradei, assembly GCA_026402145.1. Classification (NCBI taxonomy): domain Eukaryota; kingdom Metazoa; phylum Chordata; class Cladistia; order Polypteriformes; family Polypteridae; genus Polypterus; species Polypterus bichir. Next base: position 33,258,291 of record JANRMT010062835.1, on the reverse strand, counting down.
CGTAGCCCAGGTAAGTAATGTTAAGCTCTGGTCATTTTGTCTGCTATTCCAGCTTCAGTATGTTTCACATACTCTGAGCCAGCAGGTGCCACTAGTGTGTAAAATGTAAAACACAGGGGAAAAAAAGAACACTGGGACCCCCAGGGTCAAAATTTTGCAATTCAAAGTAGTCTCTCTTGTCTGTACATTCCTAGAGAGCAACTATGCAAAATCTGATCCAGATCAGTCAAAGGGTGTGTTCTCTGAGCAGAGAACATACAGACAGACATTTTGTAGATATTGCTTTTATCTAACTGTAATACATTGCACTTTTATACATCTTACTGCATTTTCCATTTGTTTGCTAAATTTCAAACTACTTGTTGAAGTTTTTCTTTGCTGTCTCCTCACTATTTTTCCACCAATAATGACAGCATCTATAAATTTCACATGATTACTAGCTAGAAAAGAATCAATGTGCATTATTATACGAAAACTTTATTTTTGATATGCTTTGTTAATCCCCGAGGGGAAACGTTCTTTTTGCATGACCTTTTGGGGGTAATGGTAAAATCACAGAACCCTGACTCTGCTGGTAACCTTACCTCATATTCTTCTCTTATCTATACTGTATTGTCAATGGCCCAGTAACCAGTTTGTACTCTAACTTCAAATGTTAATTCTGTTAAATGATTGTGAAATCATGTCAGATACTTTATGAAACTCTATGTGTAAGGATTCTAAAGAAAAAATAAATATCCTAGAGAATCACATATGTCCTAATTAGATAACTAATGACAGAGCCCCAAACCCCAACATGAAAACACCAAGACTGTCCCAGGTTTAAATGAAAGAGTGTTTATTATATAAATGCCTCACAAAATAGTACCAAAACACAAGTTATCTCTCCTCCAATCAACCCTCCTCTATCCACCACACTGCCCTCCTCCGGTTAATATTGCTCGTCCTCCTCCGAGCTTCGACTTGCCTGGACAAGTGAGTGTGGTCCCTTTTATTGAGGACCCTGGAGTACTTCTGATGCCAGGGCTGTTGCCCACTGGAAGCACTTCTGGGCCACATGGAAGTCCCACATAGCAGGGAGTACATCTCCCTGCAGCACCCTCTTGTGGCACCTACAGACCTCAGCAGGGCTGCCCTGCTGGACTACAGTTCCTGGAATTCCCTGCTGGTTCCCAAATAGGTGCCAATATCAAGGGCTATTGCCATCTAGCAACTGGACGAAATAAACACCCCCCCAGAGACAGTCCTTCCCTGTCCTGCTCTTTTGTCCCAGCCAGAGAAGGTGCTACACAAATGTTAGATCTGGGCTTCCCTCCTGAGTAAGAAACTATCTTCTCTTCTGGCTGGGATGTCCATCTATCCATTAGGGAAGCCTTGTCTGGTTGAGACATCAATTCCCTCTCTCGGCCGGGTTGCCTTTCTGTCCATTTTGGGCCTCCTATCCGGGTAAGGTATCTTCCCGATTCCTTGTCGGGATGCCCATCCAACCTGAGTGCCACCTACACAAGAAATCCAAAAATAAATGAATACTTGACAATACTCGCCTAGTTGGGCTCACGTCCACCCACTAGCTTGGTTCTGTATCCAAACCCCTTGAAAGAAGTTGGACTCTCCTTTACTCTGGAGTGGCCTGGGGAGAAAGGCATCGGGCAGGAGTGGGCTTCTTTTTTAGTCCCTGCCTGGGTGATGCCACGTTCGAGTTTGTTGAGGAGAGGGCTGCCTCTGTGCGGCTGAAGGTTGTGGAGAGGACGAGGACTCTGACTGCCATATCTGACTATGCACCAAATGTCAGCACCTTTTTGAGAATCTTCACAAACCCCAACCCCACCCATGCTCTTCTATGAAATGTTGATGTATCACAGTGCTCAAACCGCTTTTCGATCTACCGCCATTGTATTGAGATGATCATAGTTTTGCCATAGAGGCACCTTTTCACAAATTTTCACACCTCAACTCAAACTTCGCTCTTCGATCGGCTGTCACTGTACTGCAATGTTTGAAGTTTTATTGTACTGGCACTTTTTTATAGTACCAGTGCTTCAAAGCTGCATGGAAGATCCCCAACTGTTTGATCGAATGTCACTGTATCACTATAAAAGTAGTCAGTCAGTCAGTCATTTTCGAACCCGCTATATCCTTACACAGGGTGACGGGGGTCTGCTGGAGCCAATCCCAGCCAACACAGGGCGCAAGGCAGGAACAAATCCCGGGCAGGGCGCCAGCCCACCGCAGCTATACTGTAAAAGTAGTACTGCCAGTAATCTGGTTCCACTTCAAGCACTGCATATAAGTGATGTTCATAACGTTTGAATATATGCATGCGCCTAGTGGGGTAGTGAGATAAGGTGGTCTTTTGAGTTTTGACACTGTAAGCATCTTAATCTGGCCTTGCTTAAGAAATATAAGCTACTGTACATAATTGGCCGTAGACCCGCCATAGTCAACAACAGTTCACCAATCTTTGCAATTTTTGTATCACTTGATTGGGAATCTGGTGTTTAAGAAATCTATTTTATCCGGTTCAAGCCTGTTTGGACCCAGTTTATAATAACATTATTGTTTAAAATGCAAATTAAAAAACATTCATTTATGTGATCTTTGTATACAGTAAATGTAAGTACGTTCTCATTGTTATTTTGGAATGTTACAAAATTGTTTAATTAAAAATGTGACAGCTGTCTTTTTGAGGAGATTAACAAAAATTAAAAATGCTCCAGTTAACTAAATGTCTGAATGTTACATCACGCCTACATTTTCTAATTTGTTATGGTATAGACAACACTTTGGTCCCATTTTTCATTGCTTCAGCATATTGCCTCCGGAGGTTTCTTCCATCCATCCATTGATTATCTAACCCACTAATTCCAATTTAGAGTTGCAGGGAAGGGTTTGCGTCAATATAAAAGTTTAAATTCTTTTCAGATTCACACAGTCTTTCCCTCGGAGGAGCCCCCGCCCTCCCACTTGGCTGCCCGCCCCAGAATCCCCAGCTGCACCCCAGCACTCCCCTGCCTAAGGGCTCTTGCTTCATCTCTCTGAAGTGAAGTCCACCTTTTCTCATACTGCTCTTGAGTTAGGTTCAAAGAACACACGACATCAACCTTGACATGTTCAGTTTATAAATATCACGTGGAGTGAAAATACTGTGAGAGTAATTCATTTATCCAAGTGGCTCTGCATTCAATTAAACTTCACTTGTGTGCATTAATTATCTTCATCGCAACATAAACATTGAAATTTTCTAGAGTTGAGGCCTTTTTATTTTTGATACAGAATTTTGTTTATTACAAAACAATCATTATTGCTTCAAAAGATAACTTCTGGGTAACTTATTTTTCTTAGGCTGCAAGGAACAGCTTGATAACATCAAATCTCGGCTTGGAACTGCTGGAAGCTTTCTTTGTAATCAGAACTAGATGAAATACTTATCACCTTGGGGGACAGCAGCCTGTTTTATTGCTTACTTTATTTTCACCTTCAGGAGGTTCATAGCCTTTCAATTCACACAGAACATTCAACGTTTTTTTTCCTCCTCAGAATTGGAATGAAACACGATTATAACAGCAGAAGTTTCTCTGCCTATAAATTGATTTTACTCTTTGTTCACTTAATAAAGTGGCAAACCATCGTGATTCAGCTGATTCTTTTAGTGTGTTGTGAATTATAGGGAGTGCTCATAGTGGCCCTGTACCCAGAATAATGCCAAGAAGTTACAAACGCAAGATGTTTCTTTGTAAATACATATAAGAAGAGAAATGCAAAGGGCAAATCCCCATATAAACTGCTTAATAAATACTGGCAGCCTCCTTGAGACTTTTGAATACAGGCTATCCATGAGGTGACTTGTCTAGTTGCCCAAATCATGACACATGCACTAGTCAGTCCCTTTACATTCCATCTTCCTCCTTCCTTCTCTCTAAGTCTGGATGCTCTTCAACATGACAGCAGTGGCCTAGTGGACGACCCTGCTGCCCGTGTGAGGTGGATGGGAAATTGAACCCTTCATCAGATCTCCAGAAAGTCAGCCACAATATTATATATTTAATTTTCGAAAACAAAAAAAAATATTTGTGCATGTTTAGTTTAAACTACAGTTTCAACCACATGGTAGCACAGAGTCACATTTAATCCTGACAGCACAATGCACAGGTAGGGCCCGCGTCACCATTAAGGCAAACTAGGCATTCACTTAGGGTGAAGATCATAAGGGGGAAAAACCCAGCCGTATGGGCTAGCTACAGAACAGTCAGTTGGCACACTATTCTTGGCCTTAGGGCACAAAATAACCTAGCACTGGCACTGTGCAGAAGCCATGTTTGATCAAGATATGCAAGGCACCCTCACTCATAAAGGACCTATTTAAAGTCAAGACACCTTTGAAATGTGAATTGAAATATGAAGTACCCATACTGACATCCTGAGAATGAGCAGCAGGCGGTACTGGTTAAAGTACACAAAGAAGTCAATGCCATCTAAATACTTTGTCAAAAGTAGTTAGCTCACAAAAGCTAAGACTTTGATAGGCCTAACTGATCTGATGTCCATGGAACTGAAACAGCATGTTCTGTGATGTTATCAAGCATTAGCAAGATGTAAGACATGTGTTTGTTAGCTTTGCTTGAAAAAACGTACAGTACTTTGAGTCAGACTGTATGTGGTTTCTTGGTTATTTTCATTCAATATGTCCGGTTAGTAACACTGGCAATGATGCGTCACTACTCCATGCTCTAAAATGGCTGCAGAGTGCCAATGATCTCCATCTTGGTAAGCAGACCACAGGCTTTGCATTAAGACTTAGGATGGATGGGCCTTCTAGAAAAGACAATCTAATTAAAACTTTGGTAAACCCTTTCATAACTGCATTTGTTTTGGTGACCGTGAGGAAAACAAATGACAGTAGCTTAATTTGTTCCTTGAATATTCTCTATATGTGTTTTTTGTCCAAATATTGAAGGTAGCCACAGTAAGATATACAGAGTACAAATTGTGTCAGTCAGTCTTCTTCTAACTCACATAGTCCCGAACAGGCTTGCAAGGGGTGCCGCAGCCTATCCATGCTAGCATAGGGTGCAAGGCAAGAGCAAACCCTGGGCAGGATGCCAGTCCATCACAGGGTGAACCAACACACACACACCCCAACCTCACACTAGGGCCAATTTAATACCACCAGTCCAACTAACCTGCATGCCTTTGGACTGTAGGAGAAAACCTATACAGACATGGGGAAAACATGTAACCTCCATGCACAGAGGACCCAGGGTATGAACTGTGGTCTTCTTACTGCAAAACAGCAACGTTACCTCTGCACTGCCATGCCACCCTAGTCTATAAGTCTGTCTTTTAGTTTTTATATTTGAATGCTTACACCTTTAGTATTGTCACAAACGCACATCAGTGGATCTCTCTCTCCAGGCTTATCTGAAGTATGTACTACCACCCTGGGTCAATAGGAGGCACTGGTGCTAAACATGTCCTTTTCTGTTCCACCCACAGTGCCAAGAAGACACCCAGTGAGGGTATTTGACTCTGCACCTTTCGGTCTCCCAACTACATATCCCATGTCCACCAGAAGGAGGCATCACTCTGCTAAAAGAGCACACTGCAGCATGAAGCTCCTAACAAAGTGATTTAATGAGGCATTCCAAAGCTAAAAAATATTCCTGATTTCTGGAAGCTTGCTTGTTCTTTTGTTACACTATAGATCATGATTTGTTTATTACTTTCTTTGGATTAATCAGTGATGACCAGGTTGGTGCCCCAGTGTTTTGTCTTTTGGACCTGCAGTACTTCATTCAACCACAGTATCCACCCATATTTGACATAAGAAAACTATGTTTTGGCACTTTTATAATATTAAATAACTCGCTTTATAGTAGATGTCTTTTTTCATTGACACTTCACCAGCATATGAATGGTCATTTGTTTTTATGGGGGCTGAAGAACTATGACCTGGCTATGCTCTGCCCATCATCCTTCCCTTGTGTTCCACCAGACAATAAAACCACCCTGGTATCTCACCCTGTTGTATGATAATTATAGAATATATAAGGGGGGCCTACCCCCAACAGATGCACTATGTTGCTAAAATAATTCTCCAATTAAGGGTACTTTTTTCCCCAAATGTTGTTTTTAAAGGAACTCTGCCCAAAAAAAAATTTTTCATGCTACTTACCCCATGTATTCTGTAATGATAGATGAGAAAAATTTGGAATTTTACATTTTCAAGCAGAACGAGAGAGAAACATGTATGACATAACTAGAACTAATGGCAACTCATGCTATATGATGGCAAATGTTGTGAATAACATTCAAGGGAAAAAGAAAAAAATCCTCACATTACTCATGTTGTATAATCGACATGTCCGTTTTCAATCATATGTTTAAAACATACAAAATGCATGCATTTTTTCATAAAATATTTGTAATATTCACTTTGGAAACAGCAGTGTACATCATTTTATACAGTAAAATACATTTCCCATAATACTGTGAAATTGAAGACAGGATTTCTGACCAATGAATGAGGTGGAGAGGCCTATCTTTCGTTCTCTGTTTCATTAAAATTGAGCAGAAAACATAAACTTTTTTCAACTTGAACTTGCACTTCTGTTTCATCTTCTGCATGGTTGGTTCTTTTTTCTAAAACCTTATATATAATGGGCAATGAGTCTATTTCTGTTGAGAGGTTGTGGTATAACTGGTCCATGGCTTAGAAAAAAGGTGGCTGATTTTAATAAATAAATAATTAGGTGGCCGGCTGGATCTCCGTGGGTGAGTGTGCTCACCCAGCTTGGGGGTTGGTGTAGTAATTGGGGTGAGACGCACCTGCACATGAGGGTGTGGTCTGTCTAAATTGCTTCATTGGCTTCCTGTGTTGTGTGTTTGTGACGCTGCACCCACGGAGGCATAAACGGAAGAGCCAGCACTAAAAAAGGGAAGAATCAAAAGGAAGAAGAAAACACATATCACAAGAAAAGAGGTTAAAAAAATGGAGAGAAGGCGGGAGATGGAGAGAGGTGGTGCGAGTGAGTGAATGATAGAGGGTGAAGGCAGGTAGCCTGGAGGAAGTCCCTCAAGTGAGTGTATGGCTGACGCCCAGGGACTGAAGGAGGTCTCTTCAACTGAGTGACCTAGAAGCTGGAGTGATCTGAGGCGCTGCTCAGTTGGAGCAACTCACCGCATAAGGCCAGAGAGAGGCAGCACAGCAGCAGGGGAACTGGAAGGTTCAGTGAGGCGTCCTGCGGGGGAGCCATGGATTACAGGGATGTGAGCCTGGCAGCAGGAGTCGGAGGCTTGGCATAGTGCCCTACCGGAGCCACAAAAGGGTCAAGGGGTCTGAGCCTAGGAGCAGACACAGAAGGTTAGCTGAATTGCCGATTAGGCTCCTCGTTGGCTGCCAGAGCCTGCATTGAGTGAAGCTAAGGAGACATCAGTTTGTGTGCACCAGGGCTCATGTTTTTATGGACAGCTTTCTGCACTGTGTTTGTAACCTCATTTTAATGGATTATTTGATTGATTTTTACCTTCACCTTCACTTTTTATTAGATATTTTATTTATTATTTGAACTTTTCCACTGCACTTTTAAACACTGTTTCTTTTGGAATTGTTTTAATAAAAGCTTTTTTGTGCATCTACCCCTTGGTTTGTGTGAGTGTCCACAACCACTGGCTTATCCCTCGGGTAGCACGTTATTAACGGTAGCAGTTTCAAGAGGCTCCCCAGCATGATCTGGTAGTGTGCAGCTGCCCGCACCCTCAAGAATATATTGATTTTTGTTTGTTTTTGATTTCTGTTGTGTACAATTTCTTCTTTTCATTTATTTACTTTGTCCTAAAAACTGTGTATTGTCTTTGCCAAGAAAAAGGAAGACAAACAAAGTTCACGGTAACTAGAAGGAGAAACGTCAAAAATACTAGAAAAATTTCAAAACCAAGAATATGCCCTATATTTCATCAGACCTAAACACTAAAGTAGGAATCAGAGTTGAAGTCAGGAAAAAGATTCTACTCTAAAGAAGAACACAAAAAGAGTGCAGAGATTTCTTTTGAATTATCCATAAACCTGGATGACATAAATACATTGAATTATCCATAAACCTGGATGTACTGTGCCAACCTTTCATCCTGTTGTGTCAAAGTATGAGCTCAGTGTACCTCTGAGAGCTGCCAAATAGCAACTCTTCAAAAACTGTTCAAATGGACGACACCCAGAAAAACAAAAATGGATTAAGATCTATAAAATATATTACTATTAAAAACAGTCTCTACTCAAGAAACTAATGTTAAAAATAGATTTTACAAGCCCAAAAAACAATACTTGGATATATAATGTCACAAACAGCTAAGTAATTGCTTTAAAATGAACACAAGTCATAACTCTGTGACAGTGCTGTATGGCCATGTTAGGTTTTGATTTTAGGAGATTTTTCTTTTCATGTGTGATTACCCAGTCATGGATATTTTATATACAGCAACCACTTACTTCCATTGCCACTGCGTGACTGCCATTTTACAGTGTGTGACGTCATCAGAGTTTACAGATGATTTCTAAACTAAAAACCCTCTGTGGTTAGCGATTTATTTAGGGAAAGGATTATTAGGTAGCCATGATTTTTGTTTTTAGTCTTTTGACCAAGATTGTTGATACTGATATTTTTCTCCTTCTGGTTTTGACCTTTGCCTGTTTTACAAGACTATTCTTTTGCTAATCCCATTTGATCAGTTCCATTTTGTAGTCCATAATTCTTCTTTCTTTGGGCTGCAAAGTTTATTATAAAAGGTTCCGATTTATTTTACTGGACCTTCTTTCATCTTTAGATCTGGAAAGGTTCATTTACAGTATATTGCTTTTTATCACTTTATCAGTTTGCCATTCTCATCGCTTTGTGCTCTGTCACAAAAAACGACACTAAGTCATCAAAAAGGTTTGGGGCAGCCATCCATATATCATGCCTTCGCTGCAAAATGGTTGAATAACTGAGAGATGTTCACAGGTATGAGTCCAAAACAGAACTGATCTTGGTTGCTAAAGATGGCAGCTTTATGTGTCAAGATCAGAAGTGATGTCATCAGTGGCACTGGAACCCTGCGGGATTTCCAGTAGATGGCCTGCAAGGAATTGAGAAAGAAAGTCAGTGCACCTCACTTGCTCTTTGGTCTGGCATGGAATTACTATCATTCAGGCCCTTTAGCTGTCTCCCAAACACATTGTGACAGATAGGGGGCGCTGTCGTCCCCTTGAACCCTCAGATCAGATGCCAGACACCAGGTAAAAGTCCAATAATTGAATTTATTAACACAATAATGTGCACAAAGCACCCTACACTCCACAATATTTATATACAATAACCAATACTCAAACAATAAACCAATCCTCTTACTCCCAGGAGCGCTGTCACCCTGCCACCCGATTCAGCTCGCCTGTCTGGGATTTCCCATAGTCCTTTAATAATCCCTGACCCGGAAGTGTTTCTGATCCTCGCAGTCCATGTGATTCATATCACCTCCGGGTCAGATCAAAACTCTTCTACAAAGTACTTCATCCTGGAAGTACGGCATTTCTTCTGTTGCTGTAAAATGTATTTCCGGGTTAGAGGTAAAATAGAAGTCTCCGAGCCTCCCTGCAGCGTCCTCTGGCGGCCCCGACGTTATCCAGCAGGGCTGTACAGGAAAACTCCAATGTCCATGATGCCCTGCCGGAATTCGGGGCATCTCCATGTCGCAGGGATGGCTCCCTCTGGCGGCCTGGGGGTATTGGTCGGGATGAATGTCCGGCCATAGTCCACAACATGTCTCCCAAACACATGTGTGTGACAGCTCCTGCAACAGTTACTTTCATTGTCTCACTTTGGATGTTGGACACACTGGTAGAATCCTAGCATCCTAGCATGACAGTGTTGGTCATTCCTGCCAGTGCCTTTATTCTTTGTAATGTCCTGAACCTTCCCTCACCAATAGGCTTCTCATCACTCTCTAAGGAGAAAAGTCTTAAAGGTTAATATTAATTTAACGTTTAAAGACATCTCTGCTGGCTTTTTACAGTATCTCAGGAACATGGATTATCATTTCAGAGCTTTTCAGAGCAATGTCTGTACTGTATGTTTTGAAATTCTGTCTGACATTTAAAATAGAGAGTTGGAAGTTAATGTAATCCTCCATTTAATCATTAATGTATTTATTCACTCAATCAGTCAATGTGTAATTTATATAGCATCTTTCACATAAACCAGATAACAAATTAGGACTGAGTCAATGAATAGCTGCAACATCGTACATATTCCATAGCTGTAAAAGTGCTTTAATTTCTCTTTAGCGTTATGCAATATCAGAATCACCCACCATGGAAGATGATTACAAAGAGGTCATCAGATTGGACGAGAATTATATTCTATCGTACAAAACCTATATACATACTAAAAAGCAGTTTGCACTCATTGCCTGGCTCATTTAAGAGCTGTAAATAATTAGAGCTCTAAAGCCACAAACACGTTTCATATTATCTAATTTTAAGGAAGGAAGAGAGCCCACATAATGTTAAGGTTAAAATTCTTGAAGAAACCCTGATGTCATCCTTGTGGTTGACTTTTGAAGGAGAACCCATTATAGATCCAAGCGGAGCATAGTTAGTATTGGGAAAATGTTTCATTTAATTGTGACAGCTGCAGGAAATTATCTAAATTTGAATCATCTTTTGAATCATCAACATCTAAACATCAATTGACTCTCAAAAAGGAGGAGAAAATTACACTGCTTCAAGACGTTCCTTCACATGAAGCTGCATGTCATTCTAAAATGCTGCCATGAGAAATCCTGGACCATTAACAGATAGCATATTGTGTAAATCTTTGTACCTACTGGTTGTATGGTCTGCGGTGGGCTGGCGCCCTGCCCGGGGTTTGTTTCCTACCTTGCACCCTGTGTTGGCTGGGATTGGCTCCAGCAGACCCCCCGTGACCCTGTAGTTAGGATATAGAGGATTGGATAATGGATGGTTAGATGGATGGTTGGATGGTAGTTAGAGCTGCTGCATCACAGCTCTAGCATATTGGGTTCAAATCTTGGTCGGGTCAGTATGGAGATTTCATTTTCTCCCTGTGCCTACATGAGTTTTATCTCAGTGTAATTTGGTTTTCCTCTCTCATTTTAAGGTTTTGCCTCTGGTGACTCTAAACTGATTCAGTGTGTGTGAGTGTGCCTTCTAAACTGTGGCCCCAACCAGAATTAGTCACAACATTTTGTGCCAGCCATAATAGGAATTGAATTTTCATAACATATACTGTAACTTTCTCAAACACACCTAATTCAATTTATGAAGTGTGAAGGCCCTATGCACACTGCTAGGCACAAGGCTGGTCAATATCAGAGGGGCAAAGATTTTATTAAGAGGCTTGTGAGTGCCAGAAAGCAGAAAAAATGAAGACTAGGAAGGGAAATCAATGAAAGAAATCTGACATGGCATGAAGACATGGCCAGGAACAGGCAGAGATTGAGAATACTGAAAATCTGAAAATCCCACTTGACCAAACATAAAAAAAATGTTAAGCAATATTAAAGTCAGCAGTTTATACTTATATTTTGTGGCAAGGTGATCTATAAAGTTAAGTTTGGATTCACATATGGAATTGGCCTACCGTAAAAAAAAAAAGATCTGATCACTATCACTAACTGAGAGTGTAAGAAAGTTTAATAAGGTCACAGTCTCGTCCAGAAGTTGTTGCCTGTTCTCACGAGAATTTGCATTCCGCCATCTTGGTTTACCTACAGAATGTTTACTTGTATGTTGTTGTAAGTTGTTTGTTACCCTTAATAACTCGCTTCGCTCGCCAACCTCCCTGGCCACCGCTACGCCCCAACCACTTCACATCTCTGCCGCTCGTGTATGTGGACTTCACTTCTCCCAAACAACAAATCTTTTAATTCTCGCAGATACGAAACACTACTTTTCCCTGATGGCATCACAAATTCGACGATCCACAAGTCTCTGACTTAAAGTTTAAATCCGAACAATATATTCGATCTCTTTTCGCTGTTCTGCTATTTCACCGAGTAATAATTTCCGTGTGTTTGCGCTAATGCGATCTTTACTATCATTTTTTGAGACTTTCAGATTTTAGTACTTTCGTTATCTCTAACCTGCTCTACATGTGTATCGCGCCAATGTTTTTGAATTCTTTACAATGTTCTACTTTATCATCTACTCTTTGTCTGTTATTTCTGGCCCCGGGCGGGGTTAAATCTCTTGGCACAAAGTCTCGCCTCGCGGGATGTGAAAGTATCTCCCTCAAAAAGTCACGTCTCGTCCCAGGATTTTTTTATTATAATAGAGAGAAATCTGAAATACTGGAATTCACCAGTCTCTCATTTCCATTCACCTGACTGTGACTCCTCCAATCAGCTTTCTGTTGGCTAAACCCTGTGAAGTAGCCCATTTCCAGAGGTCTCATGAAAACCCCTCTTTTACAGGGAGATTACAGCACATCTGTTTAATTCTGCTATGGTGCTTCTTGAATATCAGGTGTCATGTGTGTCCACATTGGGAGCATCCACAGAGCTCTAATAAGGTAAGGACACCAGAGCCTGACGTTGCTAGCTCCTTCTTTTCAGACTGGAGGATCTGACCCAAGATTCGCCCTGATGTAATTACCAGTTTTGTCCCAGAAATCCTGCCCTTTCTGCTCGGTGGGCTATTTAAAGAAGGAAGGCCCTGAAAGGCAGTATTCATTGATGAACATGGATTAAAGGGATCATAGCACTGCAACAGAGAACAATTATTAAAGCCAGAGAGAAAGGCAATCAGACTGTTTTTTGTTTGCTGTTTTTTGGTCTATTTAATGTATAATTTTTGATTTCTTATTACATGGGGTGTTTGGCTGGTCCCCAACACTTTACTATTTCCCTCTTATTATTTCATATACAGGTGACTCTAAACTTTCGACTTTCTAATGATCGAGATAAAGGCATAGATGGAAGGCAGATAAAGAAGATAAAGATAACCTTGACAGGAATCATTGTCATTTCAAGAGAAAAATAGAAAAAAACAGAAAATAACAAGAAATATGCACTTACATACAGAATACCGATACTTTCACTACATAGGAAAACAACAATCCCTAATTACGCTGTAAATACACAAGTAGCCATCAAGTGGTTACCTTGAAAGTACTCCAGAATTAGACTGGTGTGAATTAAAGTGATACACAGATTAATGTCATTTGTAATACTCCACTGCCACCTAGAAAAACAAAAGTAACACAAAATTATATTGGAAAAAAAATCCACACAGTGCTAGTTTGACAGAAATATGCTAGCTTTCTCATTAATGGTTGTGGACGTAACCCTCGAGGAAGAGAGGAATAGTTCAATCAATCAGTCTTTATTCAGTCACAGATGAGTACATGGATTCCATGTTGCAAGACAGAAGGGCAAAGTTTTGCTTTTTCAGTGGCTTTTTATATTTTTTCCCACCTCCTTCCCCTTACTTATTAAAAAACATAATATCGTTTACCTAAGTATTTCATTTTATATTGCACAGAAATGGCCAACTGTTTCTGTTTTGTGTACATTGCAGATGGGGCCCTAAAGAAGGAAAACTCATCTTTCCTGCGTCTAACGGACACATTCTAAATAAAGAATTTGTCCTTTCTCAGCTTACTGTAACCTGTCTTATGACAGACACCTGTATGAATAATCTGCCATTACAACAAAACAGCTCTTAACCCCTAGTAGCTTGCAAGCAGCCAAACTTTCTTTCACATGGTGCATCTCAACTACAGAATGCTGTTATGGAGTGGACAGTCAGTTCATTTCTGCAAGTTATTAGCTTTTATTAAGTTATTCTCGAGGACCGGGGTCGCCTTTAAGTCTTGGTTATATCTGGGGACACTTGTGTGATGTTCATGCCAAAGCTCGTGTGTCCCAGTGTGGCACACTGAAGAGTGATAGGCTATGCAGGCTTCAGTCATTAATCATTAATCAGTGCTTAAGTGGATGAAGTCCTTGTGTGTGTGTGTCTGTGTGTCTGTGTGTCTTTCTTGTATGCATGTTAACCTTAAGTTACGACAGTAGGCCAACCCAAAAGAAACTAGGTAAGTTTCTCCAAACTCTATGAGAATGTCAACAATTAGTGACATTTCCATTGGAATCTGTTAATATTTTTGAAACTTTTCTCTTGCATTTATTATCTCTTTTATATTAAATTTTTAATCCATTAAACAACATGAACATTATAAGGATCTCAAACACATTTGTCAATTCATTGTTCACTTTCTATGTCTCTGGCTGCTGGATCGTTTCCTTTTATATCTATTGAACTCCACTACATTTCAATTGCGGTTACTCCAAGCTGCTTCCACAATTTTAGGTGGAGCTGAAGTTTATTCCAGAAACAATGAGTACAATTAAAACTTACATATAATGACCCAATTTTGGACTATTTGATTAATCTGGCATGGTTATGGACCAAACATACTGGGTTTAAGTCCTGTGCCTGGTTACTGTCCATGTAAGTTGTCACATTCTCAATGACTTTGTGAGGTTTTCTGCGGGTATCTTGGTTTTCCTCCCACCTCCTGAAAAGGTGCATGTTAGCCTAACTGGGCCCATGTGAGTAAGTGTGCTCTGCAGATGAATGGCCTGATGTTGGTCAGATAGGTTTACCATAGATTCTGAATTAATTAAGCAGCAAAAAATGTGCACTTTTTACCTGGGCACAAGTTTACCTCTGTTCTACTATAAATGTATGAGATTATATTTTTTTTCTTGGCCATGGTGACACACTACAATATATACGTAGCATATTAAAAATATTATTTTTGTTTAGAGTATTACTTTGAACCTGAGCAGAATGAGCTTTTAAGCCTGCAGCAACTATTTACAGAAGCCCCAGAAATCTCTTCTGAGGTCAAGAATGAACTAAGCAACTCCTGGAGTTGTATTTCTACAGCACCCACTATTGGCTCCAAGTGTCTCCGCAAAAATGGACCCCAGTTCTCTCTCTTAAAGAGCCATTTGAAAAATAACACCCTTGTCTCCTAGCATGGGGTGCAAAGTGCCATGTAAATATAATTTAATGGACCTCTATATTGCCCTGTCCAATATAACCACTGACTTCCGCACAAATCCCAAGCCATTCAGGTGTTAAATCATCTTCAATCATTGCTGGTTGTATCTACAGTATCTCCCATTCTGAAGCACATGTCAACACCTGTAATCCTGACTGAGACCTGGCTTCCTCGCACAGTCCACACATGCACAGGGTAAACATGTAGACTCCACCAGGCTGGGACTTGAACCAAAGTCTCTGGCAGCTTTGAGTCTGCAGCATTGTATTCTTAACATCATAACAGTTTTACGCAAAACTGTAAAATATGTAATTAATAGTCCATTTTACAGAAGTCCATAATTCAGTTTCTTTCCAAACATTGCAGAGAGACCATTTCGTACATATTAAATATGCAGACAGTACATTGCTATTTGACTAATGTAGCGCACGCCACATCATTACACTTACCAGAAACATATGCTAGTAAAGCTGCCAATGCAAATTGTTTAAACATTAAATGAGCTGTGTTGCAATATTGTTTTTGTAAATTGCTTTCTCAGCAGCCTTTACAAAATTATTCTGAGGGGACAATTTATTGCTCTACCAGTGCAGATTGTGATTGAAATGCAAGCAATAAAGTGTTGAGCCATCAGTCATCCCTCTCACAATTTAGATGAGTTTTTTAAAAATGAAGACGGACCATACCCAGATGGACAAAGATGTTCAAAACATGAATGTAAATATTTTTTATGGTGCTGTGTATCAGATGAATTTGATTTCAGACATCTGTTAATTTTATTTCCTGAAAAATGGTCTCTGCAGGGTGAACCCTTTTTTGTAGCAAACAAATTCACCATAGAATCAATAATGGGTTGCTTGATTAGTGCTTTATAAGAAGGAGCAACACTGCAAATATTGACTCTATTGCATAAACTTAATGTAATTGTCAATAAAAGCCTTTGAAACTTATGAAATGCTCGTAATTATACTTCAGTTTACCATAGAAGCATCTAATAAAAAGATCTAAAAACACTGAAGCAGCAAACTTTGTGTAAACCAATACTTGTGTCATTCTGAAAACGTTTGGCCATGACTGTATAGTGCTTTTCTAACCTACTCAGACAGAGAGTTGGGAACCTCTTTGGCCATCACCAATAGATAGCAACTACTTGGATGATGTGATGGGAGCCATTTTTGTGCCACCATACTCAGCACTCGTTAGCTATTAGGTGATTAAATGGTGATAGTGAGCCATTAGGAGACAGGAGATGATTAGGGGCCAGAATGACCAGGCCATAATGGGCAGTTCAGCCAGTACATTGTGAAACTTACTACTGTTTTTCAAAAGATGCACACAGATCTTTTATGACCACAGAGAGTCCCGAAGGATGACACCAATATTTCCACACACTGTCCTCATCACTGCACCCCTAATGGCTTTACCAACACCTCTTCTCCTAGATCAGTGGTTCTCAAACTGTGGGGCGGGCCCCACTAGGGAGGCGCACAGTAACAAAAAGGGGGGCGCGAAGATGTGGAAAAAAAGGAAACAAGAATTGAAAATATGAAAAATACATCTATTGAAACCAAAACAAATTAACTTAAACTACTACAAGAAAAATAAATATAGTTAGATAAATGTCGATAAAAGTTAAGTAGGTATAATAAAATATGCATCTATGATATATCATTAATTAAAAAAGAACAAATTGGTATTAATGTGCTCCTTTCAAAAAAACGTTAGGGGGGCGCGATTAAAACTGTTATGAAAACTCGGATCGCAAATACTTAAAGGTTGAGAAACGCTGTCCTAGATCAAGGGTGTCAAACTCCGGGCCTGGAGGGCCGCAGTAGCTGCAGGTTTTCATTCTAACCCTTTTCCTAATCAGTTTCCAGTGTTCATTGCCAACTAACTCATTTTACCTTCATATCAATAGCCCTGTTTTTAAGGATTCAGTCCTCTGAATTGATTCCTTTCTTCATTAAATGACAGCCAAACAAAAATGAGATGTGACATGAGCCAACAGATGACCAGCTAAACTGTGATTTCAAACTGCAACCAATCCCTTAATAAGAAGCCGATTCTTTCTGTTAATTAAACCCGTTATTTAATTCCATGGCTTGTTGCTGCTCTTATTCTGCCACGGCAGACATTTCCAAAACTGTTGATTCTTCTGTTTTTTCCAAGAACACTGTCCAAATGTTTTGGTGACCTGAGAGATCAACCTTACCAAGATCATCACCTTTCTTTATTTTCAGACATTGTGTGATGGGCACAGGTGAGCTGGTCATGTGGTGGTTCGTTTTGTGTCTCATTATTGTTTGGCTGCTAATTGAGGAAAAAGAAACATCTAAGGGGCCTGAGTCAAGTTAATTAAAATTAAGAAGTTAATTAGCAGCAAAAACTGGTCACTAATGAAGAAGATGGTCAGAAATAAAACCTGCAGCCACTGCAGCCCTCCAGGACTGGAGTTTGACACCCGTGTCCTAGATGGTCTCCCTTCCAAGTAATGTTCAGGCCTAAACCTGCTTAGCTTCAGGCGGTTTGCCTCTTCTGAACTGAATGTGGCATGGCTGCTGGGGAAGTTCTGACTGACCAAGTAGTGCTTCCTTTTGACAGGGTTATGGCACCGGAGGTGATCTCAGGTCAGGCTGAAATGAACTGCTTCACCTCACCCAGGCAAGTTGAAGTCTGGGGAGGAGGAGGGTGAGAACAAAACTCACCTGGAGAGCATTGAAGAAGGAAGATGAAAATAAAAACCATGCCTTTGTGGAAGAAACCTGGTTGTGGTAAAGTATCTTGTTAAAATAAAAAGTCTTTTGAAACCAGGATTTCAATTGTAGTCAGTTGTGTCTGGGATATGTGGTGTGAGATGTCTCTGATAGGCCACAACATACATTTAAACCAATTGTTGGTGGAATTGATTGCAACTCACAGAAAGGACATCAATCCATCACAGGTCCCACTCAGTCACACCCCTTGACTCAAACTCAAAAGAGCTCAATTTGGAATTGTCCAGTAATATAACACTCAGTTTCTCAGAGATGTGGGAGGAAAAGTACCTAGAGGAAAACCTACAACAACAATGAGAAAACATAAGAAGTCCACAGAGACAGGGATTAAAACTCAGGGTGTTGGATCCACAAGGCAGGAGCGGCAGCGATTAACTCTGTGCCATCCTAAGCAGGATTATGTGAGTTTGGAAATGAATAGCAGGATGGACTAGCTTGCTCACAAAATGGATGGGCGTTTCATCTTACTACTGATTACCAATTTCACTTTGAACGTATTAGTAATGGCATTTTCTTGTTACATTATCTTGCACTGTCTGATCACCTAACTCCGTATTTGGCACAGATTGGGAGATGGCACACATTTCTCAGGGTGTGACCTGACTTACATCTAACCACAATGCCATTCCTGTCTCTTAGTTTTGCTCCTTTCTACCTAGGGGACCCTTCACAAGCTTCACACCTTCCTGACCTCTGCCGCACCCCCTCAAGAATCATCACTGCTCTGTTTGGTGATCACCGTCTCCCAGGGTCACAACTGATTTGCAAAAGCAAATGCCTTCATTTCCATCCCAACAGCCTCCTCACTCCTGCTTTAACAAAGCATTTTGTGTGGCTAAATGTTGCCTGCAGGAAAAGCAGTGTGGCTTTGCCTATTTTAATTTTTTATTACAGAGACTGTCACTTGTACACCTTGTAAGCTTATCTGTTTATTTTTTTTATAGTTGCAATGCAAACACAATGCAAAGCAAAGTGAAAATCCTCTCAAAGAGAAAAAGCAGAAATGTCTAATTAGAGGATGATCTTGGAGGTGATGCTACCGCTCTGTGCCATGTTTCCATCTGACCGAGAGCAGTGACTATCTATTATAACCCCATTTTAAATAGGAAGTTGCAGTGCTAGTGCATCAAGATGACACCAGTGTCTGTCCAAAGCACCGCATAGGTACAAATCGTCTACAGTCCTTTGGTCATTCCACTCAGCATTAGAGTGGTCAGTAGTAAAGAGGTACGTAGATTAAGCCTGCGTTCTTGGATTATCCACCAAGTCATTGACATTGGAGCCACAGACAAAGCGGACATGTAAATTACCTGCCATCTTCTACTTCCAACTACGTTTTTTCTCTTTGCTCGGTTCTGTGATCAATCGCGAATTGGAGAGTTGAAATTGATATATTGTAAAAACAAGACAAACAATCATAAAATGGTCTGGGGCACCTCGAAGGCAAACTCCATATATTGAAGGGCACAATAAAAAAATGCATGTCAAGCGCATACAGTTGAGACTTCTTGTTATTCTAACAGAATCTGTCCAAAATGACTATGTTTCTGTTTTTGGTGGTTTCTGGGAGGAAGAGGAGGGTCCAGGTGGAACGACCCTGGAAGTGGCTTCATGGTTGGAGGCACGTCAATCTTCCTTTCTGCAGAGGGGAAAGGATGAGAGACATCATTATTTTTTAGTGCCCTCGTGTGTTCAGCGGGAGTAATGTAATTATCCAAGCCCTTAAGTTGTTCCCCATGTGACAGTATGTACAGTACAATTGGAGAGCAGAGAAATTAAAAAAACATGGTGAGGATTACAGAGTGAGTACTGAGCTAGGAATCTTGTGGTTTAAAGTACCGATACCTTAGCAAGTGAGCATCAACTACTCCAATAAGCCACAGATGTATTGATATTATGATTAAAAAATACAATCCTCCTTTATTAGACAAAAATAAGCTTAGTCATCTTCAGTGTGGCCCTGTGATGGACTGATGCCCAGTCCAAGATTGATTCCTGCCTTACTCTCATTGCTGTCAAGAAAGGCACCAATGCCCTTCAGCCTTGATCTAGATAAGCAAATTATTAAAAGGGTGGATGGGTACATGGTCAGTCATCCATCCTTCCCACTATATCCTAATTACAGGGTCACAGGAGCCAATTCCAGCCACCACAGAGCACAAGGCAGGAAACAAACCCTGGGCAGGGTGCCAGCCCACTGCAGGGCACACACACTAGGGACAATTTAGAATCGCCAATGCACCTAACACTCTTTGGAGTGTCGGAGGAAACCGGAGCACCCCCACACAGACATGGGGAGAACCCGGGAAGCGAACCCAGGTCTCCTAACTGCATGGCAGCAGCACTAGCCACCACGCCGCCCACATGGTCAGTCAGTGACACAAAATTTTATTTTCATTACGTGCTTGTACAGAACTTCTCAACAAACAGGCTGTTCTTCTTTATGGTAATATCTAGAGTTACTCCTTTCAAAGCTCTTTATTTTTAGGAATGCTATTAACACTTCTCATGATGAGATAAACTCAAAAAGATCAAAAGGAATATCTCACCTCATTTCTTTGAATTTTTAGACTTTTCTTAAACTGGAGTGCTGATGTGGATGACGCTATGAAATTAAAGATTTGATTCTAAGAGATCCTAATTGGCATGTCAATTCTTTGGCCATTTTGTACATTTGGCCTCTCTGGGGTTGTAGTATAATGGTACACACGTTTCATGAAATTTTTATTTGCAGTCTCCCAGTCATTTTGAAGCACCTACAGTGCCATTAAGAAGTATTCACCCCTTTTGAAGTTTTCACATTTTACTGTTATACAACATTGAATCACAGTAGATTTAATTTTTGACACTGATCAACAGAAAACTTTGTCAACATGTAAATAGATTTCTACAAAGTGAGCTAATTAATAATAAACATAAATCATCACTGGTGCAGCCAATTGGTTTTAGAAGTCCCAGAATAAGTTCAGTGTAGACCGCCTGTGTGGGGTTCCAGCGGATTGTAGTATACATGCACTGGTATATGGAAGGTGAGTCAGTTTGGTGAGCTAACCTACATAATGAAGACAAAAGAACACTCCAAGCAACTCCGCGAAAAAGTGATTGACAAACACAAGACAGGGGATGGAGACAAAAAAAATATCTAAGTGACTGAATATCTCTTGGAGTCCAGTTAAATGGCACATCAGTAAATCTGCTAGAGCAGCCTGTGCACAAAAACTGAGTGATCATTCCAAAAAAAGACCAGCAAGGGAGGCAACTGAGAGGCTTTTGTAGGAGTTACAATCTTAAGGGCTGACACTAGAGAGGCTGTGCAGACAAGTGTTGCCTGGGTGTGTCACCTTTAACAGTTTTATGGGAGATTGCCAAAGAGAAAGCCACTTTAAAAAAAAAAAAAAACACACAAACACACACAAGACATGTCAGCTAGAGTTTGCCAGAAATCTCATGGGGGAGGCCTTGTAGTCAGCTAGAAGGTTCTATGGTCTGATGAGACCAAAATTCATCTTTTTAGCTGTCAGAATAAATTGATTGTTTGGCATAAGCCAACCGCTGCATATTCTCAAAAGCACCTCATCTCCATGGTGAATCATGGTGGTGGCAGCATCAGACTGTGAGAATGCTGTCATGCAACAGGTACAGGAAGGTGTTGGAGGATGAAATGAATGCAGGTAAATCCTGGAGAAAACCCTGAAGCAGTCTGCAAGAAACTTGAACCTTAGTACACAATTTGTTTTCTAGCAAGATAAAGACCACAAACATAAAGCCATAGCTACACAGGAATGGTTTCAAAATAACAATATTAATGTGGCCAAGTCAGAGTCCAGATCTCTGTCCAATTGGGAATTTATGGCTGGACTTAATAAAGGCTGTTCACTCATAATCACCTTGCAGCCTGACAGAGTTTCAGCAATTTTGAAAAGACAAATGGGGAAAAATGGCAATGTGAAGATGTGCAAAGCTTATATATACAGAGAGACACCTGTCCACATAGACCCGGAACTGTCATGGCTGCCAAAGGGGCATCTACCAAAAACTGACTTCAATCAATTATTTTGTGTTTTATATCTCTCTATTATATGAAAAAATCTTGGGACAAGGCGAGACTTTTTCAGAGAGAAGAGACGTGACTTTCTCAGAGAGACACTTTCACATCCCACAAGACAAAGAGTAGATGACAAAGTAGAATGCCGTAAAGAATTCAAAAATGTTGCCACGATACACATGCAGAGCAGGTTAGATATAATGGAAGTATGAAGTCTCCAAAAAATGATAGTAAAGATCGCATTAGCGCAAATGGAAATTATTACTTGGTGAAATAACGGAACAGCGAAAAGAGATGGAATATATTGTTCGGATTTAAACTTTGAGTCGGAGACTTGTAGATTGTCTAACTCGTGTGGCCATCAGGGAAAAGTAGTGTTTCTTCCCAATGAAGAGGCCTATCCGCGAGAATTAAAAGATTTGTTGTTTGGGAGAAGTGAAGTCCACATACGCGAGCGGCAGAGACATGAAGTGGTTGGTGCGTAGCGGTGGCCAGGGAGGTTGGCGAGCGAAGCGAGTTATTAAAGGTAACAAACAACTTACAACAACATACAAGTAAACATTCTGTAGGTAAACCAAGATGGCGGAATGCAAATTCTCGTGAGAACAGGCAACAACTTCTGGACGAGACTGTGACCTTATTAAACTTTCTTACACTCTCAGTTAGTGATAGTGATCAAATCTTTTTTTTTTTACGGTAGGCCAATTCCATATGTGAATCCAAACTTAACTTTATAGATCACCTTGCCACAAAATATAAGTATAAACTGCTGACTTTAATATTGCTTAACATTTTTTTTATGTTTGGTCAAGTGGGATTTTCAGATTTTCAGTATTCTCAATCTCTGCCTGTTCCTGGCCATGTCTTCATGCCATGTCAGATTTCTTTCATTGATTTTGATGAAAGTGAAATCCACATACGCTGTCAAGCTTGGGTCACAGAGTTGCACAGATACACAAGAGATTTTAGAGACAGAAACGTTATTCAGACACTTCAAACAAACATAAGTCTCTTTCAGGAGTGAATCGAGCTCCGTGTGTAGTCGGAGGGGACAGTTCTGTCTCTCATTTAAAAGAATAGAAAATCTTATTCTTCATAGGGGCGTGCCTCGGGAGCATGACCCCCAACAGGAGCAGAGGATGTCTGGGGGAGATGAGAGACAAAGCAGTGAGACAAAAGGACAGCAGCTGTTCAGGCTTTTAAATGTTTGAAGTGCTATGCGAGATACAGATTACACGGCACAGCAGAAACAGAAGTAGCCAGCAGCTGATTGAGCAAAGAGGAGGTCAAAAAAACTGTATTTGTTTCCCATTGTATCACCGTTTAAGAGGGGGTTTTGGAGGAGCGACCGCATCTCCTTGGGGTGTGTTTTGCCCCCCTCTTCACAACACGAGTGGCAGAAAAGCGAAGCGAGCAGGGGGCAAAGCCCCCAAGTTTGTAATTAATTCAGACCACTTTGCAGATATCTGTTTTCATTTTGACATTAAAGACTTTCTGTTAATCAATTTCAAAAACATCAAAATAAATCAACTGTGTTGAATAATAATAAAAACTGAAAATTTCCATAGGAATTAAAAACTTTTTATGGCCACTGTATGTTTATCTCATGTATTATGTTTTTAATTGATTATTTGACGACATGGTGACTCCCAGAGAAGTCCAAACCCCTTCTGACACCATCTAAAGAGGCCTCCCTGTTGCTTTACATTCACATGGTTTGTGGTTGATTATGTGGCAAGTCGGCAGCTCTGCTGGGCACTGAGGTGACATGAGGTGAGGCATTTACAACTTTCAGTCTCTTCATGGATTTTCCATCATGTGGCTATGAAAAGCCATCTTTATATGTCACCTCAAAAGTTTCTCCACTTTAGCAATTGGCTTAGCCTTTTCTGAATCCGCAGGGAGCCATTATGTGCTAATGGGCAAAGCAACTCAACTGGGGTTTTAGAAGATATCATTTTTAAATTGCTGAATCGCATAAATCTATTGAGACAGAATGGATTTTGAAAACTGAAACCAATAATTGTAATAAAGTTAGGATGCCATGAAAAAATTTCAAAAGGGAGATTTTAATGCCATACGTACATGGACATTATGAATGTTATATAAGTGTGAAGAATAACGTAAAAAGACAAATACACAACATTACAGTTAAACCAGAGCAAACTCACCATTTTATGTAATGTGTTTCACAATGTCCCATAACAAAGTAATCAGGTTGTTAATATGATGCCTCACAAAATAAAATATCATATTGAAACACAATTCAAATATTACATTCAATACATTTAATTTATTATAGTGCCCTTCACTGAGTGCAGGTGCAGAACACTGTGAACAATGCTCTGTTAAAATACAAGTATGAATAATTATACAGAACTTGTACACACAAAAACAAGGTAGAATCTGATTAAACATAAATGAAAAACAACAATATCTGTCCATCAATTAAATGATGAACTATGGCCAGTTGACAATGGTGGAGATTAAACTGTAAAAGAGAAATTCAAAAATAAAGTCACAGTCCTGGAGACCTCGGCCAACTGGCCGCCTACCCCTTACTGTTTTTTTTATAGTGGAGTCTGTCCTGGCCTTCCAATCTGATGAGAGAATCTTTCCATCCAATTATTCCAACTATCCTTTATCCGAGATATGCACAAGAGCAGCCTGACAGTAGGGCAGTGACACCAAGTGTCACATCCAGATACTAAGAAGAAACACAGAATAGAGGAGAATTAGTAACTGTTTGAAAATATTGTGATACTTATATTTCTGTACAAATGACTAACAAAACAGAAATGCAGCATGCAAATCTAATCAGCAGCTCTAGTCAGGGTATTCTAGGCTAAAGTAGTAAGTCTTTAGCCTGGATTTAAAAGCTGAGACTGAAGGGGCATCTCTTATATTAGCAGGCAGATAAAATGCAATGCATGTGTCATCCATCCGCTCTTATCAGCGTGACTGAAACTCCAAAGGGGATCTTCATCCCCCACTTTTTGATGTCACAAACATATATCATGCAGTTGAAATTTAAAATGGAAATAATAAATAATAATAGTACAACTTAGTTAATTGTGCCTTTCTAGACACTGAAGGACGAATTACAAGATAGAATCACTTAACAAACCAAGAGTCAAATGCTCACAATGTTCTCTCAGCCAGACCCATCCCGCTCCCACTAGATTAAGAAATTGTGTTAAATCAGCAACACATTGGGAGGAAGACCAGGAAGCAGACAGAAACAGAAAGTACCAGCATTTATGTGTTTCCAATTCAGGCACTGCATTTCAGGACACATTAGCACACCCACACACACATTGGGCTAAATTAGAATTGACAATTAATCCAATATGCTCTGTAATACTCCAAAAATTGAATAGCATGAGCATCTTAACTTGGTAAAACAAAAAGAACTGACAACAAATTACAGTGATTTTTTTGTTCTTAAATAATTAAGTAGCAGAAAATGCATAATATTTTCAAATCTTGATTGTTCAATTCAGGGTAATGACAGAGAGGGGTTTAGAGAGTGCTTTATTGTTCTTATACTTCCTCACAATGCAATTCATTTGACGTATTTACCTTTACAGCCAAGTATATGTAAAAAGTAGACATACACTATAATGGATGTAAGCATTATAAACAATTACAAGGAAATTACAATAAGATGGCTATTGAAAAGAGTATCATATTTGATATTTACAAAGTGTGTGGCTGGGTGCGGGAATGACTGGTCTCAAAAATAAAACTTGGGATGCCAACCAAGATGTCCCGTTTATTTTAACTGAAAGGTTCAGCATAAAAACAACAGCTCTTGGTGTCTAGGCTTTTCACCCTCAGACTTTTAACTAATCAAAAATGTTCGGCTTTAACCATAGGTTCAGTTTCTGTTTGTCAGGAGCGCTGTCTGGTTGGTTACTCTGGTTGCAAAAGACACCTCCTCTTAGGCAGCTGGGGTTCCTATAGCTGAAGAACAAGAAGGGGTGAGGCTAGGTGCCCTCACTGGGTGTTTCAAAAGTGCTGCAGGGTGAGAAGAAGAAGAGAATGTTAGCAACACCACCCCCTCTTTGTTGTGGCTCAGGAGTCCCAAAAATACTTTCAAAGGTTGCCCTCGGGGGGAGGAAATACTGTCAAAACCGCCAACTAGATATAATAAAGGACCTTGAATAATCTTCATAAAATGAGAGGTTTATTTAAACAAAAATCTCTATAGTTTCAAAGAGCTCCTACAAGCACAAAGAAATTGCCTGAAAAGTCAGGGCAATCAATACCAACCAAAGTCCAAAAACAAAATCCAGAGGCAAAGTCAAAAATAAAGCACAGGTTAAGAAAATCAAGGAAATCACAAAGCAAAAGCAAAAAGCACAGTTAAACACAAGAAACACTCCACTCCGTAGCACATTCGAAATGAACTGGTAGGAACTATGGAAGGAGGGTGGAGGGCAGTGCTTGACTGTGATTGGCAGGTGACACCACCCCACCTGCAAAACACATAGAACATAATCAAATAAACACAAAGAATTATATCCAAAATAAAGTAAAGAAACATTAATACAAATAAATAATCCAAAATTAGACAAAAAACACAACTTTGAATCCCAGCCAGGGGAAAATTGCTGGCTGAATCATGACACTCTTGTCCCGGCGGATTATTACATACCTCGATCGAGCCCTTGAACAGATCCTCCGATGTGTATGTGTGACATGTGTAAGTAAAATTATGCATAATAAAGGTATTTATTATAAACAGCATAAACATCCTCATACATGCAGTATTTACTTAAATCAGCATGCTTGATAGTTTGTAATGATTATGATTTAATGCCTAGAATTATTAAACAATATTTACTGATAATAGCAGCATTTTTGTTAGTAACAATGTATGAGTCCTCAGAAGTTTGATTGTGTGAATGCATATCTGTATTTAGTGTATGGTTGTGTGTGTGTTTGTGTGTTAGCTGTCCATAAGGGAACCGAAGGGTGTGTCTGGCAGACTGTGTTTGTTCCAGAGTTTGCTAGTCTGGGATCTGATTGCCCCATAGCACTTTCTTAATGGTAATGGGTCAAATAAATGATGGCCTGGATGTGAAGGGTCCCTAGCAATGGCTCTAGCATTATTTCTTATTTGCCTAGTGTAGACAATGTCCAGTTTTGGGAGGATAAACCCCAATGATCTGTTGGGGAGCCTTCACCACACAAAGTGGTTATTGTGATTTTCAGCTGTGCAGCCAGCATACCACACAGCCGAAACCAAAGGTCAGAATACTTTCCACACTGCTGTGATAAACGTTTTTCAAAAGATTTTGGGATGAACAGGCTTGCCTCAACTTCCTGAGAAAATGCTGGGCTTACCCAATTAAACCAGTAGTATTAGGAGACCATGTGAAATCCTTTGATATCTAAACTCCCAAGAACTCCAAACTCTCCACCACTCTAATACTTCTTCTTCCTGTATGAGTGTCTGAGGTCTATACCCAAACAGCATTGGTGTAAGATGGTACACAATCCTAGATGGGGTGCCAGTCGACTCATGTACACACCCACTTGGAGTCAGTTTAGTACTACAAATTAACTCTTTCAGTCTAGATATCAACTTTTGTCATATATAAGGGTTGACAATGGTATTCAACAGTGAACAGTGATAAAACCTACCGCTATGTTTTAGTTGGACACTCTTTGCTAAAAGGAAAGTTAGTTTCGTTGGTTTCATGGAGTTTCTCTGAGCTCACATGAGTGGCAAGGAGCAAACAATTGCAAAAATTGGCATCGACATTTGACGAGAGATTGAAGCGAATGTGTAAAGCAAAATACTCCGTGGATGATGTTTTGCATATTATCGCTGATTTGTCTGACTCCAATTTTGATGCAAGTGATCAAAAACAAATATGAAGTACCAACATCAGCTGATCGTAGTGCTGGACAGGTTCGTGCAGATGATGTGCCTATGGCAACATTCGGCCTGGGAGGACCACCACTTACAATGACAAGAGGTAAAAACCAGATTGCGATGCACTGTGACCACAACCGCCACTGCCATCCAGCCCCATGAACACACACCTGGCAGCCAGCGTGCCTTGCATTCCTGTCAAACTGGCAGCCACAGCACCAGATGCTTTACGTTGATTTCTTTGTAAAACCTTTGCTTTGTGTGCATTTCAGAAATTTAGAGGACGCACAAAGAAATCACCGACACAGGAAGAACATGCGGACTTCATACAAATATCGACTGGATACAGCATCCAAATAAAGACACTGGATTTGTTAGGCAGTCGCACCAACTACTGAGCCACTAAATACAATAAAAGAGTAAACCTTTCAATCTGAGAAGATGAAAAAGAGCTGAAGTCCAATGACTAGTTGGGACTTGCTTCATGAAAAATGCATGCCATTTACTGAAATGACTGGGCCAGAGGAGAAAAAAAAAACAGTGATAAGTATTACATGTAAAGTGGATTTAATTCTTCTCGGTGTGAAAAGGAAAGCAAATAAAGAAGATTTTAGATAAGATAAAAGTGTGCACAAATTCCATCAATTGTGTTCAGCAGCATCAAAAAAATGGATAAATAAAAGGTACACGGAACAGACTGTCAAAGACTTGCAGCATTGTGTTTGATGGAGCTTTCATATTTAGCCGCAGAACACAAAAGGCTATGGCATGCAGGTGTCTACCCTGTCAAAAGGGTTGTTGAAAAGCACCAAATCAGCAATTGTTCCAGAAGCAAGTCATTTTTACAGCTGTCCCGGTTGCTCCTGTTAGTGATTTGCATATTGTTATCACAAGCCCCTCACCAGAGGTGCATTTTTGGCAGTTTGTGCTTTTAAGCACTAATTTGCAAAGTAAGATAAGGCTGGGTAAGTTGTGTTCACAGTCCTCAATATTTGTTTTCCTTCTTTGACTTATAAAAATATACTGGATAAAA
This sequence comes from Polypterus bichir lapradei, assembly GCA_026402145.1. Classification (NCBI taxonomy): domain Eukaryota; kingdom Metazoa; phylum Chordata; class Cladistia; order Polypteriformes; family Polypteridae; genus Polypterus; species Polypterus bichir. The sequence goes on along the minus strand of JANRMT010062835.1, from coordinate 33,229,493 downwards.
TGCAAATCTAGTGAAATAAAAAACATGTAAAGTCAAAGTCAAAGCGAACTTTATTGTCATCTCAATCATATGCAAGTATACAGATAGATGAAACTGTGAAGCTCAGGGTCCACAGTGTAACAACATGAAGTGCAAATCAAAAATTAAAATAAATTAAAAATAGAATTAAAAATTTTAATTTAAATTCAAAATTAAAACACAAACAAGACAAGACATGTAATGAACATCTGTCGATTTTCACAGGTCTGGTAGTGTTAAAGCACGGCCGTAACAGTGCTGACTGGAAATGGAACATGGCCGATACCTTCACAGCAGACCATCTGGGGTCTCCATAAGACACATATTGAGAGTGACCTCCTTAACTGGTCTTAATCAGCCACTTCAGATTATTATTAATGAATTTATTTTTTCTTTTTCTGTCCTTCTGGCCATCTGACCTTACCATGTGACTCATCTTTGGAAACTGACTACCTTTCTGTCTGATTTATGTTTTATTAACTATTCATTATTATTCTTCGTAACAAGTCATTACAAATTACATATTACCAAGCAGTATTACCCTTAAATTCCTTGCATTTGGTAAACATCTGTTAGTATTAGAATTTTTTTGTGGATATTATTCTTGTTTTTTCTTTCTCTTTTTTGTGCACAGAACAC
>JANRMT010062835.1:33194368-33206615 GCA_026402145.1 Polypterus bichir lapradei | reverse complement strand
TAGATAGATAGATAGATAGATAGATAGATAGATAGATAGATAGATAGATAGATAGATACTACTTTATTTGTCCCAAGGGAAACAATTGCAGAAGCCCGAGAAATTTTATACAAACTAAAAACAAGAACCCTCTCAAATGCACACAAATAGTTACACCAAAGAAGAAAACTTCTGACTTAGCTAATTAAAAGATTCTGATTACAGTAAGGCAATTAAAAGACATATTGCTGTAGGTATGAAGGAGCCCCACTAGTATTTCTTGACAAACAAAAACAATGCAAAAATAATTAAATAAAAATGTTTTTTGAAGTTAATGATGGGAGATTTTAAATCTTTACTTTTAAAAACCTAACAAGAGAACACAGTAAGAAAGCATCAAAAAATTACATTTGTAACCAAATCAAAACATGGACAACCCAGAAGTGTAGATGGCTGACTGACCTTTATACATGTGAATATGTGATGTGTTGCAACTTCAGGTTATCCCATAGTAGCAACCACAACAGCAACACTAGACATCAGTACTCAAAATTACAGCACAGATGAGTGAAACAAAAAGTGGCTTTTTTTATAATTCTAAATTTGAAAACTAGTTAGAGAATCAGATTCCTCACATAAGAAAACCACAATAAGAACAAAAACAGAACTATGAAAATAAACAGAACCAAAGAAAATTAGGAAGTACTCAAATGCAGAACAGTCATTAAGGATGGGTGTGGGCATGAATGGACTCTACAATAAATTGGCTGTCTGTCCAGTGTAATAGAAAATGTGGATGGATTGGCATCCTGGTCAGGATGAATAAGATGCTCTTACCCAGCTGGGAGGCTGTGATAATTGATGATCAGAGAAAATGGATGGGCTTCCCACCCGGGTTGGTTGCTACTTCCTTTCCTTGTTGGGATTCTGGAATAATGAAAGGACAGGTGAAGACTGTCTCCTGAGGCATCAGGTTCCCTTAGTACACTAGGTGGCAGCATACCTCTGACATAGCTCTCAATTGAACACCTGCAGGGATACATGACAGCTGTAGTTCTGGAGATCGGCCCTGTTGGAGTCCTTGGGGACCACTATGGGAGGGTGCTGGGAGAAGACTCCCCTGTCTGATGGAAGTTCTGACCAAAAGTGCTTCCTGGTGGCAATGTTGTTGTCCTGGAAGTACTCCAGGGTGCAAGTTGAAAAGGAACTGCTCCATATTTACCAGGTGAGTTGGAGTCAGAAGAGGAAGAGGACAAAGCTTGCCTAGGAATTGAGAAAGAAGAAGGAAAAGAGTGCAGTTGTACTATTGCCCGTGTAATAAGGGCATTCCATTAGGAACTGTTCACAGTTTTATTAAGGGTACTGTGCCCTTATTATCTTCTGGTCCTAAACTTGAGTTGTTGTCAGTTGTGTCTGGAGTTTGTGGTGCAAGATGCTACCTACAGGTCACACAAGGTTTGGTTCCTGCCTGTTAAGTATTTTATAAGATATTTTTCATGGCATTCTGAAAAATAAATGGGCTTGGAGAAACACCAGATGCCACCTACAAGTATCAGAACAACCCTTTGTACATAAAATTTCTTGACCCATCAGTTTAGATACGATAGCCTGGTGCCCAATTCTTGCCTCACATCCAAATGTTCCCAGGAAGGCTCTGACCCACCATGACCCTGAATTGGATTATGTGGGTTTCAAAATGTGATGTAACTATCATTAGCCACAGCTATCTATAGTGAAGTAACAAGTCTTCAGCAGTGTTACCTTGCACATGTGGTATGTTTCCATCTGATGCTTACTTACTTGACTGTGTTACATATGTGTTGATATTTCAAGATATTCTTGGTCATTATTTTGTTTTGTAATCTGTGTCTGCAGCACTGTGTTGTCTTTGCATTTTTTATGTTTCTGCACCAGTGTGATTAGCAACAAATCCTTTGTCTTGTACCATAAGACATATTGGCAGTAAATTGAAATTAATTATTTGAAATCCTGAGAGCAATTGGGTTTTGCTAACGATTGCTAGAAAGTCTCTGTAATAAAAAGCTCTACTGTATACTGTTGCTTTCTTAATTTCTGGATCTGTAAGATGGCCTGTGCCTCTGTCTGGCGTGTGTCTGGCATATCAGTGACAATATATTGATGCCCATTGGCATTGTTTCTATATATCAAAGAATTTCTTAGATTAATTGCAAAAAGGTCCCTGCTGTAAAATATAGCTTTGTAACTCTGAACTTCAATATTATGTTTCCTCCACTTCACATATTATGTGACCACTGAATGCTTTGTTTGTCTTTTTCAGCTGGTAATTTAACAAAACCGGTTCCAGTCATTGAGTTTACTGATCCAAAACTGGTCAGAAAGAAAACACAGATCAAATGTACGCTCATCAACATGATAGCCCAATGGAAGAATGGAATACAGTGTTGGAGTAGTGCAAAGTGCATTCATGTGGCAGAATGTCGTCTCTTGTTACAAGCAACAGTAAGCAGTAAAATTCAGTAAGATAATAAAACTTTACAAAGCTCCAAAGCAACCTGCTTCACATTATAAGAACATCTAAATTATACTTCCATACTACCTTTGGTGAAACACCATTTTCCTCATTTTCCTAGAGATTATGCTGAGAATTTCAACTGAGTTATGCTTTACTATCGGCCCTTCTCCTTTTGCCAAATTGGCTATAATGGTATCCTGAAGGATAACATATTGGGAAAGCACTGCTGCCTCACAACTACTGAATCCTGGGCTCAAATCCTGACCCAGAGTCGGTCTTAACTGAGTTTGTACATTCTCCCTGCCTTTATGTGGATCTTTACGATTTTCTCTCAGGTTAATTTAACTAGTGACTCAAAATGAAGTCTATCCAAGTGAGAGTGGGTAACTGTGAGTCTGCTGCATGATGGACTGGTGTACCCTCCAAGTATGACTTCAGCATTGCTACAAAGGCTATTGGAACAGGTTTCTGCTCCAACAACCTGAGCTGGATTAAATGGGTTTTATAATGGAGAGGACAGAATATAGGAGGTGCACAAGTAGCAGACCCAGAATATGCCAGAAAAATTATATTGTAGCGCTAGACTGGTAGAACAGGTTACGTTTAGAAAAACAGGAAACTTACTGCTCTGGAAGGAGATATGGAACCACTCTACTTAGATTGCTGTCACTTGGAACCCTTGCTAAAAGAAGAGGTTTACTAATCGACTGGAAAGATGGTGTCCATCCATATAATCTTATATATAACTAGCTGTGTAAGCCCATGCTCTAAAAAGCCCAGGGTCCTAGAAACTATTGAAATTGTCAGAAAAAAAATGAAATGTAGAGATGTCAGGTAATTGAAAGGAACTACTCTGGGCATCTCTCTCCTAGGAGGTTTTATTTTGCTGACATACTCGCATTGCTTGTGTATTAATGGCTAAGTGAGTGTCTCTTTGTTCGGAGGTTTCGTTTTGCAGATGTGCTCGCCAAGCTTGTGTATTAGTGGCTAAGTGAGTTTCTCTCTTTTCTCGGCGGTTTCACTTTGGCGACAGAGTCGCTTTCTTTGAGCTTCATGCTGTTGCCTTGCACTTCTCAGCCGGACAGACAGACAGACACACTTCCACGCATAGATGTTTATATATAAGATACCATTCTTCTTAGCAAGGCTTGAATTTCTCAGTAGTAGTACACTGAAAATACCATCTGCAGTGTCAAAAAGTCTGTTCATAGTTATTAAGTCTGATAATCACTCACACACAGAAGCAAGGAGAAGTGTTTATTCTATTAAAAAAAACTTACCTTATAGACTGCAAGACGTTTAAGAGAAACAGCCACTGAGGGGACTGTTGAAAAAGAAGATGGGGATAATTTGGACAAAGAAACAGTGACAGCAAAGAAAAAGCTAAATATTACTCCAATAATAAGCATACTACAGTGCATTTAGTAACGGCTAACCTGAAAGGATTAGCTGACCACAGAAAAAGAAATGACTTACAGTAATTGCAGCAATTAACAGACCTGTGTAAATTAACAGCCTTGTTGTAGGTCAGTGCTTCCCGATTGGGGGTGCGAGCAACTGTCGCTGGGGGTGCCAGAATCCATCGAGGAAGAAAAATGAAAAACATTATTTGTACAAAATCTTAATTTATCTATCCATTCCTAAATAATTAAATGGGCAGGATATTTTGTATCAGTGCAATACGCTGCTTGTTAAAACGGATGACTTCCGCTCTTACGCACACTTAGTGCTGCATGGGTATTATGAACTATCGTATCTGTTCAAGTTTTATTTAAATTTTAAATATTTATTTTTATTACTTTATTATTTAAGTTTTATTTAGTCGACAGAAATATCTTTGGTAGGAATGTAAGTTAAATTTAGTCATCATTGCATAAATTTTTCTTCACCATAGAAATTTAAAGACTAAATTCAACTTACATTCCTACCAAAGATATTTCTGCCGACTAAATAGAACCTACTTATATCCAAACAGAACTTGAAAAGATATATTTTTTCAAATCTAACCGTGCATTTTAGATCGACTTGACGCGCACTACATCGAGCCCGCGTACTATTGTGCTCTCGCTTTCCTGCCTCAATAAGTCACCGTTGCTTCACTCTTACTTTTTTACCGTTCATTTAATCATGGCTAGTCGTGAAAAAATTAGAAAATGGAAGGAGGATTACACTAAGTATGGCTTTACCAAAACAATTATTGATGGAGAATAAAGTATCCATTATTCATAAAGCTTCAATTGATGATCTGTTTTTCTGCGTTAACCTCATGTTTTTTCATACTTTTTCTCAAACCAAGGGGGTGTGAAATCGGCCTCGTCTGTCACAGGGGGTGCGAGGGTAAAATGAATCGGGAAGCACTGTTGTAGGTCATGAGATAAAAACAAACATTTCTGATCATCGTCGATTGGTAAATTAAAACTAAACAGATCTGGACAGTGGCTTCGATTACTTCTTTGGTTAAGAACATATATGACATCAATCATAACTGATTTAATTCAATTCATGGTGGCTCAGTGGTAGTGCTGCTGCTTCGCAGTAAGGAGAACAGGTTTCATGTCTGTGGTCCTCTCTGTGTTGAGTTTGCTTGTCTGTGCATGTTTTCACTGGGTGTTCTGGTTTCCTCCCACTCTTCAAAGACATAATAGATAAGCGAATATGGGATGATGGATTGGCCCTGGTGTGTGTGTGTGTTTTCCCTGTGATGAACTGACACCCTGTTCAGGGTTTGTTCCTGCCTTGTGCCCTATGCTAACTGGGATAGTCTCTGGCTGTGCCCCTGTTTGGATTAAATAGGTTAGAAAATTACAATAATTGAATCCAATTCAAGGCAGTAGCAACTTTGGACACAAAGCTGGAGGTGCTACTCTGTCACAGGGCACATTTACACAATCACTTATTTATGCAAGGCCAATTTAGACTGTTAAAACGATCTTTGTGGCGCTAGCTTGAACCTTCCATTTCTTTGATGTTATTGATGTTGTTTAAACTGTATTGTTTTAACTATCTTTTGGACTCTGTCACAGATTCTCACAGTCATCGATTCAAATTTCATTCCATCCTTGAAATGTTTTTTAAAGTTCTTGTCCAAATTCTTTAGCTCAAGATTCTTTAGGAACATTGGTGCAGTGATGTTTAACTTCAGGAGCTAACTTTCTGGATGGTCAATATGGATAGACCTAGTTTATATTAATTGTTGCCCAATGAGTGGATGTAGCTGATCCAAAATGAATTCCTATAATGTCAGATTTCCTCATCACTCCTCCATTCTCCATTATCTGGGAATATGTATTTCTGTGTTCAGGCTTTGCATCATCTTTGGGAGACTTCCAGCCACAATAGCATTAAGCAGTTCAACTCTTCGCTGAAGTATATCAGGTAGACTGGCCCTGGTAGACTTTGCGAGGCAAGAATGAATCTCTGAAGATTTACTATTCTCCGGAATTAAAGTCAGATGGTATCATAATACCCGAGTCTGTCATTTTCAGCATCACTACTGATGTGGTTCTAAAACAAGAAACCTGCACTATAAACTAGAAAAATGCTAGATAATTAGAATTTACATATTACTGAACTTTTTGATTACTGCACTGATTATATAACTTATATACAGACTATTAATTTCCTTGATATGGGTGAGTGCCTCTTGTGCTGGACTGGTGTCCCATCTAGGATTGGATCCAACAGTACCTTCAGCCTACTGCTTCCAAAATACCTCCATCTTCCGATGACCATGTAAAGAATAAGCTGTGTTCAGAAGCTGAATTTATAGAAGGGAGTGTCTGCCAAAATTAAACTTCACAAGTTCTGGAGTGCTGCGGTGGGCTGGCGCCGTGCCCGGGGTTTGTTTCCTGCCTTGCGCCCTGTGTTGGCTGGGATTGGCACCAGCAGACCCCCGTGACCCTTTAGTGAGGATATAGCGGGCTGGATAATGGATGGATGGATGGAAGTTCTGGAGTGAACTGCCATCATTGAGATCTTTGATATAATCATCAAACACAATAACCTTGAAGTATTCCTGACAAAGGAACAGAATTATTAATTCATTCCATTCTCATGTAAAAGATCTTAAACAAAAACAAGGAAGATCATTAGGGAGTACAAGGCAGGAGTTTGCCGTAATGAGGCTCACCTGTTATCTCCCATTTCTAAGTTTTGCTATTTTGGACACTTGTAGTTTTTTGTGTTATTATGATCCTTAGGGTACAGCATTTCTATTTTCTTAGAATCCTTGTTTACCTAGTGATGCATTTTAATATAATATAGCCATCTAATCCAACTACAGTGCATTCAGAAGATATTCTGACCCCTCTCTTTTTACTTTCTCGTATACAAAGTATAGGAAAAGTATTGTAATCATCCAAAAATTCCATTTCGAGATTTTGATGAATCTCGATGTTTTAGACCTCAGAGTCCAAAAATACCATTTTTGGAATTATGTCTATGTGTCTGTCTGTGTGTGTATGTAAACATGATAACTTGAATATGCTTTCATTTAGGTCAACCAAATTTTGCATACAAGTATTGGGTACAAAACGTAGATTTCTATCAACTTTTTGCTTATTTCTGCTAAAGTGGTACTTTACCTTTTATCCATGCAGCTGCAGAGTCTGATTTATTCAACTTTACTTTTATTATTGCTCAATATATTATTAATTTGATTTGATTTGTTGTTGATGGTTCATCAATGTACATAATATAAAAATATAATCATTGTCTTGCGGTTTACTCCTCAAATATCCATCCCCATATCTGAGTATACACAGTTGCGTGGCCTCCAACCGTCAAAGCAGTCAGTGTAAAAGGTTAATTCTGTGTTAGAAAACAAACACTTAATCACTTTACCAGAAACCCCAATGATTATTTAGACAGTCTCTTCTTTTGTAGATTTAAGTGAAACCAGGCCAATACAACAAACAGAGCAGTTAATACCACCAGCTTAAGCTGTGGAGTCAGCCAAGTCTGTCTAATGCCTTTATTAACATTTCTCACTTGTTCTCATTTTTCTAGAAGTTTCTGACGGGGCTTTTATTTTTTTGTAAGTAGGCATGACATAGCTGTAAAGAAGAATTAAAGACAAAAAAAAACTCTTGGAAAAGCAAGACCAAGTGACACATGCTTTATTAAAGCTGTGTCCAGTGCTCTGTTTTCCCTGGAGATGTGGCCATCAGGGATCTAATCATTCTCTGTGGACGTGCATTTTTTGGATTGTTTTCTCCCTCAGCAGGACACAATAAAGAAGTATTTAACCCGAATCACTACCACCAAAATGAACACTGTAACCACCCCCTCCACCACCCTATTCTTTCAAAAGGTGAATTGTATCACGTTCTGTTTTGATGGCTCTTGGATGTCATTGAGACACTGCTTTACAGCCTCTGTCATTGTTAAGCTGATCTTCTGAACAATAATACACTTCACATTCCTCTTGTTTTTCTATATGGCACAAGTCTGTGGTGTTCTTTTTCAAGCATTGTATTCAATTAGTAATTACGCATTAAAGAAAACTCAAGTGCCAATGGTAGTGATGAAGCACTAAACAGTATCTCTTGTGCTGGAGCTACTTTAAAAGACACAATAAAGTTCCATATATGATGGACGTCCTCTTTAACAACCTTACAGACACAAAATAGCTGTCACACGTAATAAGCACATCTTGGGAGTCCCCTAAAGAAACCCACCCCAACAAGAATGAAACATTTAAGCTGGATTGATATCATGTCTGGTTTGATATCCAGAAAAAAGCTGACTTTTCTCTGCACAGCAGTAATTATTTTAAGAGGCTTGGCAGGCATATTTCAAAGTATTACAGGATGTCCTATTGTGCAGCGTAGGACCTTCTGTATATTTATTTTTGCCACTTTTGTCTAATTTTTGTATTGGTTCTTATTTATAGACATTTAAGGCTTCACCTTCAGATTAATTAAGTTGACTGAGTGCTTAAATTCCAAATACCGTAGATGTTTGATTAGATTTGCATTGCTCCATGTTCTCATCGAAGATTTCCTTTATAACTTAATTTATTAGAACACCAGAATCATTTTGAAAGGTTTAAACCATTCAGTTTGCCAATTCTATTCACCTAATTTCTCCAAAATTGAGTTTTGAATGTTTCACCACACTCTACCACACGACCTGATAACTTATTCCACGTGTCTGTGCGATGAAAAGCATGCATTTCAAATTTGCCTTTAACAAGTTTCCATCTGTGCCTCTGTGTTCTTATTGAATAATTCATTTTGAAGTAATAGCTGAGGTCTACTGTAGTAATCCACTTCATAATTTTAAACACATCTATTAGATTTCCATTTACAGTAATCTCCTTGTGCCTAACCTGGAAACGTTCAGCCCCCATCAGGCTTCCCTCAAAGGCCATACTGCTCAGTCCTGGACTAAGATTTAGTCTGAGTTATATGTGCGTTTGTGTCTGTTTTGGGGTTTTGATATGTGATGAATCTATTTCTGAAGTTACTTTAATAAGTGATCTTGAAATTAAAAAGTTTTTTGTTTATGTGACAGCTGGTTAGTCAGCCATATGGCTGTGATCGTCGCAGTAAGTGACAATATAAACAGGGCAACTGACCACATCTAAGATACAATTGGTTACATTTCTTCCACTTGGAGGTAGCTGAAGTGACTGGCTTATGGTCATATAGTGTCAGCAGCAGAATTTGAATCCACAGCCTCAGAGCTTGAGGTCCACACCACACTACCTTGTTTGTTGGTGGCTACCAAGCCCTTTGTTATTCTTAAACCCTGGTGCTAGGATATGAGTTTTGGTTACAATGTTATTTCTACATTTGACTTTTGTTTCATCTTGCCTCTCCAGTCACTGTTTCTCAGTTTTTGGCTTCCACATTATTCTAATCCTTGCTTGTCATGACGTTGGCCTTTGCCGCCATAAACATCTCCTAGTTTTAATATATTCATAATAATCCTTTGGTACCTTTACATATCCTTAATATGGACTTTATGTGAAGCTGCTGTGTCTTTCTTGTAGCCTTTTTTATAGACCAAAATCTGTACACATTACAAGAGGTGAGGCGTCACTAGTGAATTTTATAGTTTAAGCATAAGCACGCTTGACTTGTACTCCACACACTGTGCTATATAACCCTGATATTCTGTTTGCTTTCCTAATTTACAGTATCTTGATATACGACCAGTGATGAGTCCACTATGACTCTCAGGTCCTTGTCATAGGAAGCATTTCAAACTTTCTATTGGGTATTCAAAATATTTTTACATCCTATGTGTAATATCCTACATTTATTTACATTAAAAACTGCGTTAAATCAGCCAAAGCACACATTCCGTACAGCTCCTGTGACAATGATTGAGCTGATTCTAGATTATTTGTCATTCCACTGAGTTTAGTATCATCTGCAAACTTTACCAATTTATTGAAAATATTCTTGTCTGGATCATTTATATATATTTAAAAGAGTGTCGGCTCCATTATTGATCCCTAAGGCACACCACTTTTAACACCACCTGATTCCAAAAACATTCCTATCACCCTTCGTTGAAAATGGTTCATGACCTACATATTCCCAGTCTTTAAGTTTGATCAGTATGAAGTTAAATAAAAATAAATAACATCATGTGCACCTCTCTGATAATATGCTTTTGTGTTTCTTCACACAATTCCAGCACATAAGTGAAACATAATCTAAACCTATGCTAAGTGCTCGCTATCAGTCCATTTTCTTCTCAGATAATGTTCAATCTCTTCCATAATAAATGCTTCCATTATTTAACTGAGATACATGGTAGGCTTACCAGCTCATAGTTACATGGATCAGCGTCATCTTGTACTGACTGAGAACGAAGCAATGTATTTTGGTAACACTTTAGTTTAGGCACTGCAAAAACACATCTATTACTCATTAACTCTTATGTAAGAAGACCTTAACAAAGTCTTCTTTTGGTCTTCATGACATTTATAAAAAATCAGTAGATCAGTTATTCATCTCTGTGCATTGTGACAGTGAGATAATGGTAAAATGAATTGTTAATATGAAGGATTCACGGGTAATAAATAAGTAATATCAAGAGAAATGTGTTAAGCCACCTAAGACCACCACAAAGTGACGTTGTAATAGTAGGTCACACTGCAGAGATAAATAAACTCTTTATTGATGCATTGAAAGTGTTAAGAAAACCTAAATAAGTGTTTTATAAAGTCTTGTTACATAATAGTAGATAAATAGTAGATGCATTTCTTCAGTTCCTGTACTAAAGGTTTACCCTACTTTTTTATAAAATCAGGAGATCAGAACTTAGTCAGGATTTTTTGCCAGGTTTGTTACCAAATAATCAAGTAGTCAATTGACCATCAACTTTAAAAGGTAAGGCAAATTCGAAGGATTAACAAAGTGATTCAAATACCAATGTCTTTTAACAAGAATTAAATTTGTCCACTAATATTGATTCATTCCAAAACTCATATATGAACAACAACAACAACATTTATTTATATAGCAGATTTTCATACAAATGATGTAGCTCAAAGTGCTTTACATGATGAAGAAAGAGAAAAAATGACAAAATAAATAAGAAAATAGAATTAGAGAACACTGATTAACATAGAATAAAAGTAAGGTCCGATGGCCAGGGAGGACAGAAAAAACAAAAAAAACTCGAGTTGGCTGGAGAAAACAAAATAAAATCTGCAGGGGTTCCAAGGCCACGGGACCACCCAGCCCCCTCTAGGGGATGCATGCGTCACTTTTTTTTTTTTTTAATATGGTCTTTCCAGTGATGACATGCATCATGCATTACAAATTGGGTCCGGGATAGATTGCTTTTGGGGCCTCACAGTAAGGAGACCAGTCCAAAGACATGCAGGTTAGGTGCATTGGTGATCCTAAATTGTCCCTAGTGTGTGCTTGGTGTGTGGGTGTGTGTGTGTTCTGCCCAGGATTTGTTCCTGCCTTGCACCCTGTGCTGGCTGGGATTGGCTCCAGCAGACCCCCGTGACCCTGTGTTAGGATATAGCGAGTTGGAAAATGGATAGATGGATGGATAGAAAATGACTAACTGACTGACTAGATTGCTCTAAAACTGGTGGCGCTTGTTGCAGCAAGATGGTAAATATTGTCTACTTTTTATTTTGACCATTTAAAGAGAAAAAATGTTATTTTTAGATTCCTTGAAGTTCAAAAACCCTAATTGGGCACATTCTTATTGAAAATTTAGCCAAGAAAAGCTACAAAAATTGAACAAAGACTACTAATCACAACCAATCAACATTTTTATATAACAGGATAATATTGTCATTAAAAATTTCCTCAGTGTGAAATGATTTTCAAAAACATATTTACATGTGAAATCACTAACCTCCTTTAGTACAGATGTTATCTGCTGCTGTCAACTTGTTAGACTTTGGCCTATTTAATCAATGCTGCACTACTCTCACTACAATTTCCAAATCACTAAGTTCTTCCTTAGCAGTCCCTGTTACTCATACAAATGTATCGATTATTTCACACATGTAAACTTCAGAAAAATCAAGTTTAGAGCATTTGCTATTTTACTGTCAGCACTTGGAATGACCAACATTTAATAAACTCAGTTTTGATGTTTCAGGCCTTTCATGATTCAGTCACTTGTCCCCCATGTTTGCTCAAATCATTGCTAATTGTCATCCTTCTATATAAAAGCGGTCGGGTATCCTTCCTTCCGTCCCGTGAGTGCTATGCAGGCGCGGAGTTTCACACACGCCCCATCCATTTTGCAATGCACGATGGGATTTGTAGTTTCGCTTTTCCAGGT
>JANRMT010062835.1:33172135-33187999 GCA_026402145.1 Polypterus bichir lapradei | reverse complement strand
AACTTTAGAGTTGAAGAAAGGGATATGGGGTCTGAGCAACTCAGCCTGGACATGTAGATGGAAGCAAATGAGTGAAGATACACATCCAATGTAGTAGGGTAAGGAATTTAGCATAGTGGCCAATGTATGTTTTGAATCTTTTAATGCACATTTGGAATGAACTAATTTCTTTATTCTTTTTGATTGCACTGCCACAGTCTTGTCTTTTTTAACAAGCAGAACTCTTTCATTACTTACAGTAAGTTCACTCCACAGTCACCAAAGAAACATGAACTCCTTGTTGCATTTGATTTATTCACTTATTATTTCCGTCTTGTTCAAAGTATTTGTTCTCATGCCACGCTACTAAAAAACTGGATACAACTGGCTTTGCCAGAGTGCATGACACTAGTTAGCTTTAAATGATTGATGTGAAGGTTGGCACAGGCCTTAGTGCTGCTGCCACTGAGTTTACCCGTTTGGTTTGCTTTTTGTGCACACTCTGAAATGTGTGTAAGATTACCTTATATTGCCACAGTGTGAAAGCGTTTTTGCATATGTGTACCCTGTCATGAACAGGATGAGCAGGACAGGCCTTGCGTTGGGCTGAATAGCCTGCTCTTTGTAAAACTGTTCTATTGTTCTAATAAAAATCTCAAGCCATGGTACTGTTGGGCTAAAGGGTCTGTATCATCCAGCATGATAATGAAATAATGGTCGTCAAATTCTTATTTTGTCTCTTCAATTTATCGGTTTTTCAATACAAGATTATTATATTATTACCCACCCATCCCAATTAAAGGCAAAAGTACAACATCATGTCCTATCCTTTCATATTTCCTTAGCACTGACAGAACCAGATTTAATTTTGTTCACCAATGTGCATCAGCTACAGGGTATGTCTGGGACAACAATAGCAGTCAGGCAGCCACAAATGGAGCTCCTGATGTACAGCAGACTGGAGGATTTTATACATTTTGTAAACTGTGTCATTTTCCACAACTAGTTCAATAGCAGCCAGACTTGTGTGGCATGTTGAAGGCAACTCAAGGTTTTGTAGTTTCGGTGTTTGGACTCAGAGGCCGTCCAATAATGAATGTATAATTGATTTCTCAGTTTGACTATATTCTATGAGAGTTATGCCAAAAGCAATAAGCTCGTTCATTTTACAGCTCTGTAAAGAGTTCAACATGAAACTACTAGAACATTACAGCATTAGAACATTGGTGATGAGAACACAACACACTTGCCCACCCTTGAAGTACAGTATATACCCTTTCTTTAAATATTATTGAAAGACAGTAGAGGTTAGTCCTTCTTTGACATCTAGGCAAAAAAGTAATTTGTTATACTCTAAGTTTAGAGAAGTAGAACAATTCAGATAAAAACAAACCATTCAGTCCAACAAGCTATCCTATTAACATCAAGTCAAGACCTGAAGGTCCTCCAAGTCCTACTTTCCACCATACCAAATTTATTCCATGTGTCTATGGTTCTTTGCATGAAGAAAACCTTTCACATATTCTTGGAGGTTGCACATCATGATGTCACTAGCATGACATTTTAAAAAGCTAGCGCCGTGTGTAACTAATCATCTAAAATGTGGATTCATAAAAGAAAACCTTTGCGTCATTTCATATTGTTAGTTTCTGAATTTACTGGTTCAGACATTTTTTTCTGCCCTCTGATTAAGATTTATGGCTTGTATATCTTGGCTCAATTTATGTGTACCCTTCTTGGCTTACAGCTGATTCTGGCTACACTTCGAGAGCTTTGTTATTCAGTTATGGAGTCAGACACATGCAAGTAGGAGGCAGCTATGAAAAGGGCAAAACTTCCACCGAGCACTGAAAGGATGCGAACACCCTTCTCCTCTTTTGCCTCAAGGATGGATCCTACCCAAGACTACCAAAGTCATTTCCTCTGTCCTCAAACCACTGGAAGTCAGTGTGGTACAAGAGGTCTGCCACTTGTTGGCATTCTCAAAGTAAATAAGTAACTGACACGCTTGTGCTGGGGAGAGGAGGAGGTGCAGGTGATCTTCAGAAACATTGACTCATCTCCAGGTTTGTGCGAGGCAGTCAGCCAACTGTGCATAGCCTTGTTGGTGTCTGCAGCCGGTCTGCGTGTCTTGTTATCACCCCTACGCAGCAATCAGGTGATCGCACCTGCAACCCTGCCTAGTATATAAAAGGGGAGCGTAAGACAGAAACAGGGCAGAAAAAAGAACAAGAAAAAACAGAAAGAAAGAGCAGTGACACTAGCATCATGTGGAGTGGTTGAATGAGCCAGTCAGCTAATGTGGAAAAGCAGGATCGAAGGACCGGCATTCTATTTGTCCCACTGAATACATGCAGAGGAGTGGGTGCAAGCATGGTGGAGTCCTCCCCAGGGATCCGAGACACGCCAGGGGAGCGAGAAGGAAGACAGGAGGACAAATGACTCTGAGCCATATGCCTGTGCAACTCAAGGCAGCTAAGATGGGGGTCGGGTTGGAGATGAGCATGGCTGTTTGTGACTCTGAAATGGGAGTTGTGCTGGGCTCGTCAGATAGAGCAATACTGTAATGACTGTTTGGTTGGATTTATTCTGGACTTTAACTTCACTGACTTTCACTTTTTATTGGAGTATTTATTTATTGACCATTTTGACGCACTGCAGTTATGGACATTGTTTTTTGACTGTTTGCAATAAAAGCACTTGTGCCCTTTTATGCACCTACCACATACTCTGTGTGAGTGTCCCCATCCGCTGGCTCATCCCTCAGGTATGTTATCAGCTGTAGTGAGTTCAAAAGGCTCCCCGGAAGGATCTGGTAGTGTGGGGCTGACCCACACCATCACAGTCAGCATTCATTTTTGGAACCCACATCTGAGTGCATATATACTAGAAGCGACTTACATTGAAATTATACTGACCTGTATGATCTTTTATGCATTTTGTTTACCCTTGCCGGTTCATTTTCATTATATGGGGCACACTCAAGTGGTACCCTAACCCTCTTCCAGTGTTTTGTGTTTTTGCTTACATGATGGTGAGCCGTATCCCATAAAGTTCAGTCCTTACCTTATGCTCATGTGGTGATCTGGTGCAAATCACTCACCCCTGCTTCAATTTTGAAAACTACCATTGGACTGTACTCAATTGTACTATAGCTCTCGATCTGTAAAGCACATCAAAATGGAATAAAATATAACAAGTGTCACAAGAACGAGACATGGACAGATAAAGGTTTGGGGCAGCCACCCGTATAATGTGGTATCCTGGCTGCAAAAGTCGTTTTAACAAATAATCAGCACTGAAGTGCATTCAACTGAGTCCAAAACAAGACTAAGGAAACAAAGGAAAAGGGGCAGGTTTTAAAGGGGAAGACAGGAAGTGAGGTCATATGGATCCGGCGCGTGGTCTTCCACCATTGGTTCATAGCCGGACGTGACATCAGAGGGACTGGAGCTGGTGTGGCCGACTTCCATTGGCTCAGTCCCGGAAGTGATGTCAGGAGAGCCAGGTGAAATCCCCCGGGAATGGTCTACAGGCAAGGGAGAAAAAGAGTCAGTGCACTCTGCCATACCCCGGCATGCCTCCGAACTGCCTTCACTCAAGCCCTTTAGCTGCCTCCCATGCGCACGTGTGTGACACAAGATACTATATGAAGTGTTTTATCTTGGTAGAGTAATATATTTTGCTCTACTTTCCCCTATTGTATAATTAATATGTAGCCTTAGAATGCCTAATCTCACAGACGTACCACTGTTTATAAGGTATTATTGTATATAACTTAACCCCACCTTCCCTTCTTTATCTATAACCTCAGGCAATTAGATGTAGTAAAAAGACAAGCAGGAGTTAAGTTACACATAAAATAATGTATTACTGATAATATTCATAAATAATAACAAAATGCAAAGTACATTTGAATCTTGGCAACCATACAACCTGATAAAATGGTGATGTGTAATTCAGGTGGCACACAGACTTTTAGTTACTTAATGTCTCTAGTTAAGGCATCATTGGTGCTCAGCTTTTAGCCACATGTCTGTTCATAATGGCTGAAGCTGTGCTCTTCATTGTGTTGTCTTCAGTTCATGGTGTGATGGTCTTCTTCAGTTGTTAGAAAGAGAAAGATACTTCTACATCATCACAGGTTAGCAAGAGAGAGAGAATGTGGTTGAGCAAGCAAATTTATAGGTTTTCTGTCCAACCCCTACAGCCAATAGGACATCATGGTACTTAAAGGCCTCTGAGACAAGCCAATTCCAAACAGATATACCTCAGACCAATGGGGGGAAATAGTACATCTTAACACCTGCAAAAACCCAAAGACCATATGTTAAACTAACCTGGCTTTGTGTGGGGGATGAGAGAAAGACTTTAGCAAAGAAACTGGTTAAGACACATCCCCCAAATCCTGGCGTAAAATTACAAAGAAACTTAGTCTTAAATGGGGTTGGGGGCAAACACGAATGCCTCTCACCAAAGTAATACTAAATTACATTAATTTGCCTATATTACTAAAAAGACATACAAAACATTTATCAAGTTATATGCAAAATCTTACATCACAACATGAAGTGAAGGTTGTTTCTTTGTTGTGAATCTGAGTTCACTTCATTCATTCTTATTCTGAAATTTATTTGTCCTGAAGGTTCACTGGCAGCCATCCCTCATGTCTTTTAGAACGGGTCATCCACCTGCAGCTAGGCATATTCACTTGGACGTGAGACCATCTAGGAAATCTTGGGTTGCTGTTGGAAGAGGTGTTGGTAAGGCCAGCAGGAAGTGCTTATCCTTTGCTCTGAATGTGAATCCCAATGCCCATAGTGCAGCGATGGGGATACTGTGCTGTAAAAATGGCGCTGTACTTCGGATGAGACATAAAGCTGAGGTCCTAAATCTCTGTGGTCATTAAAAATCCCAGGGTGTCCTTCATAAAAAGCAGGGCATATCCCAATGTTCAGGCTAAATTGCACTCCATGGCCTAGTCATTCTGGCCCCATAACCATCCCCTGTCTCCACCTGGCTATCTCTTTCACCCCCTTCAGCACCAAATTGCTAATGTTTGGTGAGTGTACTGGCACAAAAATGGCTGCCATTGCATCATGTGGGTGGATGCTACACATTAGTGGTGGATGAAGTGGCTCTCAAATCACTATGAAAAAGCGTTTTGAGTAGTGAGAAAAGCGCTATATAAACGTAAACAATTGTTATTATTCTTATTATTAAAATTATTATCATCTTCAAACAACGTGGAGGTAACTCATGGCCAGAGTTAAATCAACATTCATTACTATGACATGATATTGATCATAAAATATGTTTCATGCTTTTTCCTTCATAGTAATGTTAGACAGATAAGTTGGTTGCTGGTTGGTATTCCCAGTTCATCTACTGGACCACCTACTGTACATATGTAACTTTGCTAAACTGAATCTACATGTTTGTGCTCATAAAACATTTCTTTTTTTATGGTATATCCTCCTTCCTCGAAATGTCTTAAAGATAAAATAAGGATGACAGTGATGGATGGCCTGGGATTTTGTAGTTAGAAACATGCAGCCCGTTGACAGTGCTTCATTGGAACCTGGCCAAAGTGTTTCACTTCCTAAAGCTCCTCATCTATATGATTAATGGACAGGAGACACTGGAAGTGCTTTGCCCACTTTCATGTTCTGTTTCCAGCTGATAAGCTAGTGTTTGATAATTCTCCTTGGCTTCATGAAGTTGATCCCTAAGCTCTGCCTTTATCATTCTTTGAGGCGGGTGTTTTAAAGCATTCCTGCGTTTTCATGACATAAAAGGTTTTAAGCAATATCACATCTTTAATTGCTACCTTACCTCATGCATTACACTTTGATTATAACCAGTCTGCAGATTTTGTACAATTCATTTGTAAATGTGCCTAGTTTAATTGCTTTTTATCATTCATTTTTTTAGAGCTGCACTGTGCTATAGTCTGGAACTATGCATAGAGCTCATCTTTTTAATCTTCTGCCTTATCACTGCCACAGACATTCTGGCTACTCTGCCATCTACCTGCAGATGCTCTGGTCATCTAAACCCCTGTCCAATACACTATTTTTAATTTAACTCAGTTGAAGCCCCAAAATAAACAAATAATAAATAAAACGAATGTCTTCACACACAAGTTTTCACATTTCACTCTTATTTTTTTGGTCAGTGGTGGTAAGGGACACATATTGCATCTCTTGGTAGCACAATTTATTTTGTTCATGCAGCACTAAGCAAACATGTTACAAAAATGAAGAGGTACCTGCGTCTGTGTCCTCTGTAACTGAAAACTTTGCTATATTAACCAACCCTCAGATACTTCCACTCATTTTGATTTGAGTCTAAAATCTGTGAAAACCTGATTCCAATTTTTCAATATTCTTTATGTACACTTTGTGATGGACAGTAGGGCTGGGCTGACATTCTGGCTGGGATAATCCCTGTACCCCTTACCTGGCAGGTAGGACAGTATAGCGGATGCCTCCCAAGAGTACATGTTGCCCCAGCACATTGGGGTGCAGAATTTCTGTGCCAGTATGCCCATTCATGAGCCTGCAGGGCATGCTGGGAGTTGCAGTCCCATGGGTCAGCCCTACTGGGTACCATGGACGCAAAAGAGGGAGCTGCTGGGGAGGGCTGTCCTTACTTTTAGTGGCTACTGCCTGCTCAGGGCTTGCTTCCTCCTTGACACCAGAAGTATTCCTGGTTCTAGCATAAAAGGATCCACCCTCATCCACTCAGCTGACAGGAGAGTCGGGAGAGGAGTCAGACTCTTCTTGGGACCTTTTCTAGCACTGCTGTGTAATTTTTGTAAAACTGTAAACAGTACTCCAGATGAGGCCTTACCAGTGCATTATAAAGCTTGAGCAGAACCTCCTTGGACTTGTACTCTAAACATCACGGCGATATATAACCTAACATTCTGATAGCCTTCTTAATGGCTGCTGAACACTGTCTGACAGTTGATAGTTGTTAGTCCACTACAACTCCTAAATCCTTCTCATAAGATGAACTTTCAATTCTCAGATCACCCATTGTGTTCAGACCTAACATTTTTGTTTCCTACATGTAATACTTTACATTTATGTTCATTAAATTTCATCTGCCTCAAGTCTGCCCAATCCTGTATTCTGTCCAAGTTCCTCTGTAATGATTTAACAGATTTTAGATTATCTGGCAATCCACCTAAATTGGTATCATCTGCAAACTTAACCAGCTTGTTACTTATATTCCTATCCAAATCATTTATATATAATAAAAATAGCAGCAGCCCTAACACTAACCTATGAGAGACACCACTCTTAACATCACCTATTTCTGATGAGGTTCCTCACACCATAACCCTCTGCTTTCTGTGTCTGAGGCAATTTTACACCCATATACACGCTACACTCTGAACTCCTGTTCGTTTTAGTTTGAGGCCAGAGGTGTCAAAACTGAAAACCAAAACTAAGAGTCAAAGAAATGAACTGCATAAGATCTTTAGCCAGAAAAATAAACAATATGAATCTCAAGAAGGAGAGTTTTTAGGCTCAGTATCAACACTTTTGGACAGTGATGGGACATCAGGGTCAATCTTTTATCCTGATACTTTGATGATGTTACACATGCACATGTCCTGGTCATTATCAAGACCAAAACTAATGGTAAAGAAACAATATTGGCATCAGAAACAATCAAAAATATTTCCAACTTTGAATATAAGGTCTGACTCAAAAAGACATTGCAATATTCAGAGTCTCCTTGAATCTAAACCTCATATAGGTGCCAAATACTGTACATTATATGGCCAATAGTATGTGGAGACCTCTCTAATTGGTTGTGTCCAGGTGTTTTAGCTGCACCCATAGCACATAGACACACAGTCTCCATCGACAGCCATTGGTAGTAAAATGGGTTGCACTGAAGAGCTCAGTGGCTTTAAACATGACACTGTCATAGGATGCCATGTTTCTGCCCTGCTAGGTATGCTCTGGTCAACACTAGGCACCATTATTGTGAAGTGGAAGTGTCTACGAACAATAACAGCTCTGCCACTTCCAAACTCATAGAACAGAGCCACCAAGTCCTAAAGTGCATATGGCATACAACTCAGCTATCTTCTATTATATTACTCACAGAAGAATTCCAAACAGTTCTGGGAACAACATGAGCACAAAATCTGTGAGTCAGGAACATCACAAAAGACTTCCCATGGCCAAACAGCTGCACACAAGCCTAAGATCAGTATGCACAATGCCAAGTGCTGGTTGCAGTGATGTAAATCATGCTGTCATTAGACTCTGGAGCTTTGGAAACATATTATCTGGAGTGACAAATCATGTTTCACTATCTGGAAGTCTGATGGATGAATATGGGTTTGCCGGATGCCAAGAGAACTCAACTTTCAGGAGTGAATGGAGCCTACAGTAAACTCTGATGGAGGTCTGGGGCTGTATTTCAAAATTTGCACTAGGCCCCTTGGATCTATTGAAGGGTGTTGTTAATGCTACGGCAGACAAGGACATTTTAGACAATCGTGCGCTTCCAATTTGGTGGCAACAGTTTGCTCCAGCATGACTGTATCTGTGTGCACAAACTCGGATCCATCAAGACATGGTTTGATAAGCTTTGGTCTGGAGACACTAAAGTGGCCTGAATAGAGCCATGACCTCAACCCTACTGAACACCTATGGGATGAATTGGACTGCCTAATGTGACACCAGTACATGACCTCACAAATGCTCTTTTGACTGAAAGGGTGCAAATTCCCACAGACACGGTCTAAACGTCTATGGAAAGTCTTCCCAGAAGAGTAGAGGCTGTTATAGCAACAATATAGCATATTAATGCCCTTAGTTTTGGAATGGGATGTCCAACAGTTGCAAGAAAGTAAAAAAATATGTATCTATCTTAATCAAAACTCAAAAAACTAATCAAAAATCAGTTTCAAAAATAGGCAGAAAGTCCTCACTGCTTTGATTGATTTGAGTGCCTAACTAACACAACAAGAATCTGTCACAAAATCAAAAACTTGGACATGAGGAAAAGGATGCTGCAATCTTAAATAGGGTCATCCTGATAACATCACACTTAAGCAATTTTAGTTGTCACATGGTGGCAATAGGCTGTAAGCCAGGACCAAAATGGCAGTGCCCACAATCCAAAACAATAAGCAAAATGGCATCATAGAAAAGTCATAAAAATGACAATTACATTTAATAACACAATAAAACAATAATAAAAAAATAGATTCTGCACCTTCCAAAACCCAACTTTGCTGACTCAGAAGAAACAGGGGTGCTCAGAAATGTAAATGATCAAAAGAGGACACATACTCAAAAATTGAGCCAAGGTTGTTACCCAAAGGTAAAAACCGATCTATCGTCAAATTCAAAATGTTACTCAAAAATCTTGTACCAATTTGTACAAATAACTTGTCAAAAACACACTAAATATTGTTCACTAGCACTCAAAGTTTTGTTAATCATAGTTGATCCAGAAATGCATGAGCTGATTTTTATATGGTTGTATACCCCTCGCCAACCCCTTTTCCCCCCCGCCTGCACTTCGCACCGTTGTGAAGGAAGGGGGGAGTGGGGGTGAACGCTCCCCAAGGAGATGCGTCAGCTTTTCCAAAACCACGCTTTAACGGAGATACAATGGGATACAAATACATTTTTCTTAACTCCTCTTTGCTTGATCATCTGTATCTTGCTGCTGCTGTTTAGCCGCATGATCTGCACTTCGCTAGCCTACCCCTTTCTACACGCCATTGTGAAAAGCGGGGATGAATGCACCCCAAGGAGAAACCCTTCTTAAATGGTGATACAATGGGAAACAAGTAACAGTTGGGTTTTTTTTCCTCCTCTTTGCTCGATCAGCCAATGGCTTGCTGCTGCTTTCGTTCTGCGTGATCGGCATATCAGATGGCTCTTCAAACGTTTAAAAGCCTGTACAGCACCTGTCCTTTTGTCCTCAAACACTATGCGATCTCTTTTTGCTTTTCCGTTATTTCACCGAGTAATATTTTCCATTTGTTTGTGCTAATGTGATCTTTCAATTCATTTTTTTGAGACTTTAGAATTTTACTACTTCCATTATCTCTAACCTACTCTGCATGTGTATCACGGGACTTGCTTACAAATGTTGTAAGTATGACGTGACGTACCTGTCTCCTGAGATGTGAAAGTGTCTCTCTTCAAAAGATCACGTCTCATTGCCGGGAAAAAGTCTCGTCCCAAGGTTTTATTTTTATATAATAGAAAGACTGATCACAGGCTGTGCATTGCTGAGTCATTCTGGGTATAATTGTCATGGTAACTATAGACACAATCATTCTAAAATGGTGTCACCTAATCAAATAAAATGTTGTGGAATAAGCAATAAAATAATAACTTTTTAACAGCAACTTCTGGATATAAACTAATGCATAATTCAGAATCCTTGGATTTAAAAAAAACAAACTGCAACCATATATAGGTAGTAAATGCTCCAGGAAATGCACAAAATTATGCTAATCATAATACCTATTTCATAACAGGCACAATTCTTTTTTTATTATACAGCTCTAAAAATAGACCATCAGCAGAGTAAATGACCTGTCCTTGGTCACACAGGAGCTCAATGGATGTGACTGAACCAGCATTCTTATATTTTACAGTCCAGTGCTTTGGTTAGTGGACCACATCATAATGCATCTGGACATTGATGTAAACACAATTAATGTGCAGTAAACATCTCTGCGATAAATTAAACGCAATGCTAATAACTCATTGTCACTCTCCTATTTTTATGGAAATGAACAGTGCCTATGAATTAAGTGGATTCTGCAATTAGCACGGCCACTTCTAATTGAGTATTCAAGTACTCCACAGTAATGACACATAAAATCACTTGATCTAAACGAGCAGCAGAATTTATGACTTGTCCATGTCTTACACTTACCAAATAAGAAGTGCATTTATTCTTTCTAACCAGTTACTGTAAAAAAAAGGCATCAAGGAATATGCAAATATCCTTGGAATAGCCAGGATGCTGGAGTCTGGTCTCTGTTGTCAGTGGAGCAGAGAAGGGCGCCGCTGAAGCACATGTCAAAGGCTGACAGTGGAAATTGGAGGAGATTGCTGTCAAAGCTGAACTTGTCGTGTCCTGGTGAAGAGGGCAAACAAACTGACATGCTGAAAAAGAAGAAGGCTGTTGTGTAGAGCAGCTGAAGGCAAGAAACAAATGGATGAAAAAAATATAACAACGATAGAGAGTGCAATGAGAATGGAAAATGAACCACCTATCATCTGAGTGCGTGTTACAAGATAGTGAAATAAAAAAGAGCAATAATCCTGACATCGGGGGGCTCATGAACATAAGGTTGGTGGTGGACATGTAGATTTTACCAATATAAAATACGCTGCATAGTAAAGCATAGAATACTACAAGTATAAGAAATAAAAGAAATGTAATATTAAGCAGCAATTAAACCAGAGATACAAAACCTGTTCACCGACAAAGCCACAATTCACAATCACAATTCTCACTGGAACTGCAACTTAAAAAAATTAAATATGCAGGTTACATACCATTTTGTAAGCATTAATTATTTTGGGGAACCATATTTTTAGTGTTCATACATCCATTTCCTGAACACATCCAGTCAAAATTCAACATTGTGCCTGTCAGGATGTGGCTGAGGCTCCGCCCCTAGCCACACCTTTGGTTTGATAATCGTCCTTGGCCCCTCCTATCAGGGTTGCCATGTAACATTAATCAGGCAACAGTTCTTCTGCCACAGCTATTAAAATAACAGATTAATAATAATAGTTTAACATATTTGTATTTCGCTTTTCTCACTACTCAAAGCACTACCACACAAGGAGGTCCCAGGACACGAACCCACGATATACTTACTGCAAGGCAGCAATGCTATCTCTGTGCTGACACCTGTATTCAGAAAACCTGACAACCATGTGACTAAAACCAATACATAGTAGGGTTCATAGAGTTAATATTGTCACAGGCTTAGACGTCAGTGAAATTCTTACTTGAATGTGCTAATCAAAACTCAAAGCTCTAAAGCTGAAAGCCAGATTGTGAAGAGTGGGAATTTCAAAGCAAAGTTTTTGAGAAAGTATCCAGAAACTTAGGCAAACACTGTCCTGCAATGGCAACTTATGTACCACCACGCTAATGATGTCGATAGTGAGGCCTCCTTAACACAGACCGCAGAATGAACGGGATCCACTTGTATTTGAGATGAACTAGCAATATGAGCAAAACTGAATTGTTTTACTTTACACAAAGAATTGCAAAATGATGCCAATAATCAACCAGTTAAATTTGAGCTAAAGAGCCAAAAACAATGGTGTTTAATATATTAAAAACAACTTTATTCCCTCTAGATATTTTCGTCTCGTAACTGTTCCACTCCATCTGAACTAGTGTGGTGCTGAGGTATCACTCATTGCATGGCTGCACTCGGGTCCTAATATGGATCCTGAGTTGTTTTGTGGTGGGTGCGGCAATGCACTGTATCAATGCGTGCTCCTAACCTCACCTCACCTTGCCTATAAAGGGTCTATACCTCCCATCAGGCAGCAGGAGAGTGCTATGGCTGATGGACGGCAGCTTGATCAATACATCGACAATGAAAAGACCGCAGGTAGTTTTTTTCCCTGATCTACAGTACTTTGTACAGTAATTTCATGGTGGTAATTGAAGTGGTTTCCCACTGTCTAGGTAAAAAAAGTGCTTTGAATAGGTTACTATATAAATATAATAAACGTGTGAAAGAATTGCCTCACTAGATTACAACTTTTGTCTAACAGTATGCCCTTTGTCTTATCATGAGTAGTCTTTAGCCATATTTCATTTCCAGTTTTCGTCTGGAACCTTTTCTGGGAAATTGAGGGGTCCAAAAGGTATGTACGACATTGCTGAAACCTTTCTTTCTTTCTTTCTTTCTTTCTTTCTTTCTTTCTTTCTTTCCACTTCCCAGAAAACCGTTATAAATTTCAATATAAGCGGTGAAAGAATTTTAGTGTCAGTTTTGTAAAACTGCATGTGAAGGGAAGCTCTGCTCTTTTGCTCATTAGTCCCTATTATACATTATATTACTACTGCAATGCTCGCCAGCAACAAGTGTCCATCATTTCTCACTCTTTACATCACTCACTTAGGTAGCTTGCTATCCTTAAAAGGACAACTTGCTGTTGTAGCACAAGTTGTAACTCTTATTCAGTTTTGCGGAGTTGCCACTTTCATAGGCTCCTCTGTAGCTGGCTCTGGAGCTGACATTTGCATGATGGAATGCCAGCTCTTTCTGTTGGTGAGTCATCACTAGGCTGATGCAGCGCTGCAGTTGCAGTATTTTATCATGTTACATTTTACTTAACCTATGGAGTATGATGTTGGCAACAGACAAGGAATGGAGTGGTGTAGTGGTGCTTGTTAGTATTGCAGGCAAACAGAAATGTCATTGTGCTGTGTACAAGAGATAATATATTTAAAATGAACTGATGACACCATTTTTTACCAAAACAATGCCTTATATTTTTTAAAACTAGTGCCATTGTACACCTGTGTATCCAATAATTAAAGTTTGCAGCATAAAATCTAAACACATGATCAGAAAAATACCAAGGAAATGGGGAAAAAAGGCAAACTTCTTACTATAGCCAATCCATGATGAATTAGAATGAAGTACGATTTTCTTCTATAATGCATGCTTACTCGCTTTTGTTCAAAACATTGTAGAATGAGATTGACTTAGGATGGTGTGTTTGATTAAGTAAAAGAAATCTGTAACTGTTTTTCTGCTTCTTGTTGGTAAACGTTTATTCAAATCCATATTATGAAGAGGCTGATCTAAGTTTAGAGTTTGATGTCAACACAGCATTGTGATTTTGAGTAACTTCAAACAAATGTGTAATGAATCACCTTTGAATCATTTTCATAACATTACTGAATAATGTCACATGTGCTAAGCTGTAGCAATCTCTGTGAGACACCAAACTCTCCTGGCTCCCTCCATTGTAGACAGATTTCCTCACCCGAGGCAGCTTGACCCTATAATCCACTGGCCGGAAAAGAGGCTCCATCCATCCATTATCCAACCCGCTATATCCTAACTACAGGGTCACGGGGGTCTGCTGAAGCTAATCCCAGCCAACACAGGGCGCAAGGCAGGAAACAAACCCCGGGCAGGGCACCAGCCCACATCAGGGCACGCACACTCACACCTGCACACCAAGCACACACTAGGGACAATTTAGAATCGCCAATGCACCTAACCTGCCTGTCTTTGGACTGTGGGAGGAAACCAGAGTACCTGGAGGAAACCCACAGAGACACGGGGAGAACATGCAAACGCCACGCAGGGAGGACCCGGGAAGCGAACCCGGGTCTTCTAACTGCAAGGCAACTACCTAGTGTGCCACCGTGCCGCCCGGAAAAGGGGTTTTGGCTTCAAAAGACTTTAAATGTTCCAAAATGACTCTCAAGAAAAAGGGAAAGGGAAACTGTAAAAAATAACTTTGGCTTGAGAAACAGTCTACAAAAGGAATATTTATAAATAAGAACATTTATTCAAAAATAGAAGCTATAGCAATAAGCACAAAAAAGAGCTAAAAAGAGTTGCCTTAAAGGAAATCCTAGGCGATTAAGTCCCAAATATGTAAACCAAAATCTAAAATACAATAAATGGAGCAAAAGAAGATTTCAAAAAACAATAAATACAATATGAAAAAAACAACACTTAGAGAATGACTTGTAGAATTTCAATGCAGGACTATGTGAGACCCTCTTCTCTGGGCCAGAAAAAGACAGAGGGAGGTCTAGGGGTGGTGATGACAGGGCATCCAGGATTAATGGAGCCCTCTGTCTCACCCTGGCAAATTGGGCTCAGGAGACGAGGAGAATAACATTCACCTGGAGGTTTGGAAGAAGAAAAGAAAACAAAGGAAAGAGAAAAAGCATTGTGTTTATCACTCAAATCAAATAAAATTCTTTGTCAATACAAATTACACATACAGTACAATATGCAGTAAAATGCTTAGTTGCTCAACTCTTTGAGATGAATATAAAGGGACAATAATAATACATACATAACTTTATAAATTCAAAAATCATTAATAGAATTATAAATATGTCATAACTAATAATAATAATAATGCAGGTCTCAAGAGTGAAACCAAAAGCCTTATCACAGCCTTTCAAGATCAGGCCTTGAACACCCGGCATCATCAGAAGCATACCACAGGCACACCAGTCAATATCAATAGCTGAGTGTGTGTGGTGAAACTGAGGAGACCAACAGCTACATAGTGTCCGGATGCCATGTACTGGCCATGAAGGAATACCATTAACATCACAAAAATGTCAGTGTGTACCTACTGTATGCTAGGACTATGCCAATAGCCTGGTGTTCCGATGATGGACTAGTCATCAGGAAGATGAGACGTGCTGAATTCTCCTCTCGGCTACTCACAAACTTCTACAGATCCGCTATAGAAAGCATTCTCTGTCACAGTATGACAGTGTGGTACGGCAGCTGCACAGCACAGGACAGGAAGTACTTGGCACGGGTGGTGAGAACAGCACATTAGATTGTGGGATGTCCTCTCCTAGACCTGCACTCTGTATATGCAGACCCACGCACACAGATCACTGGTCTCTGCAGGTGTACTACCTCAGGAAAAGTCTGGACTTGATGATGTTTTATTGCTGCTGTCTTTTATACTTATGTTTATTTTCTTATTTATAGTGTATTGTGTATTTTAAGTATTCTGCCTTGAAGCCGAGTCCTACCAACAAACATTTTGTTATGTGTATGCATAATGACAATATCATAATGATAATCTATCTATCTATCTATCTATCTATCTATCTATCTATCTATCTATC
>JANRMT010062835.1:33124290-33136811 GCA_026402145.1 Polypterus bichir lapradei | reverse complement strand
ATAGATAGATAGATAGATAGATAGATAGATAGATAGATAGATAGATAATACTTGATTTGTCCCCAAGAGAAATTAAACTTTACAGTAGCTCATGAAACTCCACAATATGAAAACAATGTGTCTGTGTGTCCATCCAGTTTCTATGTCTCTGTCACTCCAACAGATGTTGTAATGCATACATTAGCATTATTTTTACAAATCCTAAACCAAATGGCATATAATAGGGACATATGCACTGTATTTGTCATTCCAACAGACGGCATGTCACAAACATTTATAGAAATGCCTTTTATTACTACAAATGCTTGTGATGTGCCATGTACTGAAATGACAAATGAATTGCATTATATTACTACATGCATTACAAAGTACATTCCACTAGATTGTGTACTGCAAATGCTAACGCTGAGATCTATGTTGATTATGTAGATTTCAACCTATCTTAGATGGGTAGCACAGCTAGTATTACAGATATTATATACACCCACAACCACCACAACACACTCAAGAACATTTGACTTGGATACTAAGAGAGTGGCTACCATCTGATAGCAGCCTTGTAGGTGGTAATAAGATTTAGTCATACTGTATCTACACAGTTGTGCCACAGGTTTACATTTAGAGGCATTCACATTTGGATTGAGGTCCAGCACAAATGCAGCATACTAACAGATGTGTATTCCTTCTAAAATTCCCTGGTTAAAGTCACCATCGTTCTTTGGTCATAATGATTCATCATTAGAGTGTGTCACAGACGGCTGGGGTTCTTACCCGGCCGGGATGTCTAGAAGGACCAGAAGCTGGCATTAAAAGCTTCCGGGTCAGGAGGACACAACCGCCCTGGAGCAGGAGAGGACCACGGGAAAGGAAGAAAGACTTTCCTACTCGTTGGGACCCGTGGCCACCACCAGGGGACGCTTTAAGCCTCCTGGAACCCGGGAGAACATTACTTCCGCCACACTTGGCAAGATGGCGGAGGAACCTGCCAGGGATACCCGGAGTGCTTCCAGGGCAAAGGGCAGCACTTCCGCCACACCAGGAAGTGCTGCTGGAAGTTCATTCCCAGCCACCTGGAATGCATCCGGGCGGGAATAAAAGGGCCCGCCTCCTAACAGTCGGGGAGCTAGAGTCGGGAGAGGGAGCAGGACGAAGCTCCCAGGAGGAGATTGGCGACTAACTGTGGTGATTATTGTTGTGTGCTTTGTGTCATGTTTGGGACTGTGTTTATTTGATGTTAAATAAACGTGTGAACTTTATAAAGATGTGGTCTCAGACTGGTGGTGTCCGGGCAAGTATCACAAGTGTTAGTAATGGACTAAATTGTTTCCGTTGCTGAGATAGTAAATATTAACAAAGATGATGTAACTTATCATGTCTAGATTACACATTTTGGTTCTAATTGTAATGTCCACGCTCCTTTACCATTGCTCATTCACATAGATGTCCAGTACCCCTCGTGCTTTTTCCACTCTGTCTGATCTTATCAGATGAACCTGTCCAGCATTAAAATAGCATCTGAAATTAGACTTTTAAGACAGTTCTCCACATTACCCAAAATGTTAGAACTCCTGAGCTCACCATCACTTACCATGAGATGTGACAGTTGATCCAACATATGCAAAAGCAATTAAACATTCCTCATTATATGGAGGGAGGCCAGATCTGAAACCTTTCTTCTTGTGTCCTTACGGAGTGTTTGCCATTTTTATCTTTGGATGAGCTGAGTACAGGAATATTTAATATCTCTCATTTTGCGTTCCTCAGAGTTTCTTACCTTCTCAGATAGTTGAGTATGCATTTCTAAGTGAGTGGGTTCTATGACTGACTACCATCTTATTCAGCAGTGTTATTGCCTTTATGCTCAATGAGTCCTGGGTAGACTCTGGTTCACTACTACCCTGTGCTGAATTAGCTATCTTCAGAAAATGAATTAATTGGTCAGGAATTAATAAAAAATGAATATCTGTATGATGTATAAATGAGTGTGTCCTGCAATGGAAAAACACTTCATTAGAGGCTGAATCTTGCCTTGTGCTGATGGCCTACAGAATAGTGTCCAGCTTCCCATGAACTTGAACAGAAATACAAGTGTTAGGAGAAATGTAAGAATGAATGAAAATGAAATAGCAAAAGTGAATGTGGAAGTTAATGTGCTTTTCTATGGACTGATTTCTTTTCCAAAGTTGGTTCCAACCTTGTGCTTAATTTCCCCAGCTGCATGCTACCCACTTTGAAATTAATCAATTCAGAAAATGGATGCATGGATGAGCTTGGAGAACAAATGAAAAAAATACAAAATGCATGAATCCCTTCTGTAGATGTAATATTTCCCTTGTGCTCAGCAGATTTGGAGTAGACTCTACTTCCCCACAGCCCTATGGGTTGTGAAAACAAAAGATTACATAAGTGTGGATGAACAAGTAAGGGTGACCTGCAATAGATATCACTAGTTCCCGCATTGTGTTTGATGCTATCAGCATAGGCTAATAAAAAATGAATGAAATATAGGCATGATTTACTGATCACC
Source organism: Polypterus bichir lapradei (assembly GCA_026402145.1). Taxonomy (NCBI): domain Eukaryota; kingdom Metazoa; phylum Chordata; class Cladistia; order Polypteriformes; family Polypteridae; genus Polypterus; species Polypterus bichir. The sequence goes on along the minus strand of JANRMT010062835.1, from coordinate 33,134,284 downwards.
AACAGAAAAAGAACCAAAAATATAAATAAATCAAGGCTATAATATATATTTAACAAAGTGCATAATTAAGCCTTTATATTAAAGTCACTTTTCCACTAAACGAGCATCTATTGTTTTAACATTTTCCAAGAAGATCAAATTAACCCAACATCACCCATACCCCCCAGCTTTACAAATCACACTGCTTTCAAATGACGGCATTTAGTGCAAGTGCGACTTCAAAGGAAACTGCAGAAAACCTGTGAAATGTGAGATTCATCCTTGTCTGCCAATGTAATCCTTTGGGTTTCGGCCTAATCGTCGCACAGCGTACTGCATGCAAACAAGCGATTACAGGGTAAACACTTGATTTACATGAGTCAGAGAAACAAACAGCAGCCCTCCTGACAAGACGCCTCAGCACCACAGTGGCTCTGCAGAGCACAGGGAAGTCATGTTTGTCAGGTCATTCCCACCCTGCCCCATCAATGTTCCATTTTTTCATCCTCAGATATGCTTTCTTACATTTGTTAAGCCAACACACTAAACATATTAATAAATCATGCAGTGTGACAGCTTTGATCCTTACATAAATTACTGTTGAGAAATATTCATACAAAGGATTTCCAAAACTGGTCTATATGGTGACGTCAACCTAAAGTGGAGGTGCATCTCTTTTTCCATATCTATTTTCTATTTCTCTTGTAAAAGTGTGCACAAATTATTTGAAGGGAATAACATCTCTAGTCAGAGGCTTAGCTAGGGTTTTCAGCTCCCGGAGACAACTGAAGATTTCACGCCCCCTCCTGTTTGCCAAAATGCAATGGGGAAGGGAAAGAAAATTTTTAAAAATGTATTTAAAATAATAGTATTTTAAGAAAAAAATTTCACATGTTTTATATATATATACTCAGCAAAAAAAGAAACATCCCCTGACTTTCAACTGTTTTTACTTTCAGTAAACTTAATGTGTAAATATTTGTATGAACACTAAAAGAGTCAACACCATAAGACATAAACTAAAAATGTTTCACAATGTGTCCCTGAATGAAGGGAGGCTCAAAATCAAAAGTACCAGTCAGTATCTGGTGTGGCCACCAGCTGCTTGAAGTACTGCAGTGCATCTCCTCCTCATGGACTGAACCAGATTTGTCAGTTCTTGCTGTGAGATGTTACCCCACTCTTCTACCAAGGCACCTGCAAGTTCCTGGACATTTCTGGGGGGAATGGCCCTAGCCCTCACCCTGCGATCCAACAGGTCCCAGACGTGCTCAATGGGATTGAGATCTGGGCTCTTCGCTGGCCATGGCAGAACACTGACATTGCTGTCATGCAGAAACTCACGCACTTTTTGCCACTCCTGTCTGGTCCAGCGAAGGTGGGTTTGTGCCCATAGGCGGCGTTGTTGCTGGTGATGTCTGGTAAGGACCTGCCTTACAACAGGCCTGCAAGCCCTCAGTCCAGCCTCTCTCAGCCTATTGCGGACAGTCTGAGCACTGATGGAGGGATTGTGTGTTCCTGGTGTGACTCGGGCAGTTGTTGTGGCCATCCTGTACCTGTCACGCAGGTGTGATATTCGGATGTACTGATCCTGTGCAGGTGTTGTTACACGTGGTCTTCCACTGTGAGGATGATCAGCTGTCCTTCCTGTCTCCCTGTTGCGCTGTCTTAGGTGTCTCACAGTGTGGACATGGCAATTTATTGCCCTAGCCAGATCAGCAGTCCTCATGCCTCCCTGCAGCATGCCTAATGCACGTTCACGCAGATGAGCAGGGACCCTGGGCATCTTTCTTTGGGTGTTTTTCACAGTCGGTAGACAAGTCTCTTTAGTGTCCTGCGTTTTTAGAACTGTGACCTTAAATGCCTACTTTCTGTAAGCTGTTAAGGTCTTAACGACCATTCCACAGGTGCATGTTAATTAATTGATTATGGTTAATTGAACATGCATGGAAAACATTGTTTAAACAATTTACAATGAAGATCTGTAAAGTTATTTGGATTTTTAAAACATTATTGTTGAAATACACAGTCCTGAAAAAGGGACGTTTCTTTTTTTGCTGAGTATATATATATATATATATATATATCTTCTTTCTTTGCAACTCATGGTTGTTAAATAAACTTAATAAAGTTTGTAATTTTGCAATTTTGCAGCATCTTTTCTTGCAAAAATCAAGAATATTTATATAATAATTAAAAATGTATATATTACTTATCCCTTAAACTATGTTGTCTGAAACATTGAAAAAAATAGATACCACTATGAAAGAATGCATGAGATCCTAATTATTTTATTGTAATTAAAAAGTCAAATGTTTGTACGTGTTTGTATAATTTAATAAATAAAAAGTCTCCGAAAATGATAACGCTGCCTCGTGTTCTTTAAAATCTAAATCCGTCATTAGTTTATGTAAGAAAAAATTTGTTTCCACATTTAAAAATGATTTTAAAGAAAGTATATAGCAAATTATAAAGCAAAATAGTTATATATTTATAAAAACTGCATTACTTACAATTTATTTGTACGAAAATATGATGGGGAAACATCTAGACTTTTGCAGCCATCTACTAGAATACTTCACCACAGCCCAATCAATTTTCTATCAAACACATAAACACAAATCCCTTGGCACACAGTAATAGCGTTTGCAACAACTTAGACAATGATACACTAATGCCTCATGTCAGTCGCGCGACATGTTTAATAACGTCAAAAATGTTTCTGGGTGGGAGTCAAGCATGTTAGAGTAGTGGAGGGGATAAATTATTGTCTGTTGAGTATATAGAAGTAATGCATGCTTTGAAATCAGAAAGAGACAAAAAACATAGGAAAAAGATATCCTCATACTGATGGAGCGATGGACTGAGTATACAAATGTTTTTTATTTACTTTTTAGTGCATTTCAGAATGGAAAACATTTCATTCTAAAATTTCGTAACATCAATTTGGTGCCCCCTGGATGCTTTGCCCGGGGACAGATGTCCCCCCTTTCCCCCACCTAGCTACACCACTGTCTCTAGTACTGTGTTTCTTTTAAGCTTTAAAAGAATACTCCACCCAAAAATGATATTTATTTTATGTTACTTTCCCTATGTACAGTAGTCTGTAGTGATGGCCAAGAAAAATTTTATTTTTATGCAGATTGTAGCTAACAAATGCAATCTAATATAACAGGGGTCTATAGTGAACAATGCTCACACCATCACATGTATTTTTACTAAAATATTCTTAAATAAATAATTTCTTGGAAAAAAGTGTTGTGAACGAAAATGTAAAATGTAACACACCCAAATGTGCCTAAGCACTTGAAATGAAGACATGTCTTACTCATTGGTCAGGAGTCCACCCCACCAACAGCTAATTCATTGGATAACACTGTGCTTCCCAAGATATCAACAAAAAGTATTATTGTTATTATTATTATTATTATTATTATGTTAAACAATCCTGAGGTACCTCAGCTGTGGCTCACTGCTATGAATGTAAGTATAATAACAAGAGAAGAGGTCTGCAATTCAAATGCTCATTCATATTTGAGTGTGTTCCATTTACATTTTTCATAAGGGGTTTATTTAACAATATTTTAGTTAAAATATGTGTGCTTGGGACATTTTGAGCATATTGCTGGACAACTTGACTTGAGGATTATGAGACACAAGTAACGTGAGATTTTCTCGTGGATGTTATGATATTGTTTGTTATTGTCTAGCATTGCTCACCATAGAGCCCTTATCTATACTAATAAAAGGCAAAGCCTTCTCTGACTGACTGACTGACTCACTGACTGACTCACTCATCACTAATTCTCCAACTTCCCGTGTAGGTAGAAGGCTGAAATTTGGCAGGCTCATCCTTACAGCTTACTTACAAAAGTTGGGCAGGTTTCATTTCGAAATTCTACGTGAAATGGTCATAACTGGAACCTATTTTCATCCATATACTGTAATAGACTGCAGCTCGATGGCCGTGGGAGGCGGAGTTGCGTCTTGCATCATCACGCCTCCCATGTAATTGAGTGCCTGCCCATAAAAGGTAAATATTCGTGGGTGGAGGACTGTGCTTAGTATATTCATAAGTAAATTATGGATTTAGTATTCTGTAAGGATTTAGTATTCTGTAATAATCAGGATAGAATTGAGGGTGTAGATGTGATTGAATCACTAGGGTCAAGTGACCATAATGTAATACAGTTCTCAGTATTTTGTAATAGTATGGATGCAAAGACTAAAATTGTTAAGTTGAACTTTGGTAGGGCTAATTTTGAGAAGATGCGACAAAGTCTAAGTAGGATAGACTGGGATAAGCTTTTAAGTGTAGAGACAGTCGAGGAGCAGTGGAACAGGTTTAAAAATGTTTTACATGTAATGCAGGACAGATGCATACCTAAATTTGGAATTAATAGGAAACTAAAAAAAAACTCCACGATGGATTAATAAAGATTTAAAAAAGAAGTTGCAAAGGAAAAAACTGCGGTATAAGGCATATAAGACTAATGACTGCAAAGTGAATTGTAGAGGGTATGAGAATATGAGAGCAACCATTAAGAAGGATATCAGGGAGGCTAAAAGACAGTTGGAGAGGAATACAGTAATCCCTCCTCGATCGCGGGGGTTGCGTTCCAGGCCCCCCCGCGATAGGTGAAAATCCGCGAAGTAGAAACCATATGTTTGTATGGTTATTTTTATATATTTTAAGCCCTTATAAACTCTCCCGCACTGTTTATAAATATTCCCCGCAGAGTTATACAGCATAATCCCTTTGTATTCTCTTAGATATTAGGTAAGATTCATTGAAATTATGTATATAAACACACTGTTTATATACAGTAAAACCTAAATATTATTTTAAAGATATTGAGTGTCTCCGATATCACATATGTTACAGCCATTACGATAGACAGGTCACCAGCAATAAATACGTACAATGCAAGAAAAATAGTATACAGTAAATGTGTACAGTGACACTAAACGTACGTACATGTACTAAGCACTGTAAGAAGAAAATTAATTATGGTTACTCACCAACAATGACACGATGACTTGTCCGATAACAATGAGTTTAATTTTACTGCTCAACAAAGGAGAGCGTTACAGCTCTACTAAAGGAGCCACTTCAGGCGATTGTGTAGCACTGCCGTTGTTCTTCTTCTGGCAGTCTTCAATCCAAATCCCTAAAGCAGATTCCATCCAGACTACTGCCTTATTACATCCACTTACAACTCGTTTTGCACCCTGGTTAAAAGGACACTGCAGCCGTAGATCTTATATTCCTTTCCTACTTTTTAAATAAAAAGAATCGTAGCCTTCAACAAATCCAAAACGTTTACCTTTTCGGCAATCGTTAACATCTTCTTCTTGCGCTTGGGCACGGCCCCTGAAGCAGTAGCAGATTGTTTTGGAGCCATAATGAAGGGCTTGACTATGCACAAAGATAAACACTAAAGAGCACAACTCTTTACACAGCGAAACAGGTTGATGCTGAATGAGCGAGACGAAACTTCCTGGTTAACACTGCATTCAGCAGGCAGGAGCTCAACTGCGTGCTCTGATTGGTTAGCTTCTCAGTCAGGCGAACTTAACTGCGTGCTCTGATTGGTTAGCTTCTCAGCCATCCGCCAATAGCGTCCCTTGTATGAAATCAACTGGGCAAACCAACTGAGGAAGCATATACAGGAAGTAAAAAGACACATTGTCCGCAGAACCCGCGAAGCAGCGAAAAATCTGCGTTATATATTTAGTTTTGCTTTCATATTAAAATCCGCGATAGAGTGAAGCCGCGAAAGTCGAAGCGCGATATAGCAAGGGATTACTGTATAGCAGATAAGGCGAAAGAAGATCCCAAGAGATTCTTTCAGTATTTTAGTAGTAAAAAAACAGTCAAGGAGGAGGTCAAGTTCATCAGGAATAGTAAAGGGGAATTAAAAGATACAGACAATGAAATAGCAGATGCCCTAAACTTACATTTTTCTGAGGTGTTTACAAGTGAGCGAGTGGATAACCTCCCAGAGGTAAACGCAACTACTAAGGAGGTACTGAGGGATTTGGAAATTGAAGAGGGAGAAGTGCTGCTCAGATTAAATAAACTGAAATCAAACAAATCACCAGGCCCAGATAATATTTATCCTCGTGTTCTTAAGTAGGCTAGTGAGTACATATATAAACCCTTGACACATATTTTTGGGAAGTCACTGAGCACTGGAGAGATTCCGAAGGACTGGAAAATGGCAAATATCATCCCATTATATAAAAAGGGTGACAGGGCAGATCCAAGCAACTATAGGCCAGTAAGCTTAACATGCATCACAGGAAAATTAATGGAAGGAATTATTAAGGATAAGATTGAGCAACACATGGCAAGGACAGGAGTTATTCTGACCAGTCAGCATGGGTTCAGAAGAGGAAGGTCGTGCTTTACTAACATGGAATTCTATGAGGTTGCAACAAAAGCATACGATCAAAGTGGAGCATATGATATTATTCATCTGGACTTTCAGAAAGCATTTGATAAGGTGCCATATGAGAGGGTGGACATCAAGTTAAAAGAAGTGGGAGTTCAGGGTGATGTTTTTAGATGGGTGCAGAATTGGCTCAGACACAGGAGGCAGAGGGTGATGGTGCGAGGAACCTCATCAGAACTGGCCGATGTTAAGAGTGGTGTTCCACAGGGGTCAGTGCTAGGGCCGCTGCTATTTTTAATATATATAAATGATTTAGATAGGAATATAAGTAACAAGCTGGTTAAGTTTGCAGATGATACCAAGATAGGTGGATTAGCAGATAATTTGGAATCTGTTATATCATTACAGAAGGACTTGGATAGCATACAGGCTTGGGCAGATTTGTGGCAGATGAAATTTAATGTCAGTAAATGTAAAGTATTACACATAGGAAGTAAAAATATTGGGTTTGAATACACAATGGGCGGTCGGAAGATCGAGAGTACACCTTATGAGAAGGATTTAGGAGTCATAGTGGACTCTAATCAACTTCCCAACATTGTTCAGAAGCCATTAAGAAGGCTAACAGAATGTTAGGTTATATAGCACGATGTGTGGACTACAAGTCCAAGGAGGTTATGCTCAACCTTTATAATGCACTGGTGAGGCCTCATCTTGAGTACTGTGTGCAGTTTTGGTCTCCAGGCTACAAAAAGGACATAGCAGCACTAGAAAAGGTCCAGAGAAGAGCGACTAGGCTGATTAGAGGGCTACAGGGGATGAGTTATGAGGAAAGAATAAAAAAGCTGAGCATTTACAGTTTAAGCAAAAGAAGATTAAGAGGTGACATGATTGAAGTGTTTAAAATTATGAAGGGAATTAGTACAGTGGATCGAGACTTGTATTTTAAAATGAGTTCATCAAGAACATGGGGACACAGCTGGAAACTTGTTAAGGGGAAATTTCGCACAAACATTAGGAAGTTTTTCTTTACACAAAGAACGATAGACACTTGGAATAAGCTACCAAGTAGTGTGGTAGACAGTAAGACGTTAGGGACTTTCAAAACTCGACTTGATGTTTTCTTGGAGGAAACAAGTGGATAGGACTGGCGAGCTTTGTTGGGCTGAATGGCCTGTCCTTGTCTAGAATGTTCTAATGTTCTAATGTTCTAAAAATATTTGAATCACAAACTGATGTTAATTATATTTTGTCCATGAATACTTATTAAATAATTCCAAATAGTCTGTCCGCTTCCTTTCATAGCTTTTCCGATGGTTGTGCTGCTTCCAGGCATGTATTTTCGTATTTAAGCATCACATTTCAGCCATCATTTGTTGCCAGGCAGAGAGGCCTTCACAATCCGTTGTGCAGGCACTCTAACACTGAATAAATGTCGATTAACCTGTTGCTTCAACCAATCAGATTTTGAGTTGGTGTCAGTAGGGGCCTCTAGCAGGCGTACGGCAACGTCACCGTATTCAGACCCATTGATTGGATAGAAGCCGATATGAGGAACTCTACGAGGCCACTGAACGCACCGCAGGCGCTCTGAGCGCAAGATCCTCGCGCGCACTACGGCCAACTCCATGACAGGATTCTGGACAATATTATTTGCCAGACACAGACCAGATTTCAAGACCACGAAAACCTGATGTTTCTCACGCTCCTCGAGCCCCAGAAGTTTCGGGAATACAAGAAAAATTTCCCTCATGCAGCCTTCTCCAGTTTAACACAAGAGCCACGGAGCGGTTTTTGATCTGTCTAAAAACAGAACTGACTGTAATGTATGCCATGGATGATTTTGCAGGAAAATCTCCCACTGATCTCCTTGACTCCTTGAATCTGAATGAGAGCATGGGGCAGCTGTTCATATTGGTATATTTGGCGGTGACCATTCCCGTGTACACTGCTTCTGTCGAGCGGACATTTTCAGCCCTAAAGCGAATTAAAACTTATGCCAGAAATACGACAGGGCAGGTTCGACTTTCAGCATTAGCTTCGATGGCGATAGAAAGGGACTTTTTGATGGAATTAAAGCGCACGGATAATCTGTATGACAGAGTAATTGAACTGTTTTTGAGGAAAGAGAAGAGGATGGATTTTGTTTACAAATAATCCGAATTTTAGGTGAGAAAAATGTTGCGATTTTCCTAAAGAATACTGCAAGTTTATGACTTATTATTGATGTTTTTTATGTGTGTTGCGGCTGTGGCTGCAGTAGAAAGGAACTTGTTCACCCCTGGTTTGTCTATTCAATAAAGGCATTTATTGTGGCTACAAAAGTTATCTATCTGCGCTGCAGCGGCTCTTTATACTGTATTTCTGCATATTAAGATGGTTTTTATAACCATAAATTAGTTTTTGAGGGGCGGGTTGATTCTGACGGAGCACTACTGAAGGCCTAGGTGTGAGATGCACAGGCCGCCAATGGACCAGATGATACGTAAATTTGATGAACATTACAACCCGAAAATAAACAAAACTGTAGAGAGGTTCACATTATACTTCTCACAGTGCGTCTCTCTAAATCCTCCGTGCAAGAACATTATCATAAGGCTTAACAATCTTATTGTTACACCTTCTACGTGCACCGAACTGTCCTTATTACGAAGTTTTCCTTGCTTTACCGCTGGCTGCTTCTTTCCATTCACCTTCCTAGCTCTTTATTTAAACACTTTTTCTTCTCACTTTTCAGCTCCTTCGATGTTTTCTCCCTTTTCGTTCAAAATACGCGCCTCCTTGCCTTTTTTCAGTCAGCTCCCCTTACGTCACAACATGGTACGTTTAGCACAAGTTAAAACCGGGAATGCCTGTTAAACATCTTAGATTCATGAGTAGCGATTTGCGTGGTGAACACTTCGATGAATGAAACCTGTTATCTTTACAACGGCTGACAAACACAGAATGTAACTTCATAACAACACGTCCTCCAAATACGAACCTGATTGAAAGAAATAATGATAATCAAATCCTTGATGACAGCAACACTCATAACAGTCACAAAACAATTACATTGACAATCAGGTTATGTTATTTTTAAAATGTTTCCTTTTCTTTTTCATAACTTCTTTAACACACTACTTCTCCGCTGCGAAGCGCGGGTATTTTGCTAGTATATCATAAAATGTATTACCTCTGTTCTACATGAAAACATGAGATTAAAAATCTTTTCTTGGCTATCACTGCAAACTACATGAGGTAAGTAACATACTCTATACGTCAAAAAAACCAAATCAAATCCACCGTGATTCAATACTGTAGAACAATAAAATGTCAAAATGTCTAAGATGGTGAATATTTTAATAAATACTTTTATATTTTTTATATGTAGATATATATACAAAGGTGAGCAAAAGTAGGTTTACAGTTGTGAGCATGTGAGGCTGCCAACTTGAGCACTTACAAGATTGCACCTAAATGCACTATGCTGTTGTCACATTCTTTTGAGCTAGTAAAGTTAATAAAGCTACTCAGTTCATAAAGCTATGGCAATAATGTGTACAGTGGGTACGGAAAGTATTCAGGCCTCCTTCAATTTTTCACTCTTTGTTATATTGCAGCCATTTGCTAAAATC
>JANRMT010062835.1:33085561-33119290 GCA_026402145.1 Polypterus bichir lapradei | reverse complement strand
GATTTTAGCAAATGGCTGCAATATAACAAAGAGTGAAAAATTGAAGGGGGTCTGAATACTTTCCATACCCACTGTATGTGTGTGTCTGTGTGTATCTGTGTGTTTGTGTGTGTGTATATATATATATGTATGTGTGTATGTATACTATATATATATATATATATACTGTATATGTGTATGTTTGTGCATATATATTGTGCCGAGTGGTGACTGCCCTGGTGGCTTTGGGGACCACGGGAACAGAGCTTAAAAACTCAACCCTATAGGGGCCCGTGGTCACCGCCAGGGGGCGCCCCAGGAGCCCTGGCCCTCAGCACTTCCGCCACACCCGGAAGTGCTGGGGGGGAGAAGACCAGAGACACTCGGAGTGCTTCCGGGTGCACAGTCGGTACTTCCGCCACACCAGGAAGGGGCGGCAGAAGCTCATAAGGAGGCACCTGGAGCACATCCGGGTGTGTATAAAAGGGGCCACCTCCCTCCATTCGATGGCTGGAGTTGGGTGGAAAAGGACAGAGCTCAGAGGAGAGGAGTGGAGGCGGTCAGGAAGAAGGAGAAGAGGCATTGTGTGAAGGGCCTGGACTTTGGGGTGATTGGTGCTGCGGCACTGGTTTTGTGTGTGTAAATATTGTAAATAAACATGTTGTGGTGCTTTAAAATCATGTCTACCTGTCTGTGTCCGGGCTGTTCCCCACAATATATATGTGTGTGTGTGAGTGTGTCTGTGTGTATATATATATATATATATGTGTGTGTGTGTGTGTGTGTGTGTGTATACAATATTATGTACAGTATATATACTCTACAATTATAAGAGCAGTACTTTTGTATGCTAGTGAAGTATGGGAGAGGAAATTATCAAGGACTATTGAAACACATGGATCTGTGCTCGCATGCATTTCTCTGTCTTGCCATTCTTGCATTCTGTATCCCACACTCGAAACTCTGATCTAGAAACACTAGACCCCTGATTGCATGCATCTCTCCACCTTTGTCATTCCTATATTCTGTATGCACACTTTATGATCAGCACTCAGGGCTGTTCTTCTTCTTCTTGCTGCTATAGTGCTCTTTTCATGTCATTGGCCTCTGACACTCAGTAGACGTTGCTGGTTTTCTTTTTCAACCCACTATGTCTCTTCATTTGCCTATCACTTTGCAATGAGAAACCCACAAGTGCAGGTCAGTTGGCTCAGTTTGGTGTCACCTCAGAAATCTTTGAGTTATATGTTGTAGAACAGATCAAGTCATAAGCTTTTGATCAAGATAAAGGTTCTAGCCCCAGTAGTTCACAAGTAATCACATGATAAACAGACAGACCTTAGCATTTTATATATATATATATATATATATATATATATATATATATATATATATAGATTAAGGAATCACAGTATTGTTGTTAAGTGAGCAATGTATAGAATAAGTAATGAGCTGAAACAAGTAGAACCCACCCTGGTTAGCATCATAAGAAACAAATGGATCAGGTGGCTAGAAAATATGAAAGCTTGTAGGTTACCCAGAAGGGCAGTGGATAGTTATCTAGGAGGACAAAGAAGGAAAGGAAGAATGAAAACAAGATGGCTAGATAATGTTACTGATGACCTCCAGGAAATTAGTGTATATCATTAGGTAAGAACAGCTAGTGAAAAGGAAGTGTTGAGGAGGTTAAGGGTCTTGATGAGGAGATATTACATACAGTATGCTGTTAGCCACAAGACATCACATGAAAACACAGCAAACAAGAACTAGCACACACTAATCAAGAGGTCACTACAAATTATTGGAATCCCCCCTTTTTGTAAACAGAGCAATCAGGCCATTACTGGTAAGTGTAGGCCAGTAAATGGAACTTTCATCACAAGAAAACTAATGAAAGCAATGGAGGGCAGATAGCTCTGGGGAGACACAGTTCTATGAAAATGTCAGAGCTTTATGAGGAAGCATCAAAAACATTTGATTGCCCTAGAGTGTAGGATATTATTTTTCTTCTCTATCAAAGAGCTTTTGATAGAATATAACATGAGAGGCAAGTAATCAGTCTACAGGTGGCAGGAATCCAGGGCACAGTGTACAGACAGGTTGGCTAAAACACACGAAACAACTGTTTATTGTACCAGGAACTTTAACTGAATATGTTCAGGTCAACAATGTGGTGGAACAAGGGTGATGCTCTTTTAAAATTGATAAAAATGATATATAATAATGTAAAAAAAAACTGGCCAAATTAGGAGATGACACTTATTTAAGTCAAATTGTCAAAATCATTACCAGTAGATTTAGGACTGGGAAATGAATTTCCAAATAAAGTATATAAATATAAAATCCTAAGTATAGAAAGTGCAAATATTAAACCTTGCTACACAATGGGTCACACCCAGATTGTTCTGTCTGAATCTTAAGTCTGGCTCTTGTCTTCTCGGAATATGAATGTTCTCTCCATCTATGCATATATTTTATTGTTCACTGGTTTCTTCCCACAACCCAAGGACATAAATACTCTTATTTGACCTTAAACTGAAATTTGCAAATTAAAAGTACACAATGGGGATTTCTGAGACTCAAAACTTTGACTTACAAGAAAGGCCTGGGAGTCCCAGTAGACTCATCATTATCCCAGCGAAAGGATGTAGTAAAATGATTAAAAATCCTAAGGTGACATTTGGTCAAGTCTCATGCTGTGTGGGGTAAAAGTCCAGAGGTGTTACTCCTACACTCCTGCGTAGCACATTTGTGAAGCTTACTTTAAAATCCATTCTTCAACCCACACACACTGGCATTGGAAAAGTTGGTCCAAAGTACATTTCACTCAAATGTTAGGAAATGTTTATTCAAAGAGAAGATTACAGATGCATAAAATGAGTTACCAAGGGGTATATCAAGTGACAAAAACAGTGTAACTATTTTGGGTCTTCTGAACCCTTTACATCCTTTTCAGTGTGTGTTGGGACTCTCTTGATTCTGGGGTTCCAACCAGTCAAGTAGGACACCTATGCCAGGAAAAGACTTGGGAATAGTAAAATGGGGAGTTTAAAATCTTGCCGTGGCATTCTTAGGTGAATAAAGTTGAATAGTTAATATATACTGAATGGCCTTTAGTTATAAAAAGTTTCAGCAGAGACAGATTTAATTGCACTACTGGGCCAAAGCATATTGTTAAGGATAAAACTTTACTCTAAAAACATTATAGTAGGCTGTCTTTTTGGTATAATGTTTAGCATTTCCGTGTCTCAAATCCAGAGTTATAGGTTTCAGTTCTGCACCTGTTTGTGTGACATTTACATGTTCTCCATGTGTCCATTTATTTTTTTCTTTGGGGATACCCTGGTTTTCCTCTGACATCCTCAAACATATGTAGGTAAGGTCAATTTGTGTTTTATCTCATCTTGTCTTATCTCTTCTTCTCAATCGCTTTTCCCGGTGAGGGTAGTGGTCAAGCTGGTCAACCCAGGCATTCTCAAGCCACCTAAGACATATAATCCCACCAGCACATCCAGGGTCTGTCATAAGGTCTCTGCCACTCAGGGGACAACCTTACAACATACCCAAACCACCTCAACTGACTCCTCTTGATTCAGTAAAGCAGCAACTCTAGTCTAAGGCTCTCTTTGAATTGCTGAGCTTCTCACCCTAATAATGGAGTGTAGGCCCAGCCACCCTGCAATGAAACCTCACAATCTTACTCTTCCGGTCATTACCCACAACTCATGATTCCAGTAACCCAAGAATTTTATGTTAAGACTCAGCTCCCACTTCACCACCACAGCTGCTTTAGCTTCAGTCCCTTTTTCCATCAGTTGTGAACAAGATCCTCAGATACCAGAAATCCTCCACTAAGGACAGTTGTCCCCCACGCTCACCTGGAGAGAGCAATGCACGTTTATCCAGGAGAGAACCATGACCTCAAACTTGGAGATGCTGGTCCTCATCTCAGCTGCTTCCAACTTGGCATCAGAGAATCGCTCTGGTGCGTGCTGAAGGTCACAGTTAGATAAGGCAAAGAGGACAACATCATCTGTATACAGCAATTATATAGCCTTCCCAACTGGACACCCTCACAGCATCGGCTGTGCCTCGATATTGTGTCCATGAAAAACAAAAACAGGAGCAGTGATGAGACACAGCCTTGATGGAGTCTGACACCCACAGTGGATGAATTTGTCTTAACACCACATATTTGGACAAAACTCTCATTGCGTTTATAGAAGGAACAAATAGCATGTAAAAGTGGCCTTGTTATACCATATTCATGCAGCACCTCCACAACACATGCCAAGGTACACGGCCATATGCCTTTTGTAGATTTGGAGTCATGCACCTTCCAGCAACTGCGTTTTAATTAAATATGAATTAAATTACATTACTGTTTAATTAAAATTGCTATTTTAACTGTGTTTTAATTACCAACAAATTATTATCTTCTATCTGTCTTAAGAAGTAATGGTTGTACTAGGTGGTCTTCCCTATATTGCCCAGATTCTCACCCTATTATAGAAAAGTGGATCTAGCATCTCTGAGCAGGAACCTCATTTTGGCTTCTTGTACTCACAATCTCATTCTTTCAGTCACTACCTAGAACTCATGAGGATGATGTTGAAGTTCCAATACACTAAAAGTATTTGTAAAATGTTCAGTGCAGCATCAGTTTGTTGGTCAAGCTCACGTTCATCTTTGCCTTCACACATGAACAAGACCCCGAGGGTGTTTGAACTTCTTTATGTTGCTCACACCTTATCTAAAGAGGACAAGCCACTCTGTTTTAGGGGAAGACAAAGACATAAGGTTTGAAGGTGCTACTTTTCATCCTACTGGTGAACAGGAGAATATTATCTGAAAATAACTAAGATTCAACCATTAGCTTCCAAAACTGTACACTCTACAAGCTACAGCTTCATGTTGTAGAGCTGTGCCACTGTGGTGGTCACCACTTTGCATGCCATTGGATCGTTGCTCTTCTAGGTAACTCACAGTCCTTAAAAGGACCATTCATTATTGTCGCACTAGTTGGAATACATGCAACAGCGGTAGGCTTTCCCTTTTTATAGGTTCGACAGCTGGTTCTGAAGTTGCTCATTTGCTTGAAGGAATGCCAGCTCCTGAAGTTGGTGACTCCTGACTGAAGTAACTTGTCAGTGCCATCACATAACACTTTGAACTCCTTGCAAAGAAATCACAGTTCAAAGTGGCAGAGTGGTCTTCATTTCTGCTGCAGTCATGTGGCTGGTGACAAAGTCATATCATCAGGGGTTTTGGTTGCCAAGTGACACAAAAGTGCTGCACTATTGGATGGCACAGTAGGTGGTGTTGAATTCTGCGCTGTCATGGAGTACAGTGGTGGTGTTGAATGCTGCACTTGTGAGGAGAGATTTAGCCATTATATGCAGACTGGAAAACCTCCTTTTGTGGAGGTGCAGATGTACCAGTCTTTTGGCTGTTTCCTTCACTGCAATGACACTGTAAATGGTGTTCCATGTCCAGTTCTCAGCTTTGGGAGTTTCCCTCCACGGCTGCTCTCTAACGGGTCTACAATCTGTTTCATCATTTACATGCTGTCTCACCACTGACCCTGCCTCACTCTGCTCCTCTGGGGTCAGTAGCAACTCGATCTGCTACACTTTTCCCAGCTCCACAAGCCCAAAGATCCACCGGCAGCTGCACACCCAAGCCAATAAACCATAGCAGATCGAGAAGTAGTGGTGGCATTGCGGAGGCAGTAGTCTCTCAGATGACTTGCTTCCTGTATCAATACCGTAAACTGCATTTCAGATCCCAGATCTCAGCAATGAGACCCTCCAGCATCTCCTCTGAAGAGCTCAGCAAGTCTCTTTAAGGTAACACCCTGCTTACTCTTCCTGAGTCATCTTATTTGTAAATTTTCCAAATAATAAAATATTAATAACAACTCTAAACAATAGACAGGAAATTTGAGATATAATACATATTTAATATCTATATACACATTGTATATTTCAATTATCTCTCTATATATAAAATCCAACATCTGTCTGTATGTCTGTCCACTTTTCATGCGAGAACTACTTAACGGATTTAGATTGGGTTTCTTTCTATAATTTGCTTGAACATTCCAGCTGATTTTGCTACTTCTCTCATTGTGTGTCATAGTTCGCTTGCATCACCAATTTATTTGCATGAAATGAGACACGCAGCTTGGGCATTGCCCACCTCACTCACGCGCCAGCCTCGGGGTGTCCCTTACCTCCGCTTAGCTAGCAAATGAGAGAACTACTTAACGGATTTAGATCGGGTTTTTTTCTATAATTTTCTTGAACATTGCGATTGATTTTGCAACATCTCTCATCAAGCTAAGAATCAAATTTCGCTTGCAGAAGGGGGAAGGGGAAGCATGACATCAGGAGTAGGGAGCCATGCAGGACCCTCCTAAATGTCCTGTTTCACTATTACGTGGGTGGAACTGCAGGAAATGGCTAGTATATTAATTTATATAAAAAAAGAAAATGAATTGCTTATCTTAAAATAGTCTGTTATTCCTGAGCTTTTGACACCTATCAGATGTCATCATCAGAGTAATATATATGTGTGTGTGTGCATGTATGTATTGTGGCTGGGTGCAGTAACAACAGCTCCACAAAACAAATTGTGACACCACAAGAAAATATGGGGAGCCAACTGGGCCATCCCATTTAATGTTTTTAAGTCCAATGATAAATAAATGCCCTTGGGCATTCTAACCCATCAAATACTTGGGCAGAAATAAAATTAATCATCTCGTTAGCCACTGATGCTCAGTCAGTTTCTCAGGAGCTCCCTCTGGCAGGTGTCTCATTCCAAAATGATGCCTCCTTCCACGAAGCCCTAGCTTTTATGGTTAGTGAAGTGGAAGGGGTGGAGTTAGCAGCAGTGCCGGAGGGAAAAAAGATTAGGTCACCAAAAACTGAAATATAATGTCATTTTGAGGTTTACAAAATGTCCCCTATAAGAAAACAAGTAATTTATTGACAAGTTAATGGAAACTAATTAAGCTTTGAAAGATGATGCAACAATTCCTACCGGCTTCCCAACTTTTATCGATTACTTACAAACCCTCTAGTCTTTATACAAGCAGTGTTGGGAAAAAAAAACTTTGTTGCTATGCATTCTAAAGCATTATTTGGACAATACTGCACTGTATATTACTATTTTAATGGCAGTTAACAAAGGAAGACAGACAGAACATTATAATCCTTACAAGTGTAGGTCTTTCTTTCAGAGAAATTGCAAAGAAATCCGAGGTGTCACTGAGAACAGTTTCCTACGTCATCAATGAACCTGGAAACTGGGAAAACCTCAACTAGGAACAGGCTTTTCTGTACCTAAAACCACAATAGAATTAGAAGATAATTATCTGAGAGTCAACACCTTGCATGATAGGATTTGGTGCTAGGAATTCTTGTTTGAATAATTAAAGACCACCCTAGTTGTTATTTTGATTTAAGTTCTCAACAAGAACACAGATGAAAACTAAAACATCCATTTATACTTTGGGTGTCCACATAGCCGGAAAAGGTCTGTGTGTCGTAAATTGTGACAGCAGTAATGGACTGTGTGCCTCCAGATATTATATTTATGGCTACACGGCCCGATGAGCACCCACGCAAGTCAACTGTGCAAGTACTAGGCAACAAAACATGGACGCGTTCAATGAAAAGGTCAGCGTGCATGCATTAACGCAGTACCACACACTCACGATTGTACTATAAACAAAACACTGTGCGCATCCTCTGTCTGTGACCACGTCGGCTGCTGTTTGCATCTATTCAGTTTTGAAATGTAAATGTTCCGAGATGGTACATTTTACATGAACTTTAGCAAGTTTTTCTTCACAGTGAGAACCAAAGGCACATGGAATAAATTACCAAACAGTGTGGGAGACAGTAAAATGTTTGGGGACCTTTAAAAGTCAACTTGATGTTATTTTGGAGAATCTGGTTGATTAGGATTGACAAGGTTTGTCAGACTGAATGTCCTGTTCTTGTCAAAATTGTTCTGATGTTCTAATTGGAGTCATTAAGCACAGTGAAAACAGGCAAACTCCACAGCTGGCATCAAAGTGAGGTCCAGGCTAGGACAGGTGGGGTCACTGAGTCAGTTATAATATGTCTAGGGTAGCAGCCATGTTGAAGCATTTGTCATTATAAGAAACTGTAATTAACATTGCCAGGCTCTGAAACATACAAGTCTACATTCATTCAGTTGTATCTAAATGATTTCTGTATCGTCACTTTTTTTTGATGAGTTGTCTTTGAGACACTTTGCTTGTAGTACAGTATATGCTGGTTGTACTATGCATATGGTATCCACAATATTCATCTCTACACAAGGAGCAGCCCTGGATGAGTGCACAGTCACTGTAAACGTTCATGTGTTCTTCCATTCTTCAGAGGTCTAATTAAACTAATTATTATTCTAAAGATGAGTATTATCCAGTGATTAAAGGTCGAGTTTAAAAGACAACAACCAGTAGTCAGCAGGGAGTTGTCAGGAACAGATTGTGAAAGACTGACTGAGACATCTGCTCTGTCTGGACCGCGGTGTCCTTACAGACCGTATCGCTTTTTCTTGCGCCATTCATTTCAAAAATTGTGACCCACACACTCTGTAAATAAAAATAATCAGATAAGCCACTGGATAAATAAGCTGGTGCCATTCTGTGCTTTTGTGTCAGAAACCACTGTGAGTTAAATTTAACTTGATTCATTCCAAAGTTTTTTTTCCACATTGGGTTTTGCAGAAATTTATTTTTTTATTTGTTATTTACATTCTAACTTGACAACTTGTTATTTTGTAAGGCATAATGTTATATGGAGAAAAAATTACACAGAACTTGGGAGGACATGCAAGCTCAACAGAAACATTAATGTGGCTAGACTTGAGACCCAAACTCCTGCCTGGAGGTATATACATATATAATAAATATATAGGCATGTAAGCAGTTTCAATGCCTTTTAGATTCTTATGACTCCAGTGATGTCAAATTCAAAGTGAACTTTATTGTCCTCTCAACCAGTGTAACAACATGTTGTGCAAATAATAAATTAAAAATAGAATTAAAATTTAAAATTTTAAAAATTAAAAATTAAAACACAAACAAGACAAGACATTGTGCAAAGATATGTTGGTAAACATTCTCAAACTTAAGGGTGATGGCGCACCAATAGGCACAAGACAAGAAACACTCCTGGACAGAGAGACACGTCATTGCAAGACCCACTCAGGCACACAGGTCCTATTTAATTAACAAACATGTCTTTGGGAATCTGGGAGGAAAAATCAAACAGATGCAAGGAAAACATGCAAACTGCACACAGTTGGCCGAATGTCTGGTCAAATGGGTTCAAGAAGCAAGACCAGGAAGGTAGGTAATTGAAGTGATGTCAGTTGTGACATGGAAATCAATCTTCCATTCAGAAGAGAAAAACAGAAGGCATTAGAATGCAGTACCGAACCCTGGTTCAGCTGGTAATTACCATCACTAGAATTCTTAAATTGCCTCCCATGCACATGACACTCTGTATATTAGATCAGCTTTCCCCGAGTCCTACTTGGGGTTAACCATTATTAAATGGAATTCCGAGCCTGGGATATGCTAAGGGTTAATGCCAAGGAGGTTAAGATGTCTGATGATTTACTATTGGTTGTCGATTCTGGATATTATGTTGTTTTGTTTTTGCCAATCCTAAATGCAAATAACTTTGATTGTCTTATGAATGTGATTGATATACAAAGTACTGCCTTACAGTTTCATAGTTCCTACCTAAGGGGAAGGACTTTTTCAGTGAAGACGTTTGGCTTCTTTTCTTCTTCAGCGCCTATCACCTGTGGGGATTGTCAGGATTCCACCTTGGGCCCTGTTTTGTTTTCTTTGTATATGTTTCCTTTAAGTTAAATTTTTCAAAAATGTAACATTTCTTACCACAGTTATAAGGTTATATCTAACACTAAAATTGTATGAATTGATAAACACCATATTTACTTGTTTTTTGAAAGTTAAGCATTAAAAAATTTCTTCAGCTAATTGAAAATAAAATTGAAGTTGTTATAATTGGTTCTCCATAATCTTTGAGCAGTATAACTAACAGTTTAGGACCACTTTCAGGAAATGTGTGCACCCATTTCAGGAACCTTGGCGTCATTTGTAATCTAGATCTTAAATATCAAAAACAAACTAACAACATGGTAAACAGCAGTTTCTTTCAGCCTAAGAAGATTTTCAAGCTAAAATCTGTGCTTTCCTTTTAAGAACTAGAGATGGTTGTTCATGCTTGTATTTCATCTTGCTTGCCTTACTGTTATTCTCTCTATTTGGTTGTTAGTTGACCTTCCCTCTCCTGTTTGCAGCTGGTCCAAAATGCAGCTTCTCATCTACTGACTAGTTGTTGTGAACTAGGAGTCCCAAAGCACATAGGTCCCAAAAAAGTTCCAAAAAAAAAAAAAAAAACCACTGTCAAAAATCCCCGGCTAGGCACAAAAAGCAATCTGAAAATTCTTTATAGAATAAACAAACAAAAGCTCTATGGAGCACAATAGGCAAAATGAAACTGCCTAAAAACACAAAGCAATTCAGGCAAAGAGAGTCTCAAAAGCACATTTCAGAAACAAAATGCAAAAACAGAGCAAGAAGGTTAACAAAATCTCAAAAATTCACAAAGCACAGTAAAGGTACAAGAAGTCAACCTAAATCCCAGAGCACTTTCATGATGAAATGAACCACAAGGAACTCTGGAAGACCCTCCAGATATATAGGAAGAGAGCAGTTCCTGGCTGTGATTGGCAAGCGGCCTTGTCTCTTTGGGGTGACCACCCAAATAACACATGGAACATAGCCGAGGCAGAATATATACAAGATCAAGTACAAAGAAAAATGCATGTACTCAACAAAAGAAACATTACCATAAATAAAATGGCACAAAACGGAACAAAAAAGACATGAAGCAAGACTTTGAACCTCAGCCAGGGAAGGAACCCTGGTTGAAATATGACACTAATACAAGGAAGGCAGAAAACATTTCTTTCACAGACCTTTATTATTTTTATCAGGTGTTATATGTAATGAAATAGCGATTATAATGAAGAGCACAGTACTTCATTAGTACTTTAAATAAACATAATAATGAACCCCTACAATTGTGGCTTTTGGTGAGCTGTAACAATTTCGTCAAATTGTCTTCTCCTGTAGAGTCTCCTGACCTTTCCTGGTTTACAGAATTGTGTATTTTGATCTCATTGTGTTCATAAGAATTACTTATGAATGCTTTGAAATCAGTTCAGGTATTTTTGTCTGGTGTCTCCTTGATTTACTGGTATGAAAAAAAAAAACCCACACGTGATACACCAGTCTAGTTATGCAAGACATGAAGCATTTTATTTTCCCAATATTTTACACCCTCTAGACCCAAACCCTGTTATTTCTAGGCCATTTTTTGTGCAGAAAATGACACCCTTATGATGAACAAACCAATAGGTATCTTCAGCAAAAAATGATCAGAGGGCCTTGAAGCTGTGAATCAACCGACCCCAGGACTTCACCCCCTAATGGGATATAAGGGGTCATAGTTGCGACTTTTCACAAAACTTGGAAAGAATAGAGATTGGCAGTATAGACATGTGGTGTGTGGTTTTATGCTATTTTGAGGTTGCTGATCATAAATATGATAATATTTTTGATATTTGTTTCTTTACTGGTGGTCCCAACCCTCTAAGAGCCACTGCCAGAAGGTTAAAAATGACAGAATTCAAACATAAGCATGTGGGTTATCATTTTAGACTATTTCAAGGTCAATGATTACAAATATGATGTTATTCTTGAATTTATTTCTATTATAATCAGGAATATTTAGAATTTAAAAATGTAAATCATAACAGAAATTTATGCTACCATTCTTATTTATTATGTACTTCTACCTCATGAAGTAAATCATTACATTTGTTATTAACACCCTGAATTAGGGCAGCTTATGCTAATTCAGACATTTATATTTAAAAGTTCGCACTTTTGATGAGTCTTCTCTTGAATACATGAATTTACTGCAATGATAATTGACAGTTGAACTGTTTCATTTTAAAGGTTTTTATCAAGATTTTTGAAGACTTGCAAAAAAAAAAAAGTGGAATACAATTTTTTTGAAGCCTTCTTAAAACTCCGAGCCCCTTCCCCCTTAAAAGTCACATTCAAAGAGAGGCTTGCATTCCACCCGTTGTGATATGTCAAGACGATTGACCGCAGACACAACCCGGACACACGAACACAAACAGAAAAGCAGCCACCTGTTAATGGATGTGCAAGTCTGGCAAGAGCAAGGGTTGAGATCAGAGAAGGAGGAGTACGGCGATGAGGTCAGGGCCAGGAGGTGACACTCAAGAGGGCAGCGAGAGAAGGCCTCACACTGACTGATTCTGCCCTTAGGCATGCGAATGTAAAGGAGTGACTGTCTGGCACTTTGCACAAATTAATCTCTCGTTTCACAGCAATCATTACTGTCTGGAATAAGCGCATGGATTTATTGATAGCTGCTCGTCATTGCGCATTAGTGACAAGCAGCTAGACTGATTATCAAAGCAGGCTGAGCAAGTGAGAGACTAAGGTGCAGCTGTCAAGATGACCCCACTGACCTTCCTTCTTTCCATTTTATAATGATTGTTTAAGAAATGACTTACTTTATTTTTACCAGGAAATTGTTGTAAATTGGTATTCATTTGTTATGTATCAGGCTGCAAGCCACCACAATAGAATAGAACATTATTGTCTTAAAATAAATTTTACTCTTCTTCTAATTTTATTCTTCGATCACAAACCTAAGGCAAAAGGAAGGGGTAGTACAAATGATAAAAAAATAAAAAATCAATCTGCATGAGTGGAAATAGGTCTGACTATATCAGTCAGCATTCAAGTCACACTCTCCTTCTCTTTGTTTATTTTATGGTGGAAGAGTTCATTGAAAAAGAGACTAGTAAAATTGTTTGGTAATTTGAGCTGTTGCTTTTCTACAAACTTTCCACCTGTGGTTAATTCCTTGCCTCTGTTCAACATCCAGCTACACTTCCTGGACAAAAAAAAAAAAGCCATACACTTTTAAAGGACTGCCTTTAGCTTTGATTATGGCGCTCATTCATTGTGGCATTGTTTGGATGAGCTTATGCAATGTCTCAGAATTTACTCTGGACAGATTTGTATTGAGTTTTCGATGAGATCTTGTGTTGATGATGGGAAAGTTGAACCACTCCATAAAGTCTTCTCTATCATATTTTGAACACTTTTAATGGGGTTAAGGGGTTAGGACTCTGTGCTGGTTAATTCATATCCTAATATGATACTTTATGCTCCCTGAACCACTCTTTCACAGTTTGAGTCTGCAAGTCTTGGCATTGTTGCCCTGGAAAATGCCAATGCTTACCAGTGAAGAAAAAAAATCCATTGGATGGGATAACCTGGTCATTCAGTAGATTCAGGTACTCAGATGACTTTGTGTTATTGCGACGTAACGTTGCTGAGTCTGGGCAAGACCAACAGGAGCAACACCAGATCATCACACTGCCCCAGAGGCTTGTACAGTGGGCACTATGCATGATGGGCCCATCGCTTCGTTCTCTTCCCTTCTTACTCTGGTATACCCATCACTCTGGAATAGGGTAAATCTGGACTTATCAGACCATATCACATTTTTCAATTGCTCTACAGTCCAATCTTTATGCTGTCTAGCAAACTGAAGTTGTACACCCCCCAATACAGCCTAACTAGAAAATGGTTTTCTTGTGGCCACACAACAATTTATTCTGAATCCTGTAGGCTCTTGGCTCATTGAGCTTGTGGAAATGCTCTTACTCTGACGATTAAAGAAAGCCGTGAGTTCTACTTTTGATTTTCTATGATTTGACTTTGTGAAAGAACTGGGTCATCAGCGGGCCCCAGATCCCAAGCACAAACACACAAAGAGTCCCAGGTTCAAATAAAGGATGGGTTTATTTACCATAATACCTTCACTGTTGCACAAGCGGAAACACAGGTTTTTCTCTTGTGAGCACAGGTCCAAACACCATCAGACAAACACCACTTCTTTAATAAACACACTTTTATTAAGTAAAATAAATTCTGCACAGCACACAGTGCTCCAATCACCAATCACCCTTAACACGGGCCTTTCTTTCAATGTCCATGGGCCGCCTCTCTTCCTCCTGTCCTGGGAGCTTCGTCCTGCTTCTGCTCCCGCTCCCAACTATGGCTCCCTGATTGGAGTGAGGTGGCCCCTTTTATTTCCACCCGGATGTGCTCCAGGCACCTGATGACGCTCTTCCAGCAGCACTTCCTGGTTTGGCGGAAGTGCTGTCCTTGCACCCTGAAGCACTATGGATGTCACCAGAAGGATCTTTCCCCACCTTCCCAGTTGTCGCGGAACTGCAAAGCTCCGGGGCTTTAGGAGATTTGGGCTGCCCCCTGGCGGAAGCCATAGACCCCCACAGGTTTGTGCCTCCTTATACAATCCCTGTGGTCCCCTGCTTATCCAGGGAAGTTGCCGTCTCGTGGCCCGGGGGACGCACTGACTGCCTCCCCGTCCTTCCAGGTATCCCGGCTGGGTCTGGCCCCCAGCCTCCTGTGACACTCTCCACAATATTTTCTTCTCACCACTACGTGGCCCTCCTTCAGTCAAGTGTTGCTGTGCTTCCATTCAGCTCCAACTCAGCTGGATAAGGAAGTGCGGTCCATTTTATTAAGGACCTGGGAGTACTTATGGTGCCAGGGCTCTTGTCCGATGGAGTACTTCCGGGTCATATAAAAGTCCCATATTATGGGGAGCGCATCTCCCTGCGGCACCCCCTTGCAGCACCTCAGGACCCCAGCAGGGCTGTGCTGCCGAACTACAACTCCAGGCATTCCCTGCTGATTCCTGAATGGGCACCGATAGGGAGGGTTGCTGCCATCTAGCACCTGGGGGGAATGAACGTTCTCCAGGGACAGTCCTTCCTTGTCCTCTTCTTTCATGGTGAGGGAAGGTGTTAAATCCAACTGGGGTGCTTTTATGTTCTCTTGGTGCCTCCCGTCCAGGTAAGGGATCTTCCTGATTCCTGGCCGGGACACCCGTCCATCCTGTGTGCTTCCTACAACTTCTACAAGCGTTTTAGGGATCTTTGGTCATGATCATTCACAGTTGTTTTCTTTGCTTGATGCAAGCCAATAATTTGCCACTTCTGAAACGTAGAAAACATTTTACCACATCCCCGGGAAACATCTTCAGACGTGGCTGTTTAAGAAATGAAAAGCTACAAACTGCATCACTTAAAGTCAAAGGAAATATTGGCGGGTGAAACATATTAATCACTGCAATTAATGATCCAATCATTAGCTCGTAAGTATACTGCATGTACATTTAAATGGCAGTGTATTACCTCAAAGAACTTTCACTGGGGGTACACTGATGTGTGATTTCAATACTGTTTGCCACCTACTATACAAGAGAAAATGATCAATACACTAAGGACTTTAGGCAGCGAATGGATGGGGATCATTTCAGGGAGATTTGAAAAAGAGTTTCATACATAGCAATATTTTCAGGTTGAAAAGACAAACGCTCAGAGGGAAAAGATAAAAACAGACTCATGATCGCTAACTGGGCAGGAAGTCAAAACCAAAACCTTAAAAAAATGGAAACATTATTGTTAAAGAAACTACTTTTCTTTTGCTGTACAAAAAGTTTCTTTATCAAAACAAAGTTCTAACAATCAGCACATTAAGATAAACTTTACAGCATGACTGGAAGATGTACATAAAAAAATTAATAAATAAAACAAAACAGTTGAGAACAAAATGGAACTAAAGCCCAAAATGAGAACCAGGAACCGGTTATGAAAGAACAAAAAGGATCAACATAGAAAGGAACACGTGAGAACAGGTTAAACAAGTTTTTTTTTTGTTTTCTTTTAAGGTTTTGTTATCCACAGATTGGATAAAGAAATGAACTCAAAGCCATCCTTTTATCCTGATATGTCGACTATTCATGGGTCATGATCTCACAGACTGGAAGTGCACCTATCAATGAAAAAATGGCGGTATTTGAGGACCCAAAATGGCGTCCAAGACATTGCTAAACAAAACAAAATCAGAGCAAATAATTAACATAAAATCGAGTCAGGAAAAACACAAAGCAAAACATAGTACAAAAGTGTAGTTAAAAGTTCGGTAACAATTGGTTGGAACACTAAAGAAATACAGTAACAAGAAGTTTGGTTTGATTCAGACAACTCTGTACCAGAGGATTTTTTTAAGTAAAAAGGACAATGAAATGATCAACAAAATGAGAGTCAATAACCTAAACAAGAGGATAAAACAAAATCGTAGTGAAAAGATAGCAGGGGCCAAAACCAGAGAGACAAACCTGAGCTAACTAAAACCTGACTAGTACTAAAGGGAATAAGAGATTTGCCATCCACAAAGGGATATCTGAAGGAGCGAATGTTGCAATACTTATACGTCATGTTCCGTGATGTCGTGGGCTGATGTGGTCACATGATCCATAGGTCGTTATTACGTGAATAACAAAGACAGCAATAAAAAATTAACTTTTTAATGTCTAACTAAAAGTACAGAACTATTAACAGAATCAAATTCTATACGTATACAAAACCCAGACAATTCAGAAATAACATGTAAAGAAACGTGTGAATACTACAGCTAGATACTAGCTCTTATTCCATCGTGACAGTGACGACATATGCAACACAGTACCAACTATAAGAAAAAATGATCCACAAAGTAGCGTCTCACAAAGAAAACAAGCATGACACCACAGAAGACATGAAAATAATTCAACTCCTTCATAATGAATTAAAAAATAAAATTAACTGCCAGAATCGAATTTGGTGATAACCAAAATCTCAAGTGGGAATAAAAAGCCATAAAAATAGGGAAGAGCTAAAAGAAAAATGAAAAATAAAAAGAGATCCTGACAATTACAATATATACTCACATATAAGTCGGGTCTTGAAACCCAAAAAATTGATCATAAAATCAGACCCTGACTTATACGCCTTTTCAAAAATGCAACACATTTTTTTTTTACATCTTCTTGCCTCCTCCAATCTCGCACCAGTTTCTCAGACACATCGAATTTTGCTGTAGCAGCGCAGTTTCCAATTTCTTTCGCTACTTCAACGACGTTTAATTTAAAACCAGCTTTATATTTTCTACTGATTGAACATTCCATCATAGATAAGGGATGCTTTTATCATAAAGGTGTATGACGGTGTGAGATACAAAAAACACAAATCAGTGCAAACGCCGTTTTGGAATAGTTCAGGTATTACCGTGTGGTCACGTAGGCACAATACAGAGAGTGTGCTCTCAGGTGGGCGTTAGCATATCATAATCTCTTGGACCAATAGCGTGAGTTTTCCGCATTCGACTTCCGCATCATAAAATACCAGAAATTATACTGTAAAAGCAAGTCCCGACTTATCCACAGGAGAACTTATCCACAAGTATGTACGGTATGTGTTTGTGGTTTGGGCATAAATTCAGCAATTTGGTGAATATTTGTAGACAAAATCACCAGAAAGATAATTTTCATTTACTCTTACATATGACTTACCCATTCATTATGTCACCCACTTATCCTGTTTATGATCATAGGGGGCCAGAGCCACTTCTGGCAGCACAGGGTACAATCATGGTACCAGAGAGTGGGAACATATCAGTCAGACAAGTTAGAATCTCACTGTGCTCTTTGATGGTGACAGTCATCTTGAACTTGAAGTGGTCTCTCTTTTTCTGACTTTGAGCATTTTCAGCTTACCAGGTAGAAGATATTTCATATTATAACTGTTATTATTTTTTATTTATTTGCTTATTTTTTTAACCCCACCCTAGACTGTCTCTTTGCTGTCATCTGGAGCTTCAGTTCCTGGTAGCTCCTCAGCCAGGTATGGGCTGATAGGTCCAACAAAGCACACGACAACCCTCATTACAAATTAGAAAACAGTGTGCCCTGCCAGGGATAGGGTAACTGGGACCCACCTCTACAGCCAGGCCAGAGGTGTAGAGTTTGCTCTTGAGTGCCTGGTGATTGGGCAACCCATATAACCTGGCTGAGCTCAGCCCAAAACAGCAATGTGAAACTGTGTTGTGGGCTCAAAACCGGCAAGATGAAGTATAAGGGTCATTTGCAATACCAGTTTAGTGACTGGCATAGGCAGGAAAGATCTAGACCAGTGGGTTTTTATTCAACCTAAGGAGGGGGCTTATCCACCTTGGTAAAAATTGTGTGATCATCAGAGCTTCTCTTCACAAATCGATGGAGTGGCAACCACCCAATTCATGACCTACTATGACCCACTACCAATATAAATTATAGCAACTTGTGACCCACCAGTGACCCAGTGGTTCAGAGACATTGACCTAGACAGACTAGACCCTGGAAATGGAGACTAGCTTTGGGATCTTGGAACATTACCTCTCTGTTTAGGAAAGAGCATGAGCTTGTACAGGAGGTAGAATAGAGTTGGCATCATCTCCACCCATGTTATGGGTTCTGGAAAGTTCTTGATTAGGATGGTCTGTCTGCTACTGTGGAGTTTAGATGTGAGAAAGGCCTCAGGTGGATGTGCAGATGCTCCCAAATCTATGACTTGGGGCTATGCAGTTGGAGTTTTCTCCAGTGGATGAAAGGGTTGCCTCAATAAGATTATGAACCACAGAGACTTAAACCCTGACTTTTGATTGTTTATATACCCCAAATAGCTGCTTGGAGTATTCGGCCTTCTTAGAGAAGGTAGGGGACTCGCTGCAAAGGGTCTTGGTACTCTTACTGCTCACTTACTTACTGGGCATATTTGCTGTATTTGATCATCATAACCAGATTGTATTTGAAATGTGAAAGGAAACTACAGCAGCATGAGAAAACAGCACATGCATTTGATATGAATGTCCAAAGCCCCCTCACCAAAAACAGGTCCTTTGAGCTATGAGGTTGCAGTGTCAGCCACTGGGGCGCTGTACTGCCCTTCCTTCCTTCCTTTATTCCTCCCAGAATTTCAATTATTTTTATTCTCTAGAGTGCTATGTGACAACATTTTGGAGTATAATGCTAGTTGTGCCCATTACTGCTGAAACAGGCTCTAGCACTCCAGTGCCAAACAACCTGACCAATACTTATTCAAATGTTGTAAATATATACTGAATTTACAGTAACTGTTTGACAATAAAAACAATAATATTAATAATAATAATAATGAGGATGGACACAAACACCAGGAGGCTCCAGACTATGCATGCAAAAATAGATGTTAAGCAACTCTGTTTCAAGAGACAGGACGGTGACCCATCGAATTTATGTCTGCACACAAAAGTGACATCATTGGTTTGAGTGAGAATATTGAATCTGGTGAGATAAGTTCACCAAGCTTGGGACAGGCCGTCATGCTTGCAGAGCAAAATACTTCTGCATGGTAGCAGCAAAGGAAATCACATGCAAGTATTTGCTAGTGTAGCTTATCAGCCAATCTGTGGTGAAGCTGATACTCCAGAGCCATACTACAGCTGAGAATATCCAACTGCTGAGCAAAAAAACCCTGCATAGTCAGTTCTACCATGGTCTTCACAGACTATTTAAGGACAAAAGTGTTAAGTGTAGCATGGCTGAACAGCTTTGGGCTCAAGGCAGGGCCTCAAAGCCTAATCATCTCAGCTTTGGACATGGCACGGACCACCAAATACCACCAGTGGAACATCTTGAAGCAACAGCAAGTGCAGATTGTATGGTAAGTTTGAGAAGATGATCAGCCATATCAAAACTGCGTGTTAAATTCTGGCTTCTACTGAATACCTAAACTGGCACAACATCTATATGGGCCGGTCAATCTGTTTTGAGCTAGTCGGACAAATACCTCAGAACCGTAAGAGCAAGCACAGGAGGCTGTCTTCAACAATAGAGATATTAGAAAATTAGAAAAATTTTGCATTTTGTGGAATGTGGGAGGCAAACCAATCATACCATTCAGCTAAGTGTCCTGATATGGTGGTCTATCACAAGTAGGAGAACCAATGCCTGCTGATCGAAGTAACAGTCCCAGAGAAGAACAAAATTATGCTCAAAGTAGCTGAAAGGCAGATCTGGTGTTCAAGATCCGTAGGATGTGGGGCACCACTCTGGTGGACGGGACTCGTGGTACCATCAAGAAAGGATTCGACTTAAATCTGTAGCAGCTGCCAGGACATTACAGAGCCAAAGAAATGCAGAAGATCTGATGGATGAGAAAAGCTTACATTCTTCACAAAGTGCTGGGCTAAACCTACGATCCTTGGTTGGTACACAGACAGTTCATTAGTCGCAGGCACACAGCTATGATAAACAAATAATAATAATAAAATCCGGTCCAACGCAGGGTGCACAGTGATTAGTGTGGCTGCCTCACAATTTGAGGATCCTGAGTATCATCTCCTGGTTGTTGTCTGCGTGAAGCTTGCACATTCTATTTATATCTAAGTGGGGTTTCTTCTGGATGGTCCAGTTTCATTCCCACATCCCACAGATGTACACTTTAGATTAATTAATGATTCTAAACCTGCCCACCTGTGAGTGTGAGCGTGTGCATGAGTGAGGGTTCTAACCCAAACCAAATCCTCCCTTGTGCCCAGCACGTCCCGGATAGGCTCTGATCTCCTGTGACCCCGAATTGGATTAAGTGGGTTTGAAAAATGCATGTATGCATATTCAGCATGAGTGGAGTGCGATCACAGTTGCAAAACAATTAAAGAGATTACAAAAGCAATGCACTGCGTCTGACACGTGCTTTCAAGTGCTGATTTCAAGATAAATTTGCTGGAGCTCAATTACTGAGTCTATAATAGATTTCTTTAAACCATCAAAAGAATAAGCAGAAACGTGAAGTGCAGCATTCCTGGGCATGTGGATTATTACTTGTCTAACAGGTCAGAAAAATGACAGCGCAGGAATCCAGAAGTGCTCAGTTCCCATGAGAATGCAGCCAGCACATCTTCAATAGGCCTCAGGTGCCACTTGCAATAGCCTCAGTGACAATGGCTCACAACTGTCACTCTCAGGTGAGTCACACTGAATGAGAATGACTTGTTTCAGCTCAGCTGTGCTTTTTCCCAAGCGCACCTCATTCCTTCCTTCCTTTCCCCCAAGCAGCTCTTTGTCTTCTCTCAGTCTCATTCAGCATTTTTTTTGGACACTGTGTAGTTTCAGTGCCAACGGGCACATGGTTTCCTTGCAACCGCTGGATCCTTGCCAAAGTGTTTTGCTGTCTTCTGTTTCGCTTACCTGATGACAAATTCACATTAAACCAGCCTAGTGCAAAAAATGAATTCTTTACTTATGTCTTTGCTGGTTTCATTGTTGTTAATTGTGGCTTACTAATAATGATTTAGACAGAGAAAATGTCACTTTTAGAACATTTTATCCACATAATAAGAATACTTTTGAAGTATACTTTCAAAATAAAACAGATTAATGCCACTTAAACTATACTACACTGCAGTAAAA
This sequence comes from Polypterus bichir lapradei, assembly GCA_026402145.1. Lineage (NCBI taxonomy): Eukaryota > Metazoa > Chordata > Cladistia > Polypteriformes > Polypteridae > Polypterus > Polypterus bichir. Next base: position 33,097,784 of record JANRMT010062835.1, on the reverse strand, counting down.
GGAGTAATAAAGTCATATTAGGGCAAAAAGGAGGCACATTATGGGTGAACATGAAGACAATAGAAGGCAAGGCTTGAAACTTACAAAACTGAGATATGACAAGTAGGGCTGGAGAGGCACCCACTCAGTGGGCTGGTCCAATTTAGCTGGTTTCAAGCTGGACTTTGTGGAAGCAAACTGAATCAGAATTATACAAAAATTATACAAAAAATAACTTGTAAATAGGCATTTGTTACAATTTATTTAAAAATAATAAATGATTACTCAGAAATAGGGTATAGGAATAGTAATGGACAATGCCATTACCACTACTACTTCCTTCTCCAACAACTAATAATAATAACAGCAACCTAACATTTTGCATGGCATGGTGGCACAGTGGTAACACTGTTGCCTCGCTGTAAAGAGATGTAATGCCAGGGAAGCCACCACAACCTTGAACTAGATAAGCACATTGGAAAATTAATAAATTAATGCTTTTTATATTTCTAAATAAGCATCTTTTTATGTTAGCCATCCCTATGACCAACACTCTCTTGGAAAATGAAAAACATGAAAGCTTCTAATTTTAAATTAATTTTGCCCCAAATGTGTACAGTGCCTTTGAATCAGAATGAGAATTGAGGAAAGTACACTGTGAAAAAAATATTAAAGGATGAAGTCGAGGAAACCTGAAAACCTCAAATAAAAAAATGCAGTAAAATGCTCAGATTGTTGCCCTTTTTTCAGAAAGTCATAGTAAATATTTAAACTTGGAGAGCAAGCAGCAAAGAAGCAAGCGAAGTGACCCAGGCAGTGAGAGTATGTATGTATGCATGTAATGGGGGTAAACACGACAAACCAAGGGCAAAGAACGCATTGATCTTGAGAAGCACAACAGAAGACGACAGCAATGACAATAACAGACTAAACGGGTGTCAGTTAAAGGCTTTGGCTCCTCCCATTGCTCCTCCCTATCAATCAATCATACACTAATCATGTGTTAGTCAGGATCATTAGCTCATTAAATTTACTTCCTCTTCCTTTAGAATAGTTCTTTTTTTTCAAATTTCTAGTGAGTTTTGTTATTTTAGCTCTTGATGTCCCTTTGTTTTCACTTCCCCTTATGATTCTGTCAATCTAAAAAAAAAATAAAAGCAAATTTTCCTGATTATGGCTTCTAGAATTACAACTTTTCTTCCCTGACAATGTTTTCTGGTCATACCCACTACAAGAAAATGAACTTGATTGTTCTCAATTTCAGTGTCTGCTTCCTTACCTCTGCTACCTGTGAAATAAAATACAGTTGTTTTCTCAAATGCTTAGATGCATTTCTTAAAACACTAACCTCATTCTCATAACAGTGCCTTAAAATGGCCCCAGCACTATTTTGGTTTTTGCAGACGATGTGGTCCTGTTGGTTTCATGAGGATGCAAACTCCAGTACGCAATGGGCTGTGAAGCAGCAGGGATGAAGATCAGCACATCCAAATCTGAGGCCATGGTCCTTGATAGGACAAAAGATGGACTGTCCTCTTCAAATGGGAGCTGAGATACTGCCTCAAGTGGAGGAGTTTAAGTACCTTGGGGTCTAGTTCATGAGTGAGGATAAAAGGGATGGTGAGTTTGAGAGGAGTATCAGGGCGGCGAGCGCAGTTTTGAGGTTGTTATACTGATCTGTAGTGGTGAACAAGGAGCTGAGCCAGAAGGTTAAACTCTTGATTTACCAGTCAATCTACGTTGCTACCCTCACTTATAGTAATAAGCTTTGGGTAATGACCAAAAGGATGAAGTCGTGGACACAATCAGCTCAAATGAGCTTTCTCCACGGGGTGGCTGGGCTCTCCCTTAGAGACAGGGTGATATGCATCTGGGAGCAGTGTTGTGCAAGTTCACATCTCACAAGAACTAGCTCAAGGTTCAGTTCACACAGATTAAAATGAATACATTCACGTTCATAGTTCACCTTTTCAATTTTGAACTAGTTCATGTTCAGTTCATTTTGTGTTTTTTAAGGAGTGAGAATAAATGACCCATGAGTTTACTTTCTTCAATTTTGCATGCCTTATATTAGGCTATTATAATATCTCTCTATTATACAAAAAAATCCTGGGAGAGAAAGACTAGGGAGACGAGACATGATCTTCACATGAAGATCACGGAAGACACTTAAAAGACCCGCAAGACGAAAGAGATTGGCCACGGAGCGTCTTGCAGGGACCTTAAACATGAGACTTTGTGCCAAGAGATTGACCAGGACCATCTCATGAGACGTAAAACATGAGATTCTTGCAAGAAATGCCCTACTTACAACCAATATCAAATAAGACCATGGGCAGCAAAACACTCAGTCTTGTAAAGGCTTTGAGCACACACAGATTCAGGGCTCTCAGCGCATATAAAGCGTATAAGGACAATATATTATAGATAAAACGTCGAAGAAGAAAGAGCAGCGTGAAGAAAAGAGACTCAAAAGCGTTGGAGAGAAAAAAAATACAAAAAAGAAAAAGAATAATCTAGGTGAAAATTCAGAAAATAAGGAAAGTAATAATCAGCTTGGAACAAGTGGAATTAAAAAAAAATCATGTCCAATCAGGCTTAGAATTAAAAGACAAAGTAGAACTTCATAAAGACGTTCACAAACGTTGGCGCTATACACATGCAGAGCAGGTTAGAGATTATGAAAGCAGTGGAATTTGAAAGGCTCAAAAAAAAGTTGGCGTGATACAAATGCAGAGAAAGTTAAAGAATATGAAAGCAGGAAAATTAGAAGGTATCAAAAAAAAGAAAGTAAATATCGCAGTAGTGCAAACAAATGGAAATTATTACTCGAAAAAAGGGAAAATAATCACCAGGGGCCTCATGTATAGCGCCGTGTGTAGAATTCGCACTATAACGTGACGTAAGCACAAAAGCCGAAATGTGCTTATGCACAGAAAAATCCAGATGCAGGAATCTGTGCGTACTCCAACTTCCACGTTCTTCCGCTACATAAATCCCAATCAGCATGAAAAGTAACGCACGTGCACACGCCTGCCGTCCTGCCCTATCTCCTCCCAGAATTATGCCTCTTTGAATATGTAAATCAATATTAATAGCCCTTAAGCTCAGCGTTCTGTGAAAAGACAATGGCAAAACCACGAGGAAAAACAGAACAATTTCAGCGCATACCAAGTGGAGGCAAGGAAAAACGTACTATTTGTTGGTTTAAACAGTGGTATAAACAAGAAAAGAAAGCTGATCAAGTGACATAGCATGTCGGAGAAACTCGAAAGCTCAAGTTCACAAAGTCGCACCGTGCCCGAAATAAAAAAGAAGTTGTCAGATATCAAAGTCGCCCTGAAAAGGCGAGTTGTAGCCCACCATCTGAGTGTCATATTGAAGCTTATTAGGGTACAGAGAAAAAAACAATAGGGACATAGTGGGAAAAAAAACTCGAAAGTCAACTTTAATCTCGAAATTTGCACTTGAATCCATTTAATTCCACCTAATCACATAGTTTATTTTGTCATTAAAGTAGAACATCATAAACTTCATCTTAAAATATTTAATTTACTAGTTTCTCAAATCCCATCATAACTAAAGTAGCACGTTAAATGCTTTGTTTTGTATGTGTTCTTCTATGTGCTCTATGTGTGTGAATCATTACGTGCTTCTTAAACGGGCTTTCTCTTCCTCCAACAGGACACAGAATCCATTACATTTGTGATATTACAGCTCTCTGAATAATGTAAATACTGATATGTATACTTGATATCATTTTCATAATGATAGGAATCAAAGCATGTTATTAAACATGGGAACACGGTGGCGCAGTGATAGTGACGAACTGGAGCCCCGTCCAGAGATTGTTCCTGCATCCCGCAAGATGATTGCTATGCCATGCGCGACCTTAGATGAAATAATTTATTGCAGCAGTACTGTCTCTCTCAAACATACTATCCCCAATTCCTGTCCTTCCTCTTCTTTCTTCAAGTACCCAATTGCAACACAATCAGCTATGTAATCGATGTCAAGCCATCTTTAAGCCTTAAGGAACATTGAAATATCTTCGTAGTACATGTTTAATTATTCTATACATCTATCCATCCAGTGTCGCGCCAGCCCCAGCAAGCATACAGTGCGAGGCAGGAACAATCCACGAATGGAGTGCAGCTCGTTGCTAGCGCTGCGACACCGTGTCCTCACATGTTTAATTATTAACAATATAGCTTACTTAAATGATGTTAAAATTTTATCTGTATAATGTGATAAACATTTTGCTGCATTTCATCTAAAAAATGATATTGTCATTATATGTAAATACTGGTTTTATAAAGTGGCTCGGGTTGTGCAATATTATAAGTGTATCGTAAGTTTACAGTGAGATAATTGTACTTATAAGTGCGTTTATAGTTCTTGGGATGAAACTCTTTCTGAACCACAAGGTCACTACAGGAAAGTCTCTGAAGCGTTTGTCATATGGGAGCAGTTCAATATACTGTGTGCATGGCTGAGGCAGTGTGTGCTTGATGCTGTGTCCCGATAATTTACTTTCTGATCAGCTGCTGTAGAGCTGTGATTCCACACTCAGATACAGTGAGATAAATACTCTGAGTGGTGCATTGAGAGGAACAACGCTAAAGCAGCTATGGTATTTCGGATTGTTTGGCCATTCCATGGACCATTGTATTGTTACAGGTTAATTACAATCAGATGCCTTAAACTAATAAACGATATGTGGTTAATTTCAGTGTATATGATAAAGCCGCATCAGGGATGTGGATCTAAAAAAGAAAGGGAAACCACACTGTAACAAAAGCACTACTTTGACGCTGGGTGCCACCAGTTTGCAAAACCGAGCGGAGAACTTGCGTACGCCAAGCATTTAGCTGGCATGAAAATGTGCGTGGCTTTACACCAAGTTTAGTTTTTATACATTGCGATGTGAGCATGGAAACGGGCGTACGCAACATTTTTGTGCATATGCACCATTTATAAATGAGGCCCCTGGGGAGGAAATTCTGCTGGTACTTGGGGTCCATATAAACAGCGAACTGGACTGGTCTGACAACACAATAACACTGAATAAGAAGGGCCAGAGTTAGATGGTATTTCCTGGGAGACTCAAGTCTTTTGATGTTTGCAGCAGGCTGCTGGAAATGTTTTACCACTGTTTGAAAATTTATATTTACACTATACTGGATATACATGCTGGGATCGTCTCATCTAAATGTAGAAGTGTACAATTTTCCTCTGTACTTGGCCTCAAAAATATCCCTCTTAAGAATCCAGCCATAGTCAGCAAGTATGCTGAGACAGCACTTGGTATCACTTTTCCATTTCAGAGAAGTCCTGATTAAATCATTTGCCATGCTCGGCATTGACCTCTCCGAGATTACCAGGGAAGAAGTCCAGATGAGAATCCAAGAAATACATTTTTAAATACTTGTTATATCCCCTGGATTTGAACATCTTCAAAAGATCATTCACTATTTCTTGGTAGTTGTCTACATTATGATTCCCGCAAGACATTCCTGCAAATACTCTTAAAGAACTGCTCTGCAGCTTTTTCAGCGTCATGCAGCTGGTCATCAAATTTCTCATCTTGAATCAATTCCCTAATTTGAAGCTCTACAAAACTTCTTTCTTTGATCCTGGTATCATTAATCCTAGGAGCTTTCTTTCCAAGTCCATTTTGATCTATTGCTTTAGCAAAGTTCTTCATAAGTCCAAGTTTAATATGGAAATTGATAACTTTTTTCACAAACAGCAGTAAAAGCATTTTAATTCTGAATTTAACTTTGAAAAAACATATCCATCTTAATAAAGGTTTATACTTTAAATATACAGGCTAAAAACAGTGTAACTTAAAAAACTTGAGTACATTTCTGAAATCAGCATAATAAAGTATTTTTAACACATTCTTAAATTGTTCTGTGACAAAATCTTTCTTTGACCAGTTTTATGATATGGTGAACTTTAAAAATTTTTCTCTAGATACATTTTTGGCATGGTTTCAGAAGAATCATTTGGGGCTTTTTGAACAAGGAAATTGGCGACATATCAATATCTCCTTTCCAAAACTTAACTGTATTAAGTATTTTTTGTTTTGTTTTATTATGTAGTATTTGTTGCAACGCTATTTTGTGTTTCATTGTGGGCACCACCATTTTGTGAGGCCATCATCGGAACACTGTCATTGCCTGCCATTGGCATGTCCTGGGAAGTTGTGAACTACAATAGTTAAATCTGCTTTGATCCCTGATGATATCCTAGTATATGGATAATGAGAACCATGCTCAAAATTACTGTTTCCAAACTCTCAATTATTGTGAAGACATACTCAGTCTTCAACCTCGGCTTTTATTTATGGAGTTCGCTTTGGTGTCAGTTTGTTTGCCTTCACTGTATTGATTTCAGCTTTCCTTCTGACCACATTTGTCTCCTGGTCCTCTATCTTTTTCTGTGCCTTTAGGGCCTTTTCTTTTCCCGCGGAAAACAGTAATGAGACAACATAAAACAGCCAGAAAGTCTGAGCAAGATGGGAATTGCATTACTGTACACTCTAACAAACAAAGCCAAAACGTGATCCCGAATCTTAAACCTAGAGACAACAGGAAATGTCTAAGCCAGACATCATTTCGCCAAATACTCAAATAACTTCAAAATCCTAAATACACTAAAATACTAATTCAAAGAAGCATCAGCAACATTGCCAAGATGCAAAGTCAAATAAAACCAGGAAGACCAAATAAAACAAAACCACGGAGGAAGCATTAAGGAATAAGAGAGATGGGGAGAGAAGAGCTGAGCAAGCTAGAAACCTTTTAATTTTTCTCAGGTGACTGCAGCTTTATTAATTGCAACAAATGACGACCAAGAACCAATAAAAAGCCCGATCCCATTTAGTTCCAGATGGAGATGAAAACAGTTAACTAAAAAAGTCAAACATTTTAGGGACATAATAAAAATAGGAAAAAGGGCAAAGTCGGGGATGATACCAAGACATTTTAAAATCCTGGACTAGGGCACCATGTAGCCTTTCTTTCTCTCATATTAAAAATATTAAATTCACTTAGTCTGATTGAGTAGGGTATGCCCTTTAGTCCCGGGATATAAAACCCCCACCCCACGAACCCAAATAGATGAACAATTGTCTCAGGTTCTAAAACCTTCTTCATTAAATGCAATACCTTTCAGATCCACCACAAGCAATTCTCTTTCTTCTCTCTTCCCCACTCCTCCTCCTCCTTTCTGGGTGAAGTGCAGTGGCTCCTTTGATGCCAGACCCAGGAGAACTTCCGGTACTACATAATTGCACACATGAAGCACTTCTGGGTCAGGTAAAACCTCCATAAAACAGAGATGCCCTCACCTCTCAGCACCCAAAAAACCCGGCAGGGCTGACCAATGGGACTATGACACCAAGGCATCCCTGCAGATGCACATATGGGAGTTTCAACAGAGAGATGCTGCCATCTGGCATAAGAGGTAAGCACACAGCCCTGAGATGCAGTCTCCATCCATTCTTCCATTTCATCATTCTGACTCATAAAAAGAATTCAAGATACCCGAGTTCTTTCATCTATGTACATTATTCCTCTTGAGCCCCACTACATAAGCATAACATCCCATGGCATACATTTAACAGCTTTTTCAAATAGCTATTAGTGTCAATTTTGGCCCTATCAGGTCCTCATTACTCATTAATGGCTACTTTTTCTCTCATGTACTATGCATTCACGTCTTACCAGATATCACAGAGCTAATCAGAATTTAAGAACAGACTTGTACACATCAATGTTGAATGGTTAATCAGGCCTCAGCACTCACATGCTCTCTTGAAGATGGCAGAGGTAGATTCACTTTTCATTGATTTTGCACTGAATTGGCAGGTGTAAAACTACAAGCATATCCTTAGAACTATGAAACAACAGTCTGTTTAAAGATGAATGAATTCATCATGTGTATGCATTTTGGGTTTAAGTCATTGAACATAGACTATTTCTAAATAGAAAATGCGGTTCCTGGTAGGTTCACATGTGGCTTACTTCACCCTGAAATCAGTGACATACCACAGATCTAATACTACATTGCACTTTATTACCAGGAAACATAAATGACTTTCAATGCTCATTTTTTTTCAAAGATGAAAACCTACTACATGTATAATTCTGAATAAGCCTCAAAACCAGCACTGTCATAAACCTAAGGTTGAAATTCAAATTGATTAAATTGAATCAAAGTGTGTCTGGTGCTATAGTGCATATAAGCAATGTTTTGCAGTGGTGAGCTAATGAAAGCTGCAATATCATAAAGTGACATATAACAGTATACATATTGTAGGTAGCACAATGATTAGTGGAGCTGCCTCACAGCCACAGAAACCTAAGTGTGAATCCTGGCCTGTCACTTTTAATTCTTACACTACCCATGTGGCTTTGCGTTTTTAGAGGAAAGCCAGTTTTGCACTCATGGCAAATTCATTAGTGACGTGTTGGTGAGTGATTTAATTGGCACTGTATGTGAGACAAAGTGCCCTGTGATGCAAAGGTGTGCTTCAGGCCAACTCTGACCCCTGACATCCTGAAACGGATTAAGCATAATTGAAAATAGATCAATGAATGTATTTGTATAATCCTACCCTAATCCTAACCCTAAATGTGCTATAGTAAATATTTCACAGTTAATGAATATTCTGCATATTTTATTTATGGGATGTTTTAAGATGTAATTTGTTAAAGTAGTCATTTGATTTAAGCTTAAAAGTTATGATTTTAAACTGTAAATGTGCAGTGCTTTGATATTGTGATCACTTTAAAGGAGCTACTGTATATCAAAATTAAAAATATAAGCATATATCTTTTTTAATATATTTTTAAAAATATTATATTTGTGCAATATTTGGACATGGTGATTATCATAAATTTTTTTATGAAATCCTAAATTATACAATCAGATCAGGTATTATCTTCTTCTTATATAATACGCTATAATAGCTTGCAAACCGTTTGACCTACTGATCTGAAATTTGGTACACATATACTATATGATGTCTACTATCCACTTTCGGGGTGATGGTTGACCTCCAAGATTATTCCTCATTTTATTTTTATTTTATTTTATTGTAGAATCAAATCTCGGCAGTGGGTGGCAGTGTAGCACCTGCATACGAGCCAATTCTCATCCATACCAGCTTCGCCATCACTTGCCCTACCTCTTCATATCTTAAATCATTCTTGAGGCAGATTAAAGACTTAAGTGCCAGCTTAAGTGAAAAATTAAAGAAAACGTAAGTAATTGCAACACAAACACTGACTTCATCAGTTTTAAGGCGAAAAGATGCCGGAAGAAGAGACGAAGCGGGGCACTAGGGTGAGAAAACAAGAGCTGCTCAGGAAGCAGCAAGCACATCAACCTCTGAGCAAACGAATGCTAAACGTACAGAGAAAGAGGATGAAAACTATAAGTCAAGTGTATTCCCTGCACGTTATCGTGCAGTACACCGTTACTGGTACTGTATACGTGCAATCACTGAAAATGGTGAATACTGTGTAGGTCACTATCATAAATATTTAATTGTCTAATACACTTAATGTTATACAATGAATGGTTCTATATATGATTCATGGAAAATTTTTCTATAAAGGCTCTGAATCAATTTTTACATTTCATTTACTTATTTGGCAGATGCCTTTACCCAAGGCGTCTTACAACGTTTGTGATACAATTAGTTACATTTCTTTTGGTTTTCCAATTGGAGCAGAGACAGGTCAAGTGACTTGCTCATGGCCACACAATGTCAGTAAGTCCAAAGCCTTAACAAGTACACCACACTGCCTGCAGTCTAGAACAAATTTTAACTCTAAAAGTGTTATCTGTTCTTAAATTGTGTATGGAAAGTTGTTCTATATAATAACTACATTTCACCTGTGCAGGGGTTGGTGGGAGGATTGGGACTCCAGCCACTGTAAAAAAAACCTCACACTGTTTTCTGTGGTGTTGAAATGTCTCCTGTTGCGCGGCTGCGGGCATTGAGATGGTGAGCAGTGTGATAAATGTGTAGTTTATTTTTTAAGTAATAATTGATATACAGTATTGTACAAAATTATTAGGCACATGTAACACAATTCTGCAAATGCTTCAAAAGTCATGAAATGAAAAGTTTCTAAACATCAAACAGTTTATTAGAAAGAGTAATAAACAGTAAAAAAAAATATCTAAATCAACTCAATATTTGGTGTGACCTCCTTTAGGTCCACTAGAAAAATTTAATGTGGTAGTTTGTTTCAGGCGTCATTGATGTAATGATTCGAGTGCACTACATATAGTGAAAAGGATATGAGGCCTCTAAAAGACCTACCACCAGGCCTCACCCCAGGCAGCCATCTTCCACAGTCCACAGGCAGGCTTTGGCCGGCAAGGCTTAAAATGGGGCTCTGACTTTAAAAATCCAAAAATAACATAAATGTCCTAAAATATGTCAAATATACCCCTCAAGACAGAGAAACCTTCAAACCCTCTGGCTTAAGCAACAAGTCCCAAAAAGATTTTGTTTATATAAATAAAGATTTATTTGAAAGTCACAAAATGTAATAAGGTATAAAACTAAGGCAAAATGATTTGTCTAAAATGGAACTCCAGAGCAAACAAGTCCCATTATGTAATCCAACAATAAAGAACAGATGTGGGAAAAAAAACAAGAAACCAGAAAAATCCAGGGGCCTCATATATAAACGGTGACTACGCACAGAAATGTTGCGTAAGAACGTTTCCACGTTCAAATCGTGATGTATGAAACCTAAACTTGGTGTAAAGCCATGCACATTTCCACGGTACCTCATACCCTGTCGTACGCAAGTTCTCCGCTTGGTTTTGCAGACTGCCGGCACCCAGCGTCAAAGCAGTGCTACTGTTCTTGTGTGTTTTATCTTTCTTTTTCAGCTTTATAAATACACTGAAATTAACCGCATATTGTTTGTTAGTTTAATGCATCTGATTGTAATTAACCAGTAACAATATAATGGTGCACGGAATGGTCAAACTATTCCAAATACCATAACATCTTAAATGTTGTTACTCTCACTGCACCTTCTTCTTCTTCTTTCAGCTGCTCCCGATAGGGGTTGCCACAGCAGATCATCTTTCTCCATATTACTCTCACTGCACCACTCGGAGCAGCTGATCGGAAAGAGAATTATCGGTATACAGCATCAAGCACACGCTGCTTCAGCCATGGTTCCTATTTGAACTGCTTCTCACATGGCAAATGCTTCAAACCTTTCCTGTGCGGACCTCGCGGTTCAGAAACAGTTTCATCCCAAGAACTTTAAACACAGTCGATCGCTCCATCAAGTGCTCCTTGTAGAGCGCTTTGTACTTATAAGTACAATTACCTCACTGTAAACTTGCACTACAGTTATAATATTGCACAACCTGAGCCACTTTATAAAGTGCGTATTTACATATGATGACAATATAATTTTTAAGATGAAATGTAGCAAAATACGTTTATTGTATTATACAGATAAAACTTTAACTTCATTTAAATAATCTATATTGTTAATAATTAAAGGACACAGCGTCGCTACGCTAGCAAGGATCTGGCGCTCCGTTCACCCTGCCTCGCACCGTAGGCTTCACTGGGACTGGTGTGAAGGATAGAATAATTAAACATGTACTACGAAGATATTTCAATGTTCCTTAAATTTTGAAGAAACAGCGTTATAAGCTTACAGATTGCTTAACGTCTATTACAGAGCTTATTGTGTGGCGATCGGTAACTTGGAGAAACAAAAGGAAGGACAGGAATTGGAGGTTAGTACGTTTGAAAGAGAAAGTACTGCAGGGGTGGCCTTAGGCATGTGCAAACTGTGCACCTGCACAGGGCCGCCAAGCCAATATATATTGAATATAAAACAGAAAGAGAAAATAACGACACAGCTAAAAACACAGCGGCAAATTTCGGCAAAAGTTAAATGCTTGTGTCATGAGCACGAGGCGGCTATGCAGTGTCCGCAACTGACGTGGCCATCCGCCATGCATAAGATACCATATTGACATTGGCGGGTGAAGGAGCCACCGATTCCTTCTCTGCCCAGGGCCGCCATGAGCCTAGAGCCGCCCCCGAGTACTGCTGCAATAAATTATTTCATCGAAGGTCGCGCACAAGCACTGCGCCACCATGTTCCCATGTTTAATAACATGCTTTAACTCCTATCATCATGAAAATTATATCACGTATACATCTCAGTATTTTAGT
>JANRMT010062835.1:33067880-33085161 GCA_026402145.1 Polypterus bichir lapradei | reverse complement strand
TTTTTCCCCACTGTGTGCCTTTTTTTCTTTGTGCCCTAATAAGCTTTTCATATGACACTCAGACGGTGGGATACAACTCGCCTTTTCACTGCGACTTTGATACGCGACTTGAGCTTTCGAGTTTCTCCAACATGCTATGTCACTCGATCAGCTTCCTTTTCTTGTTTATACCACTGTTTAAACCAACAAATAGTAAGTTTTTCCTTGCCTCCACTTGGTATTCGCTGAAATTGTTTTATTTTTCCACATGGTTTTGCCATTGTCTTTTCACAGAACACTGAGCTTAAGGGCTATTTATATTGATTTGCATACTCATAGAGGCGTAATTCTGGGAGGAGTTGGGGTGGGACAGAAGGCTCGTGCACGAGCGTTACTTTTCACGCTGACCGGGATTTATGTAGCAGAAGAACGTGGAAGTTTGCGTACGCACAGATTCCTGCATCTGGATTTTTCTGTGCATACGCACATTCATGCTTTTGTGCTTACGTCATGTTATAGTGTGAGTTCTACGCACGCCGTTATACATGAGGCCCCAGATCCTTACAATGCACTATAAGAGCATCAATGAACCACTGAAGGATCCACTCCTCAGCCTTATAACATCAATTTTGGGCTCCTGTCTGAAAAGATGGTACCTGCAACTTGTGCATGTTTTTCACTACAATTATCTTTCAATTATACAGGGTCACCAGGGTTCTAATCATTTGATGCTGTTTTGTTTCCTCTTTACACTGTAAGCCTTTTGTTTCCAGTTTAGATGAATGGCTTTTTAGCAACATTTCTTCCATGAAGACCACTTCTGACAAGATTTCTCTGGACTGTAAAGGGGTGCACTTAGGTTCCAGTGTTTTCTGTGATTTTAGAGTTGATAGCAATGCAGGAATATAATTAGATTTCAAATGGACAAAGATTTGATGTATTTTTGGTGTGCTACACTAATGTCTCATGATTGGCAAATGCTTTTCTGGTCCTGAAACTTACTCATTTCCTTGTACCTCCAAAAGACCCACAAAGCAGGTAGGTTCTTTCACCTGACCTGCTCCTTATTTGTTGACTTCAGCTGGAGCAGCCCCAAAATTGGGAGCTTACTTTAAAGGTTCAAAATGCAAAGACAGTCCCAAAATATAACTCAAATATGCCTCACAAGGGACATAACTGTCAATTTCCAGCTTGTAAAGACAAGTCAAACAGAGTATCCTTATAACAGAAAACTAAATAAAAAAAAAAAACAAAAATAGTCAAAAGGGCAAAATGGAGTTGTCTAAAAAGCAATCAAAGGTGAAAAAATCCCAATACACAATCAACAAATAAAATGCAATAACCAGAAACAAAAAAATCCAGGAAAGAGAAATATCAAGAAATCCCAATATTCACCTTTAACTCCAAATACAAACTAAATAATTCTCTGCTGAGTATCTCTTTCTTTACCAAGCATAATAACAGAAGGAGAACCCAGCAGCTGTGACATCAGGGTGGCCCTGCCTCCTGGGGCTTCACCCACAATGCACAGAAAATGACAGCACGTTTACAGTCACAGAAAACAAACAATAGTAACAACAGAAATAACATTAAACATTGTCACACACATGCGCATAGGAGGACTTGTGTGGACCAAGTAAAGGTAATTCCATGCCAGGCCAGGGGGGGGGCGGAGTGCATTAAACCTTCTCCTATTATCTTTGCATACCAGCCGCGGGAAAACCTTTCTAAATTAAGAGCGTCACTTCCAGTTCCGGCGCCTAGAAGAGCGTCACTTCCGGTGCCTAGGAAAATGTCACTTCCGGTTCCGGCCCCTAGAGGAACATCACTTCCGGTTCCGGTGCCTGAAACATCACTTCCTGTCTGACCATTTAAAACCGCCATTTCTCATAACCTTCAGCAGTTCATTCTTGGACTCTCAACAGTCAACTTCATTGTTGCATAAAACTAAATCCTTTGCAGCTAGGAATATTATACGGATGGCTGCCCCAAACCTTTTTTTACGTGTGTCAAGTCTCTTCCTTTTACAACATGTAAAATAATTATTTGAAACAACAAACCTAACCATACAAATTAGATTACACATAGGACAGTAATGAACATAACAATTAAGTTATTGATCATTAGCACCTGTTTGTTACCTTAGTTCAATCTTTCACTTGCACCAAAAAAGTAATCACATTTTAATCTAAAAAGTGGTTAGCAAAATACAAAAATTTAACAATTTATGTAACATTTATTTTTTGTAGAAAATTAATGCTTGGAAATCTGTAATTTGGTCCTTCCTATTGACATGACTACTGCAGAAGACAAAAAAAAAAATAAGCATCTGAGACAAAATGTGTGTAAAAGATCTAGGGTGTCTAAAACTTTTGAGCAGTAATATATAGTCCTCAGGTACTGCTGTAATGTCCAAATGAAGACAGTTAACTAACTAGGGGTCTCACCACACAACCTAACAAGAAACAAAATAAGATAATTAACTACATCCAAAACTAGATTAACAAAACAAAAGGAGAAATGGAAAGGAATTTAGCAATTGCAAAACAAAATCCACAGAAGTAAAACTTGAACAGATGACCCTAGAAAATACAGAAAACAAAATACAAAAAAGACAAAAAAACAAGTGTTTCGTCCTTGACTAAATTAAAAAAAAAAAATTGTTGTTTATTTACAGTCATTTTTATATCGGTACAGTAATACGTTTTGGTCGAGTTGTGGACTAATTGTTGGAAGTTATTTTGTCAAGTCATGTGGCTTTGTCATCATACCATCCGTACAGCATATTGCAGCATACAGTGGCATGAAATAAAGTTCCCCAGAACCACAGTGCAGCATATACATAAGTACAGGACAAGTACAAGACAGGTCAATAAATTTATCTAAAATACATTAATAAATAATAAGTGAATACATAGTAATAATTTGAAATAGTAATAAATGAATAAACAATAACAACAGTAGTAACAAATGTACTTCATATGAATAAACTACTAGGAGCAGATCTGAGGGTAGCAGAGCAGCACAGAGTTCAGAGTCCAGATAACCAAGGAAGAGAAGGTGTTGCAGAACCTGGCAGAACTGCATTGGATGCTACAATACTTTCTGTCAGATGAAAGTGGGGCAAAGAGACTGTGGGAGGGATGGGAGCCGTCCTTCACAATGCTATAGGCTTTGCAAATGTAACATTTTATAAAGAGGTCTTCAATGGAGGGCAGAGAACACCCAACAATTTTTTCTTCAGTGTCACTGCAGTTCCCATACTCGTCAGTAATGTAGCTGGTCCAAGCACTCTTAATGGTACCTCTGTAGAAAGTAATGTGAATGGGGTGTGATAGGCTTGCATTCTTTAGCCACCAAGGTACATGAAGACTACTGTGCCTTCTTGGATATGGAGGTGGTGTTAATTGAACAAGGAAGGTCGACTGCAAGGTGCACACCAAGGAATTTGGTGCTGTTGACTAATTCCACTATGGAACTCTCAGTGTATACAGAATGGGTCTTCATGAAGCCAATAATCATCTCTTTCATCTTTTCCATATTAAGAAACAGACTGATGCACTTACACCAGTCTGTCAATCATCGTATCTTCATTCAGTAAGCTGACTCATCCTCATTGCTGATAACACCCACCTCCATCATGTCATCCACAGATTTAATGATGGTGTTAGAGCTGTGTTCTGCCATACAATCATGAGTTAGCAGAGTGAACAGAAGTAGGCTTCTGGTGTTATGGGTCCACAGCTCGCTCAGCAAAAGCTGTTTCAGTTTTAAATAAATAATCACCGCACTCGTGGCAGCTTAGTGAGGGGGCATGGTGGCTGTAGCATGATCTCAGGGCGATCTGCGGTGTGGGCATTTCTCACCTAGTGTACAGGTGAGGGACTGCCCACATCGGTGATTGTTCCTGGGATTAATGTGCTGCAGCTGCTATGGCACCCCCTCTCAATATAAAGAAGCGCGAGTCGGTTAAGAGGGTAGAGTAAAAAAAACAAAATGAAAGGGAGAAAAGGACGGAGGTTACAGGAAGTGAGTGAGCAAGTCGGTGCAGGGGAGAGAGAGAGAGACACGGTGTGAGCGAGCGAGCGCTCACAAGCAGCTGTGTGGAAGCCTGGGTGTTAGGCCGACAACCAAGAGTTGTAGTAGAAGTCGCTCCCGCTGAGTGATCAAGTAGCGGGAGTGACCAGTGAAGGGCGACTGGCCGCGGAAGGCCGGAAAGGCAGCGGGAGTCAGGAGGCTTGGTGGTGGATTCACCAGCGTGTGAGTCCTGGCCGTTGGGCGTGAACCAAGTCTCGGGCCTGGGATGAGTGCTTGACCGAAGACAGGGATCGGGAGGCCTCCAGACCCGTGTTGATGTGATGAGAGAAAGGACAGCTGCAGAGAGAGCATCTCGCCTGTTGCAAAGCCCAACCGGGAGAAGCAGGTGAGACGCTAGAGTAGAAGAGTACCGGGCTTGTAGTTGATTTTAAAAGACTGCTACCTGATGAACGTTTTAACCTATGGTTTTAAGGATTTTTTTTTGTTTCTATTTATTGTTTTTATAACCTCCACGTTTTATTGGATTATTTATTTATTGACTCTTTTTGAAAAACTTTGGGAATCACTGCACCTATTTAATTGAACACTTTGTTTTTGATTTGTTGTTGTTTTTAAATAAAAGCACTTTTGCACATTTTTACATCATCCCCTTGCTCAAATGTTATTGCCTCACTGTCTAGCTCACCTCAGTTATATCTATCAATGGTGTTGGTTTCAAGGGCTCCCGAACTGTGGATGGGAGCGTGGAGCAGAACCCACATCGTCACAAGTCTGAGAACACAGCCCTGGGGGACAGCAGTGCTCAGCATGATGGTGCTGGAAATGGTGTTTACAACACAGACTGTGTGGGGTTTCTCTGCCAGGATGTCAAGGTTGCAGTTATATAGGAAATTGTTGTAGCCTAGCAGACCAACTTCCCTATGGGCACTTGAGGAATGAAAGAATTGAAAGCTAAACTGAAGTCAATGAAAAGCATAGTAGCATAAGTGTCTCTTTTGTCTAAATAGGAATGGGTCAAAGAGTAGGTGATAAGATAAAGACTAGAGTGTTTTTTAATTATTTGTTAAGTATGTGTTATGTTTATTTCTGTGTTAATGTATTTACGTTTTGTGGTCCATGGCCGGCTTTGTATCCCGGCCAATACCCCCAGGCCGCCAGAAGGAGCCCTCACAGCGGCATGGAAGGTCTCCGATTTCCAGCGGAGCCTCATGGACATTGTAGTTTTTATGGACAGCCCTGCTGGATACCATGGGGGCCACCAGGAGCCGCTATAGGGAGGCTTGGGGAGTGTTATTTGCCCTATGCCCCGGAAGTACTTCCAAGTCATATGAACGGAAGGAATGATGTACTTCTAGGGTGAGAAAAAAGGACTTCTATCTGACCTGGAAGTGATAAGGAATTATGGACTAAAGATTGAGAACACTTCCAGGTCAGGAACTATAAAAGGACCATGGGAACTCCCAGACAATGAGCTGAGCTGGGTGGTAGGAGGGCAACGCTTCTGGGAGTGGAGGATTGATTTATTATTGTTATTGTATTGATTAATGAATAGTGTGGAGTGGAGGGTGCATAGTGAACATTATTATAATAAAAATAATTATTGTGGCACTTTTACCTGGTGTTTGTCGTGGTACCTGAGGGTTCAAGGGAGCGATAGCGCCTCCTACTGCTACAGTTTAATTAGGTGCCCAGTCCCCTTATAATGTAATAAGGGGGGAGGATGCTAAGCTAAGCTATTTATCTGAAACAGAATGGGACTCTCGAGGACAGAATTGAGAGTTGTGATTTTTTTCTGGTATTTTTGCTCTGTTTTTATGACTTAAGGATTAAATAATGAACTAAATCTGTTTGCAGCAAAACATTTTTGATGTTTATTTGCTTCTGTTTGCCTGTCTTCCCTGTTTTCTTTTTTAATTTTCTACCAATTTTTATTTAAATATGATGGAATTTGGCTTTGTTTATGTCTTAAAGATTAAAGGTTTATATCTATCCTCTGCTCTGAAGGCCATTTTTTGATATTTTTCGTGTTTTCTTGAACTTTTAAAGCCTTAACTCCATTTTAGCCCTATGCAGACCAAGGCCGACCTTTTGAATTGGGGTTAGGCTGCCTGGGGTAAGACCAGTTTTTGGGTTGCAGATAAGGTGGGTTTTGGTTTGACCTGGCCTATGCCATCTTTTCTTTATTTTCTGGAAAATAAGATGAAAAATGTCATAACACTAAATCTGAACAGACCATAACACTAACTAATATTTTGTATCGTTTGAAAGTCATTCCAAATACATGACCAGAAACACAAATATGGCCCCATCTAAAACAAGCACTCATAACTTTGGTAATTAATTAAAATCACCAAATAATCATAACACATTTTCAAAAGCAAAAATAAAAACAAGACAAAAGAAATAAAACATGTCAAAAATGTTCTTTAAAGGTAGAAGCACTTGTGAAAGTATACAAATTAAAAAATGTATTACTTCAAAATGTGCAGGCATTTTTTACATTTAAAGTGAACTCAGAAAGTATTCATGCCCCTTCACTTTGTTTTCATTTTGTTGTTGCAGCATTGTGCTAAAATCGTTTAGATTAACGTTTTTGCACAAAAGACAGCCCTCAATATCTTAGATTAGCAAAGTGAGAACAGGATTTTAGAGATTTTTGCAAATGTATTAAAATCCAAAACTGAAACTTCACTTTGACACATGTATTCAGACCCTTTTCTCAGTATTTAGTTGAAGCACCTGTAGAAGCAATTCCAGCCGGGAGTCCTCTTGACATTGACGTGGCAAGCTTCACATACAGTACCTGCGTTTGGGATCTCCTGCCATTTTTCACTGCAGATCCTCTCAGGCTCTGTCAGGCTTGATGGACGTCATCTGTCGATAGATATTTTCTGGTCTGTCCAGAGATGTTTAGTTGGGTTCAAGTCAGGGCTCAGGCCGGACATTCAAAAACATTCAGGGAGTTTTCTCTAAGCTACTCCTGTGTTGTCTTTGCTTGGTGCTTTGGGTCATTGTTCTATTGGTAGGTGAATGTTCGGCCCACTCTGCGGTCCAGACCACTCTGGAGCAGGCTTTAATTAAAATATTTCAGTACTTTGATGTGTTCTTTCAACCCTGACTAGTCTCCCAGTCCCAGTCACTGAAAACCATCCCCACAGCATGATATTGCCACCACCATGCTTCACTGTTGAAATGTTATTGCACAGGTGTTAAACGTTGCCTGCTTTCCTCCAGACATGACGTTAATCATGGTTTCGTCAGACAAGAGACTCTAGGTTCTTACAATCTGCAAATTCTTTAGGTGCCTTTTTTCAAACTCATCTTTTACCGAAGAGAGGCTTCTGCCTGGCTACTCTCTGTTACAATGATGGTTGTCTTTCTGGAAGTGTCTCCCATCTCCACACAGGTTCTCTGGAGCTCTTGGAGGTTCTTGGACACCTCACTTATCATGGTACTCCTCTCATGATCGCTCAGTTTGGCCTGGTGTCCAGTTCTAGGAATGGTTACATTTCTTCTGTTTCATGATTATAGAGGCCACTGTGCTCTTGAGAACATTCAATGCTGCAGTGATTCTGTATGGCCTTCCACAGGTCTCTGCCTTGACACAATCCTCTCTATAAGCTCTGCAGGCAATTCCTTTCGATCTCATGGTTTTGCTCTGATACTCATTGTCAGCTGTGGGACCATCTGTAGACAGGTGTGGGCCCCCTAACCATGTGCAATCAATTGAAGTGACCACCACTGGAATGCAAAAATAAAATGTAGAAACATTTGGATGACAATCAATAAAACGGGAATCACCTGAGCCAGACCTCTGCTGCCATAGCCAAGGCTCAGAATACTTGTGTCAGTATATTTTAGTTTTTATTTTTAATGGAATTGTGAAAATTTCTGAAATCCTGTTTTCACTTTGTCATTTTTTGGGCTTGAGTGTAGTTTGATGAGGGAAAAATTAATTTTAGTTAAAAGTTGTAATGTGAAAAAAAGTAAAGGTGGTCCGAGTACTTTCTGACTCCACTTTATATTTTGTACAAGATAATTTGCAAAAATATCACATACAGTAATTATCACTATTAATATAAAAATTCATTCTTTAATAAGGATAATATTCAAATTAATATAAGAACCGTATACTTTTCTTGTCTCCACATAAAACAGCAGTAAATAAACCATGATGCGTTTGCAAGCAGTAAAACCGTGACTTGTACTTTATTTAATGAGCTGTAATTTGACAGGAAAGGAAGGGAAAGAAGTTGATTGCCGCCTCTCAACCTTGGATTTAATAACTGAGCCAAAAGCTGATTGTTTTCATCTAAAGGGAGAATGTTTAATATCTAATCTAAAAGAAGGATCATGACATTGGGCCCTTGCCTTTTGTGTTAACTGACAGTCAGGAGAAGATGTGATTTATTGCTGTACTTCACATTTTAAAAGCAACTTAACTGCTTCAGTGAGTTTCTGCACCAGATAGTAAAAGAGTGCTATGACAAAGCTAATGGCTCTTGAGCATTAATTGTATTTAGCAATGTACATTGGATGACAGTGACTAGCATTTTTGGAGCCTTGTGTATGATAATTCCCTCAGGACACATTATGGCCCCAGCAGCTTGACATCCTCCCTCATTGTGCCATAATTTAGAGGGGCAGAGGTGCTGACACCGGCCACAGAGCTGCCTTCAGCTATCCTGCTTGGGGATTTACTGATAGAAATTGTCATCTGCTTGTTAGCCTCCCGCTGACAATTGCCATCTCTACGACTGCTAAGACAAAACCCTGCTGCACAATTCAGCATCTTGTGTATATAACAAAAATAAAGAACCTGCAACAGCTTCCCCCCTTTATTTACAGTATTTTTTTTAGTTTGGTAAAAAAAATAACACAGTAATGGCTGAATGGCTCACCTTGCTTGTCAGCGGAATTTGGCCTTTTCTCTTTGGCATACAGAAACCATTGTGCTGCTTGTTTGTGAAACTGATTATTCATTAGGTCAGCATTTGCTGGGTTAACAGACTGATTTTGTTGTTGCCCTTACAAAAGAGCTTAAGAGCATCCAATTAGGGCTTTTAAAAAGGCAATGCTTTACAATGCAAGGCATGAAGTTAATGTTATTCTTTAACCTGGGCCTCTTCCTTTTGATGTACTGTCCTGTTGACTTAGTAATGTTCTCTTTGCCCACTCGTGCGTAAAGAAAAAACATCTAAAGTAATCCCGTTGATTGCTTTCTACAGTGCTTTACAATCAATCAAGCTTTATTTCATATTGTGCAGAGCTTTTGCAGATGTACTAACCAACACATTGACTCTTGTCATAACGAGTTTGATGAGACTAAGCCATTTGGCTTATATTATATCATTAACAATAATAATAAATCTTTACAAATCTTCACTACTCAAATCACCTCAGCAACTGAGGAGCCATTTCAACCACCACTAGTGTGTAGCATCCACCTGGATGATGCAACGGCAACCATTTTTACATCAGTATGTTCACCACACATCAGCTGTTAGGTGGTGAAGGGGTGAGAGAGAGACAGCCAGTTAGAGACAGGGGATGATTAGGTGGCCAGATGACCAGGTCGTAGTGGACAATTTAGCCTGGACATTGGGATACACCCTATGCTTTACAAAGGTTACCCAGGGATCTTTTATGACCACGGAGAATAATTACCTCAGCAAGTTTTAAGTTGTGGCAGAAACACACTGCTCAAAGAAGGCACACGGAGTCTCAGGAAGGCAGCAGAATCAAGCTTTATTGCGTGATACATACACGGATTCAAATCAAGTGAGATGAGCAATTAACAAATTCAGCGAGCTTACATTTATTACAGTTCTTACCACTCATTCATTACAGTTCTTATGCAAAATACTCTCCTCCTTCTAGTTCTTCCCATCATTACCTAATGTCCAAACCCACCATTACCTAATGTCCATCACTTGACTGAAACTGCCATCATTACCTCATACCCTATGCAGGTGTCCAAAACTTATTCATTGACCAAGAACACAACAAATCAAAACTAGGAAGACCCACATACTGTATGAGACACTGAGCTGTTCAAATGAAAGTTCAAGTATCTCTCAAGGCTGAAGTTTTGAGCAGCTGCATTTCTAAAACAATGGTCTGCTTAACCCTCTTTAAGTACACAGTACATTGTCCTTGACTAAAGATTTTAAGTTTACCAAGATACTGGTGGTTTGCAGCTGTAATAAAATATGGAAACGAGGGCTTTTTATGGTTTAACCCTTACTATGCTAGCGTGCATTAGGATATAATACCGTATATACTCCTGTATAAGTCAGGTCTTCAAAACCAAAAAATCGATCATAAAATCAGACCCTGACTTATACACCTATTTAAAAATACAACAGTAATTTTTTTTTGTTGTTTTTACATCTTCTTGCTTCCTCCTATCTCACACCAGTTTCTCAGACACAGCAAATTTTGTTGCAGCAGCGCAGTTACCATTTTCTTTCGCCACTTCAACGACATTTAATTTAAAACCAGCTTCATATTCTCTTCTGATCGAACGCTCCATCATAGATAAGTAATGCTCTTGCAATAAATTTGTATGAGGGTGTGAGATACAAAAAACACAAAACAGTGCAAACATCGCTTGGGAATAGTTTGGGTATTACCGTGTGGTCATGTAGGCACAATACATAGCAAAAAAAGGCAGTGTGCTCCGTGGTTACTCTCTAAGGTGCGCATTAGCATATCGTAATCTTTGGACCAATAGCGTCAGTTTTCTGCATTCGACTTATATGACCGACAAAATTAAAAAAAAAATATATATATGGTAAAATCAAGCCCCGACTTATCCGTGGGAGAACTTAAACGCGAGTATATACGGTATTTTCATATATGTTTATGACTCTTTGTGAATATATGCAAATCATCCCCTTTAAGAGTATTATTTTCTATAGGCTTTACATTTCATCCAAGGAATACACCATTTTTACATCACCGTGTCCCCATCACTGCACTGGGGGCATTGGGATCCACATGAAGACCACAGGGTCATCACCCCCTGATGGCCTCAGCAACGTCTCTTCCAGCAGGAACCTAAGCTTCTCCTAGATGGTCTCCCATCCAAGTACTGGCAGGGCCCAAAAATGCTTAGCTGCAGGTGGATGACCTCTTCTTAAGTGTATATGGTTTGGCTGCTGGCAATCATTACGCTTCATCAATTGTGAAATTTCAGTCACAGCAGTAAACATGCTTCTTCTCTTTTGATTTGTTGAACTGGTATTCTGAGCTCTTCTACTGTATCTCTAATTTCCTGTGTCTGTCAATGTGCATCTAATTTGGACTTCCATTCATCCTTCCATTTACTCAGCCCACTTAATCTACTTATAACTTCTGGGGCCAGGGGCTAAAATGGAAAATTTCAGATGCAGGGCATGAACCATTCCTGGACTGGGGTGCTGGTCCATCACAAGAGCCATGCATACACACAACCCTACTCATTCATAAGAGTCCAAAGTAAAGTTACCCTTTCATGGCAAACACTTGGCTTCTTCAGTCATCTCACATAATATTTGCTCTACAGTGTAATGACTTATATAGCCTGCTCATTCATTCACTCACTCACTCACCGCTGTCCTATTCAGAAGCCATTCCTACCCTGTCCCTAAAGTTTTCAAGAGAGTCACTGGCTCCATGAGCACTTAAATTGAATGGTGAATGATTTTGAAAGAGGACCTCACTACGGTGTCATGTTGTCACGCTCATCTGTGCACCCAGATTGAATGAACTGAGTAAAAGGAGCATTTCTGTGGCCAGGGAAGACTTTTGTACTTTTCAGGGTGCACATGGCCATGCCAACATACAGTGCATCCGGAAAGTATTCACAGTGCATCACTTTTTCCACATTTTGTTATGTTGCAGCTTTATTTCAAAATGGATTAAATTCATTTTTTTCCTCAGAATTCTACACACAACACCCCATAATGACAATGTGAAAAAAGTGTACTTGAGGTTTTTGCAAATTTATTAAAAATAAAAAAACTGAGAAATCACATGTACATAAGTATTCACAGCCTTTGCTCAATACTTTGTCGATGCACCTTTGGCAGCAATTACAGCCTCAAGTCTTTTTGAATATGATGCCACAAGCTTGGCACACCTATCCTTAGCCAGTTTCGCCCATTCCTCTTTGCAGCATCTCTCAAGCTCCATCAGGTTGGATGGGAAGCGTCGGTGCACAGCCATTTTAAGATCTCTCCAGAGATGTTCAATCGGATTCAAGTCTGGGCTCTGGCTGGGCCACTCAAGGACATTCACAGTGTTTTCCTGAAGCCACTCCTTTGATATCTTGGCTGTGTGCTTAGGGTCATTGTCCTGCTGAAAGATGAACCGTCGCCCCAGTCTGAGGTCAAGAGCGCTCTGGAGCAGGTTTTCATCCAGGATGTCTCTGTACATTGCTGCAGTCATCTTTCTCTTTATCCTGACTAGTCTCCGAGTTCCTGCTGCTGAAAAACATCCCCACAGCATGATGCTGCCACCACCATGCTTCACTGTAGGGATGGTATTGGCCTGGTGATGAGCGGTGCTTGGTTTCCTCCAAACGTGACACCTGGCATTCACACCAAAGAGTTCAATCTTTGTCTCATCAGACCAGAGAATTTTGTTTCTCATGGTCTGAGAGTCCTTTCAGGTGCCTTTTGTCAAACTCCAGGCGGGCTGCCATGTGCCTTTTACTAAGGAGTGGCTTCCATCTGGCCACTCTACCATACAGGCCTGATTGGTGGATTGCTGCAGAGATGGTTGTCCTTCCGGAAGGTTCTCCTCTCTCCACAGAGGACCTCTGGAGCTCTGACAGAGTGACCATCGGGTTCTTGGTCACCTCCCTGACTAAGGCCCTTCTCCCCCGATCGCTCAGTTTAGATGGCCGGCCAGCTCTAGGAAGAGTCCTGGTGGTTTCGAACTTCTTCCTCTTACGGATGATGGAGGCCACTGTGCTCATTGGGACCTTCAAAGCAGCAGAAACTTTTCTGTAACCTTCCCCAGATTTGTGCCTGGAGGCAATCCTGTCTCGGAGGTCTAAAGACAATTCCTTTGACTTCATGCTTGGTTTGTGCTCTGAAATGAACTGTCAACTGTGGGACCTTATATAGACAGGTGTGTGCCTTTCCAAATCACGTCCAATCAACTGAATTTACCACAGGTGGACTCCAATTAAGCTGCAGAAACATCTCAAGGATAATCAGGGGAAACAGGATGCACCTGAGCTCAATGTTGAGCTTCATGGCAAAGGCTGTGAATACTTATGTACATGTGCTTTCTCAATTTTTTTTTATTTTTAATAAATTTGCAAAAACCTCAAGTAAACTTTTTTCACGTTGTCATTATGGGGTGTTGCGTGTAGAATTCTGAGGAAAAAAATGAATTTAATCCATTTTGGAATAAGGCTGTAACATAACAAAATGTGGAAAAAGTGATGCGCTGTGAATACTTTCTGGATGCACTGTACCTCCTGCAACTGACTCCCACCAGAGCTCTGTTTCACTATCATGTAGTAATAAATTTTATATTCATAGAGCCACACCCCAGAGGCTCCTGCTATGGTAAAATCGCAGAGCAATATAAAAAGTGGAGCTATCACGGAGTCCCTTCTTCTCTCAGAGTAAACTTTGGCAATGTAAAGATAAGCAATTCAGCCCTGGAATGTAATTTTTTTTTTGTTTAAGATAAATGAATGAAATTAAAGAGTTAATGAATAAATTGCATATATGTAAGCTTGTACTTTATATGAAGATCAGATGTAGTATAAAGGGCTGCAGAGCCATCTTTCAACTTTTTTTTAGTTGTAATTAATTCAGTTAGCACTTTACATCTAGAGATGGCACAGTGACACAGGGGATTCAAACAATGGCCTGGTTATAGCCTTTCTGGAGTTTGCACATTCTCCTCAGGTTTTCTTTAAGTGTTTCTTTGTGTATCTAGTTATGCTCTCAAATTAATTGTGAACTCCATATTTGCCATTACCCTGAGTGGGGCTCTGCCTTGCATCCAGTGCTGCCATGAGAAGTTTCAGCTTTCCATAACCCTGAATTACATTCAGCATGTCTGAAATTATGTTTGAAAATGAATGGACGGCAACAACATCTCCAGTTACTTTAAGTATTTCAGTTGAAATATCAACTGTCTGTATGAAGCGATGTCTAGCTAAAGGTCTTTATTTTTTTAAATCTGCACAATGTTTCTCACTGTTCTGCCAATGAAGTGATGCACATTATCCTTAAGCTGCTCTCACTACTTTGAGTGATAGTTTTCTTCTTCATTATGCATGGACTGTCATGAATAGCTGTGATGATAAATGATGATAGATAACCCCTTTACTGGAAACAGACAGCCATGTTGATTGATCTCTATTCTAAAACATAGGTCATTCACAAAAATTAACTTGTCCAGTGTAACTCGACTTTAGGACTTCTTAGATTGTTTAAATGCAGAGGTGAGTTAAATGCTTTTTTTCTCATACATTGTAAATGGCATATTGCTTTTATTGTTAAGACTTTAAGACAATTGATTTTAGTGCTTTTTTTTTTTTGCTGGGGATCCTTAAAATGATGGACTAATGAATGACATAAAGTAATGTCCACCAAGTGGAAAACCTACTGAAATAGGATCGCTTATGTAATGTATTTAGTTATAGTTTCAAAGGTGTAGTCATTTGATGATATGAATGGGAATAAACCGACTTAGATTTACATACAGGTGGCTGCAAAGTGCTGATTCAATAGTATTTATTATAACACCTGTCAGACATGCAAGTAGGGAACTTCTTCAGGGCTTTAAACTTGACTTGTAATTTGACTGCCAGCCAGAGATTGATGCTGTCACTAACACCCTCTTCCTTTTTGTCTTCAGAATGGATGACGCCAGATGGAAGAACATCAACAACACATCCTCTGACATCATAAAAAACTCCAAACTCTTCTGCCCTGACCCCTGGAGGTGGACATTCAGTTAGGAAACAACTAAAAAGACATTACTCCAGTCACAACTGAGAAAAGGATAGACTTATGACATCCACTTTATCATCTTCTCAATTACTTTTGGTTTTACTTACTTATAGTCATGCCTATTAAATGAAGTTCACCTCGGCGGTTCCCCCAAACTTTTACCATGGTTTATCTGATTCCATTAAACATCTTAAACAGCTGTAATAGAGACACAAAAGTGACACAAATGGTTGTGGTTCTATTTAGAAAGCCCCAATTTGTTGGCATTTGGCAAAGAAAGATGTTTCAGACAACGGTGGCGGTCAAGGATATACTAAACATATCTCCTTAGTGGGTAAATAACAGTTCATTCATAATGAAGAAGAATACCATTAGTAAAACAGGAGATAGGAAGAAAGTTAGAAAGGAAGTGTAATAAATCCAGTGCTTACTGTAGGGTGTATGAGTGTAAAAGAACCACCATTAAAAAAGATATTAGGGAAGCTAAAAGGCAGTTATAGAGAAATATTGTGGAAAAGGAAAAAAAGACCTAAAAAGTTCTTTCCATATTTTAGTAGTAAATGAACGATCAAGGAAGAGATCAGGAGCATAAGGAGTACCAAGCAAGAATTACAATAGACAGTGACACAGCGATTGCTCTCAGCTTGTATTTTTCTGAAGTTATCACATGTGGAGAGGTGGATAACCTCCCAGTAGGATCAGGGACTACTAAGGAAGTACCTTGGAAATTGTAGAGGGAGAATTACTGATTAAATATAGATTACGGTAAATAGGCTGAAATCTAAAAAAAACCCACCATTTTTCCTTGAGTGCTTCTTGAGGTTAAAGAATGCACATATAAACCCTCGATACATATTTTTTAAATGTCACTGAGCATTAGGGAAATTCCTAAGGATTTGGAAAATAGCAAATATTATTCCGTTATATAAAAAGTCTGATTTGGCAGATCTAATTTAACTATACACCAGTAAGCCTTATGTACATCACAGGTAAATTAATGGAAAGAAATATTAATAAAAAGATTAAGCAACACATGGCAAGAGTAGGAGTTTTAGTGAACAGTCAAAATGGGGAAAATTGAGTTTATTTAATATACTCAAATTCTGTGAGAAAGCAACAAAGTCGTACAATAACATGTTAACTATCTTAATCGTTATTGTGGAATATTTACATGTGGACAGTCATGAGTCTATTATGACTCCTAAATACCTCCCATAACATGTACTTTCACGTTTAAGACCAGTATTTGGTGGTCATTATGTATCCACATTTAACTTTTTCATTCCTACCTGAAACAGTTTTGATTTATTTACATTAAGTTCTACTTGCCTCATCTGTGGTGGCGGGGTGCTAGTTTCTTAAAATGGAAGCACTAAACATTGTGCTGTCATGCTGCTAACTTTCAATCACCACCTATCCATCAACTTTCCTAACCTTCCTTACCATTAAGGGCTACCAAGAGCTAGAGCCTGTCCTGACAGGAAAGAACATCATGCACACTACCCCAGCATTGTTAACACTTGAAAATGGAGACTTTCCAAAATGTAGCCTCAGCATCGTAATGTGGATTGGTGAAAATGCAGGCTCTAAATCACACTCTAATTGGTTTGTGCTTATTATGTGGCCCTTCTCTGATTAGGTCCTGCTCTTTGCAACGTCTCATTCCCTGACTGGTCACCCCTTCACAGAAGAAAACCATATTACAACACAGCCGACTCAGAAAATTAGCTTTCCATGGCACTTGTTGTGTTGCTTACCTGTATGCATTTTAATTGTGTTTTATACAGTCTGAGTGCTGCAGCCATGTGCAAAAGGTAAATCATTTACTTTTCACTAATGTTTTGTGATTACTCCCATTGCCAGCAGCATGACTACTGTCGTGGAAAAATCTTTTCACCACCTTCAAAGAAGGCAGTCACGGAGCCTAGATGTGCACAGAGGTCTACACAAATGTCTTAGTCAATGGAGTGTGCAATTAATTAATTCATCTATTTTTATACTTTTTTTCGGATTGTGTCACCCTATCTAATACATCACATCATCCAATTCTTAATATGCAGAACTTTATTACCTCCTCCAATCAACTAACACTACCAGTAATTTCAGACTCATTTCGATTCTCCCATTATCCTTAATAACATTTTATCAAGGGGTTGTTTTGAGGATTGTCCTATTGATCTTAGCATCACTTCATAGGAGGGGTGTTCCTTACTCATTTACTTCATTCTAACCTTGGAAAATTACATTGGTAGTTTCTCTAAGACAAGGCAGAGACCTCTTGAGCTTTCAGCTTAAAA
>JANRMT010062835.1:33049933-33062880 GCA_026402145.1 Polypterus bichir lapradei | reverse complement strand
ATATATATATATATATATATATATATATATATATATATATATATATTCACACACGGTCATGTCACTTTCAGAAATTCTGAGGGGGATGATTATATTATAATTATAAGGGGAATTAGAACAATGGATCCCATCTATTACTTTAATAGGCACATGGGGACACAGTTGGAAACTTTTTATGGGTAAATTTCTCACAAACGTTAGGAAGTTTTTCTTTACACAGAGAACCATAGACACTTAGAATAAGCTACCAAGTAGCGTGGTAGACAGTAGGACTTTAGGGACCTTCAAAAGCAAACTTGATGTTATTTTAAAAGAATTAAGTGGAAAAGATTGGTAGGCTTTGTTTGGCTGAATGGTCTGTTCTTGTCTAGATTATTCTAATGCTATAATTTAATTGTCAATCATGGTGTTTAGTTACTGTAGCCATGAACTTTCACATTAAACAAAATATTAAGTGAAAAGGATTGACAAGCTTTTTTGGGCTGAATGGTCTGTTCTCATCAGAATTTCATCAGAATTTAATGTTCTGATTTTCTAATGGAACACAAAAGGGCCTTCCTCAGACTGCTGTCACAAAGTTGGAAGTGCACGAAGTATCTCAAATCTCTTTGTGTGTTGTAGCATTAACAGTACCCGTCACTGGAAGCAAGGGGCCTAACCCAAACCCCGAAAAATAGCCCCAGACAGAATTTCCTGTTTTCTTCAAAATGTGTCTGTTTTAACATCAGTTTATTTTGTCCTTCAAGCTAGAAGGCTCATGTTTACCCACTCACTTGAATGGAGTATTTGCATATTTTGAACTTTAAGAGGTGTGAGCACTGTTTTGAGCCTGTGCTTGTGCAGTTTGGGACAAGGTGTTCTGGGGTGAGGGCTGTTTCTGAGGCAGATCAGTGAGGTCCTGGCCTTGTGCTTGTTTATTTTGTGACCTGTTCACTTTTTTGTCATTCTGATACTGCATTAACAAAACAGAACTGTTCTGGCCTTGTTCCCATCATCCATGATTGCTGTCTTCCATCATTGTCCATGAATTTCGATTAGTGATGAGCGAAATGATTTATGTAACTCAAAGCTGCGTTTAGCAGCCAGTGAAATTCATCCCTTTGAAACAGAAATAAAGGTGTTCTGTTAGCACACTGGCAGACAAACATTTGAGCACAAACTGGAAAATTCATGTAAAATAACAAAAAAGGAATCAAGAACAAAAGGATACTACAGCTAAAAGAAGAGACAAGAATTGAAGTTGAGAGAACAACCGAAGCGCCAAAACTGAAAGTCACACACGAATAGAGTTTTGCACAAGGCTTTTTTTATAGTTCTGGTATCTTCTGATTGGATGGGGAAATGACTGCCCTGCTGTCTTATAATGCTGTAGCTTTGATTAACAATAGGTCACAACCTCAGAGACCATGCGACTAGAAACATGAGGAAGTGGACTCAATGATGGGATTACAAAATGGCAACAATTGAGGACCTAAAATGGTGTCCAAGACATTGGAAAATAAAACACAATATCTGAATCAGTACAAAATTTAAACAAATATTAAAAGAAATAGAATCCTCAACCTAAATAACCTTCACTATAATTCACTTTAATTATAAAATTATACTAAATAACTAGTATGATCCTAATCATAACTGAAGGCGTTTAGTCCCTATCAAGAAGCATTTTCCTGCATACCTCTGCCTGTTATGTAGTGCTTATATGAAGATTTAAAAATTCACCGGGCTCATTTTCTCTTGTAAGTAGACATTTAGTTGAGTCACAAGACGTGTGTTGTGGTTTTTCTGGTAGCACGATGCCAGCTTTGCCAATTATGATGATAATCTTGGCCATTGTAATCCTAAATATATATCAGATGTGTCAAGATTGTACGCAAAATGAAACTCAGCACTCACTGGCACTTTTCCCTATGCCCATCCTGTCCTGGCAACCCTTTGCAAGCCCAGCTAACCTGTCACAAGCTTTATTTATTTTATCCATATATTTGTATGGTGGGTGTTTTTTTTGAGTGCAGTTTTTGGATGTGATTTTTAACATTTTTATCACTTTGTGTGCTTTATGAACTAATTAAAATGATATGGAAATTTAAAAATAAGTCCTACAGGGAAACATTAGCTGGTAAAGGGAAACACATAGTTAACTATGTGAAATGTTTAGAAAGTGGCAGGTATCTGAGAAAAAAAATTTACGAGACCCTTAAACAAAGCTAATTGATTTCCGCTGCTAATGTAATTCAAATCTCCGAAACTAATTGCAGAGTGACAGTACAATGGTTATTTGGGGGTCCTGAGAATGCTGCTTCTCTTAAAAAGTGTCAACGTAAATCTTGGTAAGGGCTTAAATATGTGTGTGACCAAATCTTTTATCCTCCATGAGAGGCATTTGGAGTTACATTAAACAAAAATGTGAAATATTGAACTTCACACAGTCTTTCCTGCCAGATTTAGCTAAAAAAAAGTAGCAATGCATATGTCATAGGCATAAAAAAAAGAAAAATAAAAAGACATGCTTCAGCTGGTTGTTTAATTACTTTGTTCTAAATCAGGTAGAAAATTGAAGCAGAGCAGTATGAGGTTACCAAGTACATGAAACAGCTGCTGAAAACTGACATTGGCCGCTCAAGTGGCTGCGAACGAGAGATTCAATTAAAAAATCTTCTTTTTCACACAGGTGGGCACCATTTTGCTATACTATATATGCCTCTTTTTGAAGAAGCAAGCGCTTAAATCACTTAAATGATGCACAAGAGTAACATTCCTCTTCCTATAAAAAAAGAAATAAGATCTCTTGCACCTGTTCTATCTTCTTTGTACTTGCAAATGAAACAAATCTCTCTGTAGAGCAAATGGTTTTCTGGGGTCTTTCCAACCACCACTAACTAAAAGAATAGGAGATGTAAAGCTCACAATTCTCCCTGTTCATAATATAATAATGGAAAGAGATCAGAATGAGACAAAATCAAGGTTGGGGATCCTAAGGACATCCCATATAATGTCCAGGTAGAAAAATTGATAAGATCAAAAGGAGAAAGGAAAAAGCATCTCACATGAAATAGATCTGACTTCTTTTGCAGATACATTAAGCGTATCTTCCTTGGAAGCTAGGTCCTAAATGAATGGTGTCATGCATGTTTCTCCCAGGTATGCTGTTCCACCCCGGACAGAGAGGGGGCGCTGCCACTAACTGTGTTGCCTTCCTCTCCCTCCACAGTACTGAGAAACTTCCCAGTGGGGGCAACTGACTCTACCCCTTCTGGTTCTTCAGCCATAAATGCATGACCGCCCAGAAGGAGGGGGTCACTTCCTGACCAAGTAAACAGAGAGATGGAGATCCTTTATAACAATTTTTTACCCTTTTATTAACTGGAGTCTTCTTTTTGTTCCATTTTGACACCATCAAGCATTTGTTCTTTTCATTTTCTGTTGAAGTAAACTGGGCTGGCTGGCTGGCTTGGCACCCCAATTTTTATTTTGTCGAGACTGACCTTACCTTGGATGACCACAATGGTCACTTCCTCTATGGAGGCTGGTTATTCAGTTAAAGAGGCAGAAGGTGTCTTTTGCTAGTTTTTTCTTTATTTTCAAAAAGTTCTGACATCGTTTTAGATGCAGCCCGATTTATATAACCAGCCATACATGGCCTCACGTTACACAGTGTGTGCTTCACATACCTAGCAGCCTGTAGTTCTGTAACAACCATCACACAAAATGTGGCAGTCTTGAGGATAATGCAGAGCTTTCTTCGCTCCTTAAACCACGTGCAACACCCTAAGTTTGTATGACCAATGTACAAGTATTTGTATTTTTCAAAAGCCCCCTTTTCGTTTACAACTGAATTATTTAGTTTATTATCAATTTACTTCTTAAGTGCATGTCATCAGCCATACCACCTCCACTCCAGAACAGGTAGTCAGAATCAGAATCACATTTATTGCCCAGGTATGCACAGCTACAAAGAAATTGACTCCAGTTTTAGGTATAGTTACATGACATATACACAACTAATGAGTACACATCTGCAATAGTTACAAAACATACAATGTAAATATATTCATACAAAGCTCAGAAAATACTGAAATATATATAGTACACATTAACAATATGTAACATTAATGGGGAGGGAACCCATACTGAGCAAGGGCAGCCAAATTAACAATTTGTGAGCTTGATGGCCTGCGGAAAGAAACGGTTCTTATATCTGCTTGTTTTAATGTACTTTGTTCTATAAAGCATGGCAGATGGGAGAAGCTAAAAGATGTTTTGGCCTGGATATGAGGGGTCGGCGATTATTTTCCCTGCCCATTTCTTCACGTTTGAATAGTGCAAGTCCTATAAGGTGGGAAGAATAGTGTCAATAATCTTTTCAGCAGACCAGACTATCTGTTGTAGCCTTTTCTTGACTTGTTTAGTTACTGATCTCAAGCACACTGTAATGGATGAGCTGAGAATGAACTCAATGACTGCTGTGTAAAACTAAATCAGCAACTCCTGTGGTAGATTGAACACCCTCAGCTGTTGGAGGAAATACATCTGCTGCTGTGTCTTGTTTATTATGGACTCTCTGTGAGTCTTCAATTTCAAGTTCTGGGGGATTGTACAGCCCTGAAATGTGAACGTTTCCACAACTGACAAATTATTGTGAAATACAAAAAGGGGAGGTAATAATGGCCTGGATGTGACGTAATCTATCTGAAACTAAGCATGTTTGGGCCTGGCCAGTACTTCAATGGGAGACCATCTAGAAAAGCTTGCTTTGCTGCTGGAAGAAGTGTTGGTGAAGCCAGCAGTGGGCGCTTACCCTTGTGGTCTGTGTGTGGACCCCAATGCCCCAGTGCAGTGTAAAAAATTGTGCTGTCTTTGGGATGAGACATATAGCCAAGGTACATATTCAAAATATTTATTAACATAAAGGACAGAAGTAGCGCAAACCAATAACCAAATAAAAATAAATTCTTCAATAAACTCATTTAGTGAATTACTTTGCTGCCCCAAAGTTATAAGATATGGGCTAATTGCTGATTGTGAGCTTAGTTGAATTAAGTCTGCTGTAAAACCACAGGTACATCTTCATTCTTCGCTGTGACAAATTGCTTGGGTACCATAATCTCTCATCCAATGGTCCAAGGCTTCAAACAATTCATGAGCCCATTAAATTGTATAGTGTATCCCTGCTTCCAATCAGCTAACAGTAAAACTGAGTCTTTAAGTGTGAGATTGACTTGATCTTAATACATGAAAAAAATAATACAATGTATGCCCACCCTAAAATAGTAAGAAGACCAGAAAATAAGTAGCCAGATAGGGGTTAAACAAAAAAAGCCTAAAGAACTAACATAGCCCAGCATGACAAAACCAAAATGAGATCTGTCACACACACGGGCTTCGGGAGCATGTTATGGGTTTGGGCTGGACAAATTCAGGGTAAGAATTAAGTTGGACACTGCGGCTAACATTTGTTCCATCTGTTTTCTTAGAATGGAAGAAGAGAAAAGCCCGGAAGATCACTGAGGTCACTTCTGGAGTCATGAAGTCCCACCCCTTCTACAGAGATATATCAGCCATTTGACAAATGGAAGTCCACGTTCAGACTTGGACCATCTTTGAAGGAGATTGGAGCTCCGCAACTGTAAGAACCTTCATCCATAAAATGGCAACTGCTAATTGTTTTGTTTTGGCACAATTGTGCAGGTACTTCATCCTTCAGTCGTTACTATCAAATGGGGCATGCATACAGCACCCCAATACTCATTTCCTTGTGTTTTATCACCATTTACAGATTGGAAAGAAAAGGTTTTAACAAAAACTGGAAGTGCCTTCCCAAACTAAATTGGAGAAGAGTGTTCCTTTTTGCTTTGTGCCCTCCCCCACCATAATCTATTGTCTATGGGGGAGGAAAGAAGGCTTTAGATTCATCAAAAATATCGATCTCTGGTTTCCGATGGATCGCAACGTTTTAGAGTCTCCTGATACCGATAACATTTATATCTCGATGATGAGAGTGTGTCTATCTGTGTGTGTGTGTCTGTTTCTTGATGATGGTCCAGAGCTAAAACGGCTGGATGGAAAAATAACAAACATGAAACTTAAGTCTGATGAGATGACAATGTGCTGATTAGTTTTTGAGCCAAATTGTGCAAGAGAAAGAGGCACTCTAGAGGAACCTTCAAATACCATAATTCTGCAAATAATTATGAATTCTTCTCGTCAATTGCTATTGTAATGACCTATTTTATGATCAGAAAGATGAGCATCAGAACGGTTAAATAATTACTGAAATGTTATAGAATAGTTTGGGTAACTTGGTTCCTAGGGCGCAAAGCCTACTGACTCTCATGTCCGAATTTTTTGTTTGTTAGGATTAGAAAAGCTTTTTTAACGAACGCCAGCCTCTTAAGTAGCCTTTGCACAGTGATGTTATACACAAAGCTGATATTAAATCATGTGACTGACAATGGGTGTCCTTACAAACCAACAAAACAAAATGGTCACGCCCATATAAAAAGAAACCACAAAATGGTGAACATAATAAAATGACAAACAAAATGGCATTGCATACTACTTACATAACAATAAGACGGACAACATCAATAAGCAACGAAGTCTCTCAAAATTGCATCCACAATAAATTAACTTTCACATCCATTTAAGTCACTGTGTTGCATCGACAAGCCATTTTTGACAATAATGAGACTGAACTTATGACTTTGTGATGATCAGATCAGAGATGAATAATGTGCCTCTACGGCCGCTCAGTTTAATGAATGTTCCTCTCATCCAGAAGGCTGCAGTCATTCTTTTTGGGTGTGACAGAGATGGCATCACTTTACCACTCTCCCCACTTTATCATTGACTAGCAAAATACCCGCGCTTCGCAGCGGCAAAGTACTGCATTAAAATTTTTATTAAGAAGAAAATTTAACCTTTTTAAAGTGAGGGAAAATATGGCAATAATTATTTGTTAAGGATCTCTTTGTATACCACGTTGTCAGTTCGGCCTTCCGGTTGTAACATGACCAAGCTATGCGCTGAGCTTACTCTTGAGCATGCAACTTACAGTTGGCCATGTGAACAGTAATCTTGTTTCAAATCTCACAGCATGGATTACTGCTGTCATAATCGATTTCAGTTTCATGGTTTGTTTCAATTACGACAGTATTTTCAGGATTTGTTGTGTTGAAGTGACATTCGGCATCTGTCAAGCGTTGTAAGCTTACAACCGGTTTCATCGATAACTTCACATCCAGCTTTTGAGAGTTTAAACATTCATAAACATCAAAGTGTCCACTACTGAAATTGTCACCTATGAATGTAAGATGTTTAAGAGGCATTGTCGGTTGTCGAAAGGTGTAAAATATTTGGCCATTTCGGTACACTTGAAAGCACCAACCGAACAATTCAGCGGCAGCCATCAACTCACATGCAGAACCATAGGTGAAGGGCTTAAGCATTTCACTCTTCTAGTGCTCCTGTGTAGTATAATTATCTCCTGTACCGTCATCAGTCCACACCTTGAACCTGTCCCAGTCATTCAATACATAAGACACAATGTTCTTCCAGATATCAAGAGTGAGCCTGATATGGCCGTGCAATATGTAACACAGAGAATGGAAAAGGTAGGTGCCATCTCCGGGCATGGAAACCACTCGGTAAGTGACAGTTCTTTGATCGATGGTGATTACCTCGATAGACATGGTAATGGGGGTTGGAATGATGAAGGAAATGGGTATCTGAGTAATGTAAAGTAAGTGTAAAATACCTATACAATAACTATAATTGTAATAAACAAACAGTAAAACAGCGGAGAAGCCGTGGATTAAAGAAAAAGGCTGTAGTTATCAGCAGGGAGACGTGAATCCCGTGGCGAAGCAAGGAAGGGAATGTAGAGACTGGAGCGACGGACGGCCTTATATAGGCAGGCAGCCAACAACGTGGGAGGTGATGGGATGGGAGACCCAACGCCGCCTCACATGGTGAGCAAGCTGCAGGCTATGGACGTATATATGTACGTAAATAGGATTCAGTTAGCGTTGGGAACCCGTGTACCAAATTTCTTGAAGATGGGCCCATAAGTAACAAAGACTGTTGAAAAGTTTAATATGGTGGCCGACAGTGGCATCATACCACCGACATAAGTACGTACATTGGTTTCGGTTAGTGCAAGGAAGCCGCCTACCAAATTTCGAGAAGGTGAGGCCATAAATAAGAAAGTTCAACATGGCGGACGTTGTTGATCGTTACGCGTAGAATTTCGAAATGAAACCTGCTTACCTTTTGTAAGTAAGCTGTAAGGAATGAGCCTGCCAAATTTCAGCCTTCTACCTATACGGGAAGTTGGAGAATTAGTGATGTTGGAAAATTCAATATGGCGGCTGACAGTGGCGTCATACCACCGAAATAAGTATGTACATTGGTTTTGGTTAGCTCAGGGAAGCCACCTACCAAATTTCGTGAAGATGGGGCCGTAAATAAGAAAGTTCAACATGGCGGACGTTGTTGACCGTTATGACCGTTTTGCGTAGAATTTCGAAATGAAACCTGCTTAACTTTTGTAAGTAAGCTGTAAGGAATGGGCCTGCCAAATTTCAGCCTTCTACCTACACGAGAAGTTTGAGAATTAGTGACGTTGGAAAGTTCAATATGGCGGCTGACAGTGGCGTCATACCACCGAAATAAGTATGTACATTGGTTTTGGTTAGCGCAGGGAAGCTGCCTACCAAATTTCGTGAAGATGGGGCCATGAATAAGAAAGTTCAATATGGTGGACGTTGTTGATCGTTATGACCGTTACGCGTAGAATTTCGAAATGAAACCTGCTTAACTTTTGTAAGTAAGCTGTAAGGAATGGGCCTACCAAATTTCAGCCTTCTACCTACACGGGAAGTTGGAGAATTAGTGACGTTTGGAAAATTCAATATGACGGCCGACAGTGGCGTCATACCATCGAAATAAGTACGTACATCGGTTTCGGTTAGCGCAGGGAAGTCACCTACCAAATTTCGTGAAGATGGGGTCAGCTATCTACCTACACGGGAAGTTTGAAAATTGGTGACGTTGGAAAGTTCAATATGGCGGCCGACAGTGGCGTCATACCATCGAAATAAGTACATACATCGGTTTCGGTTAGTGCAGGGAAGCCGCCTACCAAATTTCGTGAAGATGGGGCCATAAATAAGAAAGTTTAACATGGCGGACGTTGTCGAACGTTATCGACCGTTATGACTGTTACGTGTAGAATTTCGAAATGAAACCTGCTTAACTTTTGTAAGTAAGCTGTAAGGAATGGGCCTGCCAAATTTCAGCTTTCTACCTACATGGGAAGTTGGAGAATTAGTGATGAGTCAGTCAGTCCGTCAGTCAGTCAGTCAGTCAGTCAGTGAGGGCTTTGCCTTTTATTATTATAGATGTCAACTCAAAGGACTACCTGCTTCTGACCCTAAACAAATGAGCTTGCACCGTACCTAACACAAGGTGGTTGCTTTTCTTAACTTGAGCCTGTGACCACCAACCAAGGAGATAAGTAATGAGTAACTTAACCTGCTAAGCCACCAGCAGCAGACCCTCTGTGTCAGATCAGGGTGGGCATGTCATGGCACCATTTAGTACAGCACTCAGCCTTAAATAGAACAAAAAAAGTGAAGTTGCCATAAACCATTTTGGATATGATTAAACTTTGTGTGCTTTTTAATGCTGAGCTTCATTTAATCTCATTTCATCAGAGGTGACGCAGAAAAAAAAATTAAGCAGTAATTAATCTTTGAGAAAGCTCTCTCTGGTGGTTTTCAGACAACAGAGGTGGCCAGTGGACCCCATCACATTTATTTGTCTTGCTCTTATTTGTACTGTTAAATTTATACTCACTAATAAAACACGAGATGGATATCAACCCAGATGGGCAAGAAGGTCTGATTGACCTGAACCAGACTCAGTTCTTTGTTTTAATTAACAATTTACAAGTACACAAACAGAGCCCACCTCCTCTTCATAACTCACTATGACCTCCCATTTGGTCCATCTATCCATTACCAAACTTGCTTAAAACAATTTTGAGCTGATGTGGGGCAGAGATTATTCTGACAGCATTTTTCTTAAGGCCACAATTGGTCCCCTAATTTTAACATTTACTGGGCAATGATTTGCTTTTCACATAAGGCCACAAATTAAACATTTGTTTTTCCTGGATGTTCCCCACAAGAAGGGCACCAGAGAAGCTTCTGGAAAGAAAAGAATCTCGCTGCATGATGGTGTGACCGACATGCACGTCTAACCATTAATAAAATATGTGCCAGTAATTTCTTTTGAAGTTTGGTTAAAATGCTAGACTGAATCAGTTACAATTTAACAGGCAGAGTGGAGCAATCATAAAGAATTTCCTAAGGGAGAAAACTTAATTTGTAATCATTAGGGAGTGTGACTGCGGTGGGGTCCTTAGACAGCCAGAGAGGGAATTCATGCTTGAACGATTCTGTTGTAATAAAAAAGTAAAGTTCTGTGCCTATAAAAAGTACTCACCCCATTGGATGTTTTCACATTTTATTGTTATACAACATTGAATCACAGTGGATTTAATTTGCTCTTTATGACATTGATCAACAGGAATAAAAATGTTTTAATGTCAAAGTGAAAATAAATCTCCGCAAAGTGGTTTGCATTAATTAGATAGATAGATAGTGTAAAGAGGAGACAAAGCAATGCCAAAGAGTTGGGGCACCACCCTGGTGACCCCATATAATTTTAAAAGTTATAAGCAGAAAAATACACACAGTAGATGCAGATACTGTACGACTTTTGACATGAGATCTCAGAATAGAACTGATTCAAAATGGCTGAACTTCCAGTTATATGAGTTCCAAGCAGGAAGGGGTGAGACCAGGAGGCCAGACAATGGATGTGACTTCAGTGGTGGAACAGCCGTTAATCTTCTGATCTGTGGAGAGAGGAAGAGAGAAGTCATTAGAACACAGCGGCAACCCCTTTTTCGTTGGGTAATTACCATCACCATCTGCTACCCATGGGCACGTGCGTTACAATAGATAGATGGAAAACACAAAATAATTGATTATCAAAGCCCTTTTAATATGACACACTAGTGCAGCAATTAGGTTTTAGAAGTTACAGAATTTATTAAATGGATTTAAGTGGTTCCAATTGATTATAGTATAAATGCCCCATATGTGGAAATGCTACATAGTCCCCAGGCTTATTCCCTGGCTTATGTGTATCTCCTGTTTTATTGTTGTTTTTATTATTTTTAAATGATTATTTTTCATGTTTCTATGTAATTCATCTTATGTTTGCATTATTTAGAATCACTGTACTGTGTCTTCTGTCATTCCTTGTATTTGTGGGAGGTGGTTAGGTCACCATAATGTCACTACTGCTGGGTCCTCCCACTGTCTTTATATTGAGGTC
Source organism: Polypterus bichir lapradei (assembly GCA_026402145.1). Classification (NCBI taxonomy): domain Eukaryota; kingdom Metazoa; phylum Chordata; class Cladistia; order Polypteriformes; family Polypteridae; genus Polypterus; species Polypterus bichir. The sequence continues at coordinate 33,051,471 of JANRMT010062835.1, read as the reverse complement.
AGGGAGAGGCTTCCAGCAGTGAATTATTAATCATTGTCTAGAGATTCCTGTAAGTATTCTTGTCATAAATAGGCTGAATTCATTTGGTATTTTCTAACATCTTGAATGCTGTTTTTTAGATCCCTCTGTTGTTGCATTTTTGAGAGCTGTCATTGGTGATGATTCCTGCATTGCTAGGAGTGTGGCTTCTAGGGTTGTGACCCATGGGTAATCAGTGCAACAGGATAAAAGGTCAGCTGGGGGTTCCTGATATCATCTGCTATTCACTTAGGTGTGCTCATCAACACATGGAGCAATGATCTTTATTTGTGTGCTGATTTGTGTGAATGCAGCTTGCTTTAACGTTACCTGTCATGTTGTGGTGTGGAAAGGTATAAATCTGCATGTAACTTCATGCATTTAAAGGATGTACAAAGTTTGGTGCAGACTTCAAGAACTGCTTGATTGTGAGAGGTCCAAATCATTGCTATTGCAAAGCCATCTTTAATCTTTGGCCAAAAAGTGTAATGTTACCAACACTTTAATTCTGACTGACATCAAACAAGGCTTCTCAGTGTAGATGGAGCATTCACATAACATACAAGAATATTGTAATGTTACAAATATTATTCAAAATTGATATATTTTTACAACTTACTTTTTATTGTGCATTTCTAAATTATTCAGCCTTTCCTCGGATGCCTCTGCTGATCTCTGCCTGAATGCCATCTTCCGGCAGCTCCTAGCGAATTAGGACAACTCACAAGCTATCCTAAATCCCGTTGAAGGTTTCACTAATTTCTTAACTTAGGAAAACGGATAAAATGTTTTGACTCCTACTCGTAAAAGCAGGACTAAATTTTTGTCAGTATGAGATTTTTAAGCCAGTTAGGACTATGTTCCTATTCTGAGACGCTTGATAAATATGGACGCAGATCGCAGTCCATTTGAGAATTTGTGTCTGGACTTGATAAAGACTTCTTATTCACAATTCCCATGTAAACTGACAGAGCTTGAGAAGTTTTGAAAAGAAGAATGGGGAAACATGTCAGTGTTCAGATGTGCAGTGGTGAAAGAGAAAGAAAGAGACCTGTGAACACAGACTCAGGGCTGTCATGGCTACCAAAGGTGAATCTACTAAACAATGACTTGAAGGAGGTGAATATTTATGCAATTCATTATTTTTTGTTTTAAATGTTGATTCATTTAGACCGCTTTGCAGAGATTTGTTTTCACAGGGAAGAAACACTGGGTACTATGTAACATTTCCAGATACAGGGGCATTTATACTACAATCAATTGACACCCCTTCAAACCAGACAAGTAGCCTCCATTTGACTGATTCTTTGACTTTTTAAACAAATTGGCTGAACTGATGTGTCAAATTAAAAGGGAGGAATACTTTTGTGATAAATTATTTTGTGTTATCTATCTATCTATCTATCTATCTATCTATCTATCTATCTATCTATCTATCTATCTATCTATCTATTATACGGTGCCTTTCATATCTATCTATCTATCTATCTATCTATCTATCTATCTATCTATCTATCTAT
>JANRMT010062835.1:33033568-33046207 GCA_026402145.1 Polypterus bichir lapradei | reverse complement strand
ATAATAATAATAATAATAATAATAATAATAATAATAATAATAATAATGCATTTTATTTATATTGCACCTTTCCCATGCTCAAAGCACTTCACAGAGTCTCAGAAAGAAGCGCAGGGTTTAGACAGCATTGGATACAAATAATATCCACATAGAACACTAAGGACAGGTAAATACAGGATATTCAAAGCATTAATAACAATAAAGGCAATAAACCAGAGTAAAATACTAAGTACAATACTACAAGGAAACCTTGAACAGATACCATCATTTGTGATACAACACACACACACATTTTCCTGAGCATCTGGACAGAAAGGTAAACTGCAACAAGGATCAGAATGTTAGGGGAAGTTAACAAAATGAGCTTGAAGTTGTTGTCTAAAAGGACAAATTGAGGTAACTGGTCTCATTAATTTAAGGCGGTCATTCCAAAGTCTTTGCACTATACAGCTGAAGACTTTGTCACCCACAGAGTGCAGGTTAGTGTGGGGCACAACAAGATTGCCAGAATCAGTGGACCTTAGTGGTCAAACAGTTGTACAGTGAGTTAGAACAATAGAACAATATGGATGAGAACAGGCCATTCAGCCCAACAAAGCTCGCCAGTTCCGTCCACTTATTTCTTCCAAAATAACATCAAGTCGAGTTTTGAAAGTTGCTAAAGTCTTACTGTCCACCACACTACTTTGGTAACTCGTTCCATGTGTCTATGGTTCTCCTAATGTTTGTGTGAAATTTACCCTTAACAAGTTTCCATTCCATTTTCTTGATTAACTCAATTTAAAGTAACAGTCTCAATCCACTGGACTAATTCCTGTCATAATTTTAAACCATTTAATCATATCTTTTCTTAAACTAATTTTGCCTGAACTGAAAAGGCTCAGCTCTTTTAATCTTTTCTCATAACTCATCTTCTGTAGACCTGGAATCAGCCTGGTTGCTCTTCTCTGGACTTTTTCTAGCCCTTCTACATCCTATGGAGAAGGTCATTGATGTAATCTGGTGCGAAGCCATGTAAAGCTTTGTTGTTTATTAAGAGAATTTTTTATTCAAGCCCATAAAACACAGGGAGCCCATGAAGGTGGGGTAGAATGGGTACAATGTGCTCACTGAGTCAGGACTCTTGCAGCAGAGCTTGGAGTCAACTGGAGGTGTGATAGAAAATTAGAAGTGACACCTGCCAGGAGGGAGTTCTAATAGTCGATGTGGGATGTGATAAAAGCATGGACAAACTTCTTCACTTTAGACAAAGAGAAAAGGAGAGCAGAGGTCTGTTCTACCAGTAACAGGTGCAAGAAACAAATCAAACCCAAAGCAAGCATTGCACAGCCACCCTCATTCTAACATTTAGAAGCTCCATCCATCCATCCATCCATCCATCCATTATCCAACCCGCTATATCCTAACTACAGGGTCACAGGGTCTGCTGGAGCCAATCCCAGCCAACACAGGGCACAAGGCAGGAAACAGACCCTGGTCAGGTTGCCAGCCCACCGCAGGGCACACACACACACACACACACACACACTCACACACACACCAAGCACACACTAGGGAAAATTTTAGGATCGCCAATGCACCTAACCTGCATGTCTTTGGACTGTGGGAGGAAACCGGAGCACCCAGAGGAAACCCACGCAGACACGGGGAGAACATGCAAACTCCACGCAGGGAGGACCCATTCAGAAGCTCACTCAATCCAATTCATAGTCGTAGTGCAGCCAAAGCCTGTCTATTGTGTTACATCCAGGGTTTATTCCCTGGCTTGCACTTATTTTCTGTTTTATTGTCGTTTTAGTTAATTTTGATTTATTATTTCTCATGTTTATTTTTTATGTTATTTCTGTTAGTTTTACTTATTATTTGTTATTTGTGCTCTGTCACTTTAATTGAGCCAGCATTCCATGTACTTTTTGGGTTGGACCCCAGGAGGCAGAGCCACCCTGACAGTACTACTGTTGGGTCTTCCCTCAGGCTTTATATTTGCAGTCAGAAAGAGAAATTGATGTATTCATGTAAGGAGTTTTGTGAGTGCCTTTATTTACCTTTTTTTTCTCTGTTTATTAGATTTCTGCCTTTTTGATTGTAAATGGGACTTATTTGCTTTGGATTGCCTTTTAGATAGATCCTTTTGACCCATTTTGTGCCTCTTTTCATATTTTTCTATTTTTGTGAATAAATCTTCAGCTTATAAAAAGTCTTGGTTTGGGTTGCCTCTATAAGCCAGATTTTTGTGCTTTTCTCTCACTTGCAGAATATATTTTTTTACATATTTATAAAATATATTGTTAAACATTTTGGGTTTTTACTTTCTGAACTTTAGAGCCCACTTTTTTAGGGCCTGCTTAGGCCAAAGCCAGCAAGTAGTAATTGAGGACTGGCTGCCCAGGACTAAGTCTACTTTAAGTCAGGCCAGTAAATGTCTCATGGCTCATTTGAAGGCCCCACACCTTTTTACTCAGTTTGAGACTCCTGAACACAACAGTATTCAAGCAGAAATTGGCACATGGCAAGAACCTACCCTGAACAGAGCACTAGTGTATCACAGGGCACACTCACACAGGGAAAATGTAGAATTGCCAGTTAACCTAACATGCATGTCTTTGGGAAGTGGAATGAAAGCTGGAGTGTCTGGAGACGATCCCACAAAAACAAAGGGAGAACACACTTAATAGTAAGCTTCACTGAATGGTTAAGATGATGTGATGGATAACCAGGAGCATTACCAGGCCAGGACGCCGACTGGGTGGAAGGACCGAAGAGAGAGACAACTTTCAGGACATTATCTCCCCAAAGACACTAAAGGGCAGCCCTCCTGGGTTGCTACAGCACCACGGAATTCTTGCAGGGTATGTCGGGACTTTTAGTTTGGAACAGCCCTTTTGGGCTCTGTGGGTGCCACCAGGGGGTACTGCAGGTGCTGTTGGGTCCTTGGAGGAACCCGGAAGTGCAGCTGAAAGAAGGTAGAGAAACACCTGGAGCACTTCTGGGTGTGCTATAAAAGGAGCCGCCTCACCACCAATCAGAGAGCCAAAGCTTGCAAGGAGGAGTGGAGGTAAGGAAAGAGAAAGAAGAAGAAGAAGAAAGGAGTGTGTTTATTTATATATTGGTGCTTTGTACTGTGCTCTGTAGTGGAGAGTGAAGGAAAAACGCTTACCCACCGAACAAAAAACATGTGTGCTGTGTTGAACTTGTGTCTTAGCTTGTCTGTGTCAGGGCTAAGGGGGCTGTATGCCCCCTGGTGGTCCACAATGAATAGTCTGGTCTGCAGGTTTTCTTAGGCTTGAGAAAAGCTTTAAAAAAAGTGTTTGTTCAAACAGTAGCTGATGGACAATGTTATAAGACACATGAGAAATTTGACAAACAGAAGGAGAAAATTCAGTCCTTCAGGCTTGTCTGTTTAGCTAATAGCTAAGCTCTCTGAATATCTCAACCAGATTCTAATTAAAGGTTGTCAAGGCTTCAACTACATGTCACTGCATTTTGTTCAAGATTCCTAATCATTTGCATAAAGAAGCACTTCCTGGCATCAACCTTAAATGAACTTTCCATTAATTTCCGCTTGTTTCCTCGAGTACGTGATTTATCCTGTTCCTTACCAAGTGCCTTTTGCCAAACTCTATCAGACAAGTTCTATGCCTTGTGACGATGTGGGTCTCTTTCAGGGAGCCTCTTGAACCCGACACCGTCACTAATGTAATTGGATGAGCTGGACAATGAGGACACCAAAACAAAGCAAGGGGAAAGGTGCAAAGTACAAACAGAGCTTTTATTAAAAATGAACAAAACAAATCCAAAGTGTTCAAAAGAAAGTGCAGAGATCCAAACGTCATTAAATAAAAAATCCACTAAAAATAGTGAGAATGTGGAAGCTAAAATCCAATAAATGAATCCATTAAAACGAGGTTAAAACAATGGCTGGAAGCAGTCCTTTAATGACAAAACCTGGTGCCAAGCTCTTCCTGGTTGGTCTGCCATCCAAGTACTGGCCGAGCCCAAACATGCTTAGCTTCTCAACCACTTTTCCTGGTTACGGTTGCAGCAGCCGCATGCCAGTCCAGACTTTCCTGTCCCTAGCTCTTCCTGTATGATATAGTCCCTCCAGTACATCCTGGGTGTGCTATATGGTTTCCACCAGCTGGGATGTACCCAGAGAAGCCATAGATGGTTACCCAAACCACTTAAACTAGTTCCTTTTAATCTGCAGGAGCAGCAGCTCTACTTGTAATCTTGGTCTCATTCTTTCAGTCATTACCCACAGCTCATGACCATAGGTGAGGACAGGGGTGTAGACTGACCAGATTGCTCCCATAGAACACTCCATTTTTTCCATTACTTGTGAACAAGATCCTGAGATGCTTCATCCCCTCTAGTAAGGGCAGTTTTTCCTTCCTCGCCTGGAGAGAACAATCCATTCTTTTACTCAAGAGTAACATGACCTCAGACTTGGAGGTGCTGATCCTCATCTCGGCCCTCGGTAGCAAATCACTTCAGTGCGTGTTAAAGGTCACAGTCAGATAAGGCAAAAAAGGACAACATCATCTGCATAAAACAACGATGCTACCCCTAGCCTCCCCAACTGGACCCCCTCACACTCTCCGCTGTGCTTTGATATCCTCTTCATGAAAATCACAAATGGCAGTGGTGACAAGACACAGCCTTGATGGAGTGCAACACCAACAGTGAACGAATTTAACTTAACAGCAAGAATTCAGACATAGCTTCCACTACATTCATATAGGGAGCAAAAAAACACAACAATGGCCGTGTTCCTCTGTATTCCTGCAGAACCTCTCATAACACATGGTGAATCTACAAAGCACATGACGACTGGCCAATTAAATTTCCATCGGTTCGAATTTTATAATATTTCAGGATGGAACACTCAGCTTTGCGATGACTATTGAAATGACCATATTTAAAATTATAACCACGTCCTCCTCTCTGAGCCCACCATCTCACTGACGAATAACTTCACACAAAAGTAGAAATTAGCAGGCTTTGTGCTCCTCCGTCACATTTCTACTCCACATCACAGGTCACATACACCTTATGCTATGACACAGGAAGCTCTTAATGCTTTATTTTTTTCTTTCTCCCAGTCCTGGAATGTAATTTAACATCCACAAATGACATTCTGCTCCCTGGGGTATACCAATTTCCCATTGTAAAAGCCCTACAATTTATTACCGCCCTAAATGAAGGATTTGCGTGTTTTGTTTTTTAATTGGTCTTTGTGGGGGGCCGAGGGGAACTCACACTCCTCTGTTGTTCTCGCTCTCCTTGTCTTTCCCTTTCATGGAGAGGCTCTTGCTTTCCCAGTGAAGTTGGCTGAGTTACTGTGAGCAGCCAATCTTAATAATGTAAGTACAAGGAGGTCTTTTCAGTTAGTGCACTCCAGTGGAAGGTACAGACCATCACAGGTCCTTGCTTTGAATCACTTACTACTTGTTTATGGTTCCGTGAATTTTATACAGTTCATTTGCCAACAAAGATTAGCTCATTGGTTTGGGTTGTTCCCTCACCTAACTACCATTCTGGGTTCAAATCCTGTTGATTGTGTAGAGTTTGCATGCTCTCCCTATGTCTGCATTTGTTTCTCTCCAGTTTCTACTGTTTTGCTCCCACATTCCCAGAAAATATTCAGTGGATACAGTGGAAAGTATTCAAGCCCCTTTACTTTCTGCACACCTTATTATGTTGTTGATTTTATTTTAAATGGATAAAGTTGTCTTTTTTGCTCATCATTCTACACTCAATAACCCACAATAAAAACACAATAGCGTGTCTTGAGAAAGGTTTGCAAATTTATTAGAAATAAACATTTTTTTAAAAAACTGGGTGATTGTACAAGAAGAAGACTAATGAAGGAGGCCACCAAGAGGCCTACAATAATTCTGAAGGCGTTACAAGACAACAGTGGATAAGACAGGAGAGAAACTGTGCAGGCAATGACTACTGCCTGGGTGCTTCATCAGTCACCGCTTATGGGAAAGTGCATGTGGTATAGCGGGTCCACGGTTTAGAAGAAAAGGCCAGTTTTTAAATAAATAATAGTAGTGTGGCCAAAGCGGTTCTCAGACACGATGGGGTGCGGGTGTTTCCTCACTTAAGTGCACAGGTGAGGAATCGTCCGTATCCATAATTGATGCCGAGAGCTGCTAATCACCACGTGTGTGGCACATTCCCCATTATAAATAGGAGAAGCGCAAATGCGGAGGGGAAGAAGAAAGATCGAAAAAGTGAACGGAGGTTAGAGGAGGAAGAAGGAAAAGCTGGAAGCTGAAAGCCGGTGCGTGTGTGAGCGAACATTTTAACTACATTGAAATGCAATACATACTGTATGCAAGTGAACTATTTAATTTTGGCAAAGCTTTATCATGTCATAATTAAAAAAAAAAAAACAACCAGCAAATGATTGATTTTCACCACAGCACTTGATTTTTGTATCAGTTTAAAATACAATAAAAAAGCACATTACATTTTGATTCATTTCATTACTAAAAGTAAAGGATTTTGGTTAGCGGCAGCTCCGTGTGTATTGCATTTTGATTCAAGACCACGCTTTAATTGTGCCAATACCAAATGTAAAAATAACCAAGGGGCATCAACAGATGGGGAAAAAGAGAGGGGTACTAATCACAAGTGTGTTGTACTTGGAAAGAAAGTGAACTGGGAGTTGATTAAGTAAGGGGGTCTGCTGTCTCATTGAATGAGTGGAAGCTGGTGATCTAAATGATGATTTCATTCTTTTTTGTGTCGGCAATGGGAAAATCTATGAAGTACCTGTTAATCACAGACGGTGTGAATAAAAAGCTACAAAAAGACCAAGTATGGTGACACTAGCCATTTTTTTATTATATTCAACTGCAATATCAACAATTTATTTCTTGTATAGCGCAAAATTAAATAAATACCTCATTGGCCATTCACAGGCCCTAAGCCTTGACTTCCTTAGAAAAGAAGAAGAAACTCCACAAAACCACAAAAAAAACCTAGTAGGGCAGAGATCCCCAGCTCAAGTCCCAGAGGACCGCAGTGGCTACAGGTTTTCATTCTAACCCTTTTCTTAATTAGTGCACTGTTTTTGCTGCTAATTAACTTCTTTTGATTTAACTTTATAATTGAATCGTTTTTTACAATTTGTTCCCCTGAATTTCTTCATTTCTTTCCTTAAATGGCACCCAAGCAGAAATTAAATGTGAAGTGAGTGAGCCAACAGACGGCCAGCTAAGTCAGGGCTTCAAACTCCAACCAGTTTTACTCCAACCTGTTGCTAAATTAGGCTCTGATTCTCGTTGTTAATTAAATCCGTTCTTTAATTCCATGGCTTGTTGCTGCCCTCATTGTGTAATAGCAAACATTTCCAAAATTGTTGATTTTGTCTTTTCTAAGAGCAACTGCTAAAATGTTTTGGGGACCTGAGCAGATCAGCATTCCTGAGACCTTCATCTCATTTTCAGATATTGAATGATGGACACTGTTTCCTGGTCGTGTTTTGTATCTCATTACTGTTTGGCTGGTAATTATGGAAAAGAAACAATTAAGGGGTCAGAGTCTTCAATAGCAAGTCAATTAAAATTAATTCAAAACAAGTTAATTAGCAGCAAAAACAGGTCACTAATTAAGAAAAGGGTTACAATGAAAACCTGCAGCCAGTTGGGGACCCCTGTTGTAGTGAATAAAAAATGGAAGAAATCTTGGGATTGGCAATTCCGATAGAGATCCCCTTCCAGGTTGGTCAGGCATGTGTGTCAAAAAATGGGGTAAATGCAACACACAAAAAAGAACACAAGTAATCCTCTTCACAGAGCTGGATGGCCAATCTATCACTGCAATACTTACTCAAAATTGCTAACAACCCACAACCTCACTAACAACCTCAAAAATGTAACAGCACTGCTTAATTTACGTGTATACAAAGAAACCACTTTATACAAATCCACATAAGAGTAAACGTTTTCAGCGAGGCCTAAAACGTACCTTTTGCCATTTCAGTTAATCACTGCCCAGTCCATAATGACTAACTTTATGGTCACAGCCAGAATACAGGAACTTTTAGAAGTGGAGCGCCTGTCCCAACTGTTGATGCCCCTTGCCCCACCTTTTGACACTGACTGTTCGTTTGATTACTTTTAGTTTTGCCAAGACTTTTGCTCTTGAATCGAAATGCAATACACGCAGATCTACCGCTAAGAGAAATGCAATACATGTGCCTTATTTTTAGTTATGACATGCGATCTATGAACACAGATTAAAATGCAATCTGTGTTACATCTTAAACTGACAATAAAATTGCATGCCATATTGAAGAGCAATCAATCGTTTAATTGCTATATTTTTGATTATGACACAATAAATGTCCAGATGGAGTATCACCACGACTGCTGAAGGCCTGTGCGTTGGAACTGGGGAGTCCTCTACAGCGCATCTTCAACCTGAGCCTGGAACAGGGGAGAGTCCCGAGGCTTTGGAAAACATCTTGCATCACCCCAGTCCCAAAGGTATCACATCCTGGTGAGCTGAATGACTTCCGGCCTGTTGCTCTGATGTCACATGTGATGAAGACCATGTAGCGGCTGCTGCTTCACCACCTGAGGCCACAGGTCCGCCACGCCCTCGACCCTCTGCAGTTCGCATACCAGGAGAAGGTGGGAGCGGAGGATGCCATCATCTATATGCTACACCGATCCCTCTCCCACTTGGACAGAGGCAGTGGTGCTGTAAGAATTATGTTTCTGGACTTCTCTAGCACCTTCAACATCATCCAACCTCTGCTCCTTAGGGACAAGCTGACAGAGATGGGAGTAGATTCATACCTGGTGGCATGGATCGTGGACTATCTTAAAGACAGACCTCAGTATGTGCGTCTCGGGAACTGCAGATCTGACATTGTGGTCAGCAGCACAGGAGCGCCGCAGGGGGCTGTACTTTCTCCGGTCCTGTTCAATCTATATACATACGATTCGGAGTCCTGCCACGTGCAAAAGTTCGCTGACGACACTGCTATCGTGGGCTGCATCAGGAGTGAGCAGGAGGAGGAGTATAGGAACCTAATCAAGGACTTTGTTAAATGGTGCGACTCAAACCACCTACAACTGAACACCAGCAAAACCATGGGGCTGGTGGTGGACTTTAGGAGGCCCAGGCCCCTCCCAGACCCTGTGATTATCAGAGGTGACAGTGTGCATAGGGTGCAGAACTATAAATACCTGGGAGTGCAGCTGGATGATAAATTGGTCTGGACTGCCAATACTGATGCTCTGTGCAAGAGAGGACAGAGCCGACTATACTTCATTAGAAGGCTGGCATCCTTCAACATCTGCAATAAGATACTGCAGATGTTCTATCAGACGGTTGTGGCGAGCGCCCTCTTTTACGCGGTGGTGTGCTAGAGAGTCAGCATAAAGAAGAAGGACGCCTCACGCCTGGACAAACTGATGAGGAACGCAGGCTCTATTGTAGGCATGAAGCTGGACAGTTTGACATCCGTGGCAGAGCGACGGGCGCTGAGCAGGCTCCTGTCAATAATGGAAAATCCACTGGAATCACTGAACAGGATCATCTCCAGACAGAGGAGCAGCTTCAGCGACAGACTGTTGTCACTGTCCTGCTCCACTGACAGACTGAGGAGATCGTTCCTCCAACACACTATGTGACTCTTCAGTTCCACCTGAGGGGGTAAACGTTAACATTATACAAGAATATAGACTGTTATACCTGCCTCGCACTCTTCACCTTGCATTTTTTAACTTGCACTGTGCTTTTATTGCTCTTTAGTTAATTTTGTTTTTATCAGCATGCTGCTGCTGGAGTATGTGACTTTCCCCTTGGGGATCTATCTATCTTTAAAACCGGGCCAAAATCAAATGCCGCACTTGCATATATATTATATTTCAATGTAGATAACATGTTGGATTGCATTTAATTTTGACATGAATAATCTTCTATATGATAAACTGGCCAAAAATACATGACCAGGTAAAATACTTTTAGAAACTACAAAATTATAGGATCTATACATTTTATCTACTATTTGATCATAGGAGGATATGTAGGAAAAGTCACAGAGTTTCACACTGAACAGATAAAATTTAGAGTCTTTTTGCTTATTTCAGACACATAACAAAGTAGATGGACTTCTAAGGACTAATCTGCCAATCCAATGCTCAGAAAGGCACGCTGGAATAATGTTCATGTTAGAACCAAAAGTTGCCAAGTCTGATCCCATTTCTAAGCCTTTAGGAATTCCAGAAATATGCTTTGTAGTATTTACAATTTATCAGACACTGGGAAAGAAAGTGAAAACTTAATGAATAAATATACTAACAATAAATATAAAGATAGACGGTGTTGTGCATGAACTAGTTCAAAAGAGCGCGTTCATTGAACAAGCTCATTTTTCTAACAACGGTGAACTCAACGTAACGTATTTGTAAGTGAAGAACTTGAACGTGAGCTAGTTCAGTTTTATGTGACATTCTGGATCTGGTTTAGGTCCAGATTAAACGTTTTGCCTTACCCTGTAATGTTGGGGTGAAGCCGAGTCCAAATACGGTATTTGGATAAGCACAAATAGTGGATTTTTACAAATTTTTGTTTCGTAGAATTTTTTTGCCATTTATTTGTATTCAGAAAAAATAAGATCAAATCAAATAGGCACTGTCTGTGTCCACCTGCTTCTGCTTAAGCTGCACCCCCACTGATGCGAGCACGCTTTTAAGAAAACGTTGTACTTTGCGAGGCCGCTTTATATTTTTCCCCGTTGGACATGCAATATGTGACGCAAATTTTGACCAGCAGCGTAATAGGTTAGTTCACCTACACGCTGGTTCCACAGCCACCATTTGTGTCACACGGTTGGTAATAGAGCGCTAATTTATATGTATACTTGCATCTATTTAATTTCTTTTTTGACCGGGAGGATATTAGCATATATGGTTTGTGGCAAGTCGCTGGGGCTGCGACCCGGCCGGAACACCTGGAAGGACTGGGAGGCGCATGTACGTCCTCTGGGCCACAAGGGGGCAACCGCCCTGGATCAGAGGAGGACCACGGGAGAAGAGCGAGGAGGCTCAAGCCCATTGGGGATCGTGGCCACCGCCAGGGGGCGCCCCGAATCTCAGGGGGCCCGGGAACTATCTACTTCCGCCACACCCGGAAAGATGGAGGAGGATCCCTCCAGGGACGCCCGGAGTGCTTCCGAGTGCTCTCCCGACACTTCCGCCACACCAGGAAGTGTTATCAGAGGGAGCACCTGAAGCACATCTGGGTGAGAATAAAAGTGCCCGCCTTCCTACAGTCTGGGAGCTAGAGTCGGAAGTGGGAGCGGGACAAGGCTCCCGTGGAGAGAGGAAAGGCGGTCCGAGGACAAAAAGAGAGAAGCCCTAAGGAAAGGTGATGCGCGGGACTGTATAAAGGAGAAAATAAAACGTGTACTTTGATAAAGATGCAGTGTCTGTCTGGTGGTGTTCGGGCATGTCTCACAGGTTATATATGTTTGTTGTTGAGTATAACTCAATAAAGTGTATTTAAATAAAAAAAATTATTGTATTTTATTCAAGAACACTGTAATAGCCCAATATAAGGCATGCAAAATTGAAGAAAGTAAACTCATGGGTCATTTATTCTCACTCCTTAAAAAATACAAAATGAACTGAACATGAACTAGTTCAAAATTAAAGTGGTGAACTATGAACGTGAATATATTCATTTTAATCTGTGGGAACTGAACTTTGAGCTAGCTTTTGTCAGGTGTGAACTTGCACAACACTGAAAATGGATTGGGATTGATTGATCTTTTCAAATTCCGAGTCATTTTATTATTTTTTGTATTTTTTTTTATTGATTTTATTTGAAGAAATCCACATTCCATACAATCATGTCAAACTTAAACCATATCATTTTATTATGTTACAGTTATTTATTTTCATTTTTATCACACACGGACACCCCATCCACTGTTGTTTCCCACGTTGCGCCAGCTCCCCTGCTTTCCTGATGTGGAAATGAATGGTTCAGTGGATAAAGCATCCCACCTTTGTGAGTAAATACGGACCACCTAAAGTGCATCAATGCTACATCTCTTGTTTTCTTTCCTCTGAAGTACACTAAGTGTTTTATTTTTTCTTTCAGCTTTTAAGCTCCTAGATTTCCTGTTGATCGAAATCCCTTTCACTTAAATGCTTAAACTAAGCTCTCTCCTCGTACAAAAACTTTCATGTTGAACTCATTGAAAGGACAAACCTTTGGCAAGGAAGATGCTCCCTTATGCTGTTAACTTAACTGTGGCTCAAAAGGCAAATTAGCTTAGCAAAGAAACCTGGGAGACTTTTTTAAACACAATAAAGGGTTTTGAAACCATAGAGCTGACCTAATAGTTTCATTCCTGAGAAAGAATAATCTTCTGGCCTGAGGCGATAAAAGTTAACCCCATTACTGCTCCGCGGTGCACTGAGGCAGCCGAATGTTTTCATGACAAAGACAAAAGGCTTTGAGGGAATGAATGTCACAGGAAACACCTCAGTGTGACCCACAAGGAGTTCGTTTAATGATGGCCAGCTTCAGGCTTCTCCTCATTAAAGTGAAGAAAGAAAGAAAGAAAGAAAGAAAGAAAGAAAGAAAGAAAGAAAGAAAGAA
>JANRMT010062835.1:33009407-33022361 GCA_026402145.1 Polypterus bichir lapradei | reverse complement strand
GATAGATAGATAGATAGATAGATAGATAGATAGATAGATAGATAGATCTGCATGAAGCTCAGTTCATTTTTTAAGATGTGCTGTAAATTTGCGTATTTGTGTTTATTGAATTATGTTTTAAGCTTGACTGTGAATGTGGTCAGTACTTTGAATATTCCTCAAGGGAAGGGCACTATATAAAGACTCATTGCATTGCCCAGAACATTAGGGTTGAGTGAAATGTTTGACTTGGTTGTAGTTTTGTTCATAAAAATGTTTTTACTGATTTGTCCTTGGCCGGGCACTTAATTGATAGTTATGGTTCTCTGTTGTGGCAGGCCATTTGTTACACCTGTCCGCTCAAGTCTTCCATAAGAAGGATGATGGCAACTGAATGATTTCTTTGTCAGCAGCACTGAGCCTCAACAACCTTATCGTCACCTCCACATCTGATCCTTAATCTCTAATTAAAACACAGATGATTACAGGCACAAGCCTTAAGGGGTAATGCCAAAGCAGATGAGGACAAGCTTAGAAACAGAGGAGAAAAAAAGAACATGTGCTGTAAAGCTTTGTTGAAATGTCTGAGATGACATTTTAGAAGAAACAATAGAAATAACAGTTTTGTCAAATAACTTAAAGTATTACATAGCAACACAGAAAAACACATTTTCAAAAATCAAAACCTCAGAGTGGTAAGCACTACTGCGTTCTGGCTTTGAATCCTGTGCCCATTTGTTGCCCCTGCGGAGTTTAAACATACTGTCTGTGTCTGCTCCAGTTTTTCCCACACATTCCCAAAGATGTGCAGATGCAGGTGTGTGTGGCACCCCATCCAGGGTTGGGTCCTACCTTGCATCCAGTGTTACCCAAGCTCCAGACCCCATGACCCATGATTGAATTAAGGAGGTTTAAGAGTGATATAATGAAGCAATCTCCTGGGCAAATATAATTTAATAACCTGATAACATGAGTCCCTAATGATTTTACATCATGTTTCCAATGTCCAGAACACTTGCTTCTCTTCTTTCCTCACAGCTGTTATGATATATCTACTTTGCAAATTTTTCCCATCTTTTGTCCCTTGCTTGTTAACATTCTTTTCTCTTGGATTCAAGGAATTTGTTATACACTGTGAGTGCCACATGGGATGGACAGACATCCCTACCAGGAGAAGGGAAGGTTCCTTACCTGGATGGGAGGCTACAACTGGATGGAGAGGCATTCTGACCAAGAGAGAGAGAGAGAAAGGTGACTTACCTGAGTCAAGGGGATGGACAGACATCCCAACCAATGGAAGGGACGATTCTTTACCTGGACGGGAATCCCCAAGCAGATGGACAGGTGCCCCGACCAGACACGTGTGTAACATATTCCCTGGCCAAAATAAAAGAAGACAGGGAAGGATTGTTTCTGAGGGCTGTCTATTCTACCAAAGCACTAGATGGCAGTATCTCCCCATCTCGGCGCTCATTCGGGAGCCAGCAGTGAATGCTGGGAGTTGTAGTCTGGCAGCACAGCCCTGCTGGGGTTCATGGGTGCCACAAGAGGGCACTATAGGGAGAGCCGCTCCCCAATATATGGGATTTCCCTATGACCTGGAAGTACTTCAATTGGGCAGTAGCCCTGACATCAGAGGTACTCCCAGGTCCTTAATAAAAGGTACTGCACTCCCTTGTCCAGGGAGGACGTAGAGCAACATTCGACTGGAGGAGGATAGTGCCATGGTGAGAAGAGAGATAATTGAGGAGAGAAATTACTTGTGTTTTCTGCTTGTGCTTGCTACTTTTGGAGGTATTTTGTGTAATAAACACACCCTTTTAATTGAACCCAGGACTCTGTGTGTGTTTGTGTTGGGGTTTGGGGCTCGCTGACCCCGCAGTTTCAATCACAACACAGAATGTATTATTTGAATATTAACTAAGTATGTCGGTTTTGTTTTATGATTTTTCCTTGGACATCACCACCTTGAGGCCGTGTTGCTTGGATGCAATGGTGGGTTGTTAGAGAATGCATCTTGTAATTCGCACTTTATGACATGCGCTTTAAATACCATAATGTGCTTTAAATACCAGCACCATAGATCTATCCCTATATGATAATTCCTAAAAAAATTTTCTGTGAGCTAGCATGCTTTTTGTTGGTTAGGATTCTCTAGGTTAAGATCTAGTTATGACTTCGATCTTTGGTTTCGCCTTTTTGCATTTAGATGAAAGATTGGACAGATACTCTGGTTTTTTAAATTGTCATTAGCCCTGACTTATGTTTCTTCTCACTGAATTATTATTAGTCTGTCAGAGGAGGCAGCATGTCAGCAGCTCGCCATTGTTCTTCACCCCTTTTGTGCTTGTTTGCTCTGTAATCTTGGCTGCTCGTTCATTCACTGTTAACTCTCAAAGACACAATAGTCATCCCTACCATTTATGACTTGCTACAGGAAAATTAAACCAGTCACAGGAAGTTGTGAGGGCTGTTAAGATCATTATTTGTGAATTGCTGGAGTGCCATATTATACAACTGCTGGTAACAGACATGCGTTACAAGTGTCTACAACTTCTTATGGTTATGTAAATAAAGGCTATGACTTAGGCCCCATCCAAACTAGTACATTTTTCTTTATTAATACTGTAATAATAATAATAATAATAATAATATAGTATATACTCACATATAAGTCGGGTCTTTAAACCCAAAAAATCGATCATAAAATCAGACCCTGACTTATACGCCTGTTCCAAAATACCAGACTTAAATTTTTTTTTTACATCTTCTTGCCTCCTCCAATCTCACATCAGTTTCTCAGACGCATCAAATTTTATTGCAGCAGCGTAGTTACCAATTTCTTTTGCTACTACAACAACATTTAATTTAAAACCAGCTTCATTGTTTCTTCTGATTAAACGCTCCATCGTAGATAAGGGATGCTCTTATGATGAAGGTGTATGAGGGTGTGAGATACAAAAAACACAAATCAGTGCAAACGTTGCTTCCGAATAGTTCGGGTATTACTGTGTGGTCACGTAGGCACAATAAAGAGAGAGAGAGGGATGTTAGGAGCACAC
The DNA here is from genome assembly GCA_026402145.1 of Polypterus bichir lapradei. Lineage (NCBI taxonomy): Eukaryota > Metazoa > Chordata > Cladistia > Polypteriformes > Polypteridae > Polypterus > Polypterus bichir. Next base: position 33,019,320 of record JANRMT010062835.1, on the reverse strand, counting down.
GCCGATACAACGCATTGACGCACCCACTTAGAAAAAAAAGGCAGTGTGCTCCGTGGTTACTCTCTCAGGTGGGCGCTAAAATATCATACTCTCTTGGACCAATAGTGTGAGTTTCCCGCATTCGACTTATACGACCGACATTATAAAATACCAGAAATGATATGATAAAATCAAGTCCCAACTTATCCGCGAGTATATACGGTAATTCTTTACACTACTTGGAGCACTTCAGTGAGTAGGGAGCCACTTCAACCACTTCTAATGTGTAGTATCCACCTGAATGATGCAACAGCGGCCATTTTTGCAATGGTATGCTTATCACACATTAGCAGTTAGGTGGTGAGACAAATAGCCAATTAGAGACAGGGGGTGATTAATGGGCAAGAATGACTAGGCCATGGAGGGCAATTTAGGCAGGATATCGATATATACCATACTCTTTACGAAGAACGCCCATGGATACTTTATGGCCAAGGGTTAGGGTTCCTTGAATTTACATCTCACATGAAGGATGGCAACATTCATACAGCACAGTGTCCCCATTACTACAGTGAGACATTGGGATCCACAGAGTAAATGCACCCTGCTGGCCTCACCAACACCTCTTCCAGCAACAACCAAAGCTTTTTCTAGATGGTCTCCCATCCAAGTACTGGCCAGGCCCAAACATGCTTAGCTTCAGGTAAATGATCCATTTTGAAGTGTGTGTGGTAAGGCTCCTTTAAAAAAGCAGACTAAATATTTACCTTTCATCCACACTATCCTGGCATGTTCAAGACTTTTGAAAACACCATATACTTCTGAAAACACAGTGTTGTAATGTGGATGGGTGAAAATGCCGATTTTTTTGAAAAATACGGGGTCTAATCATGGTCTGATTTGTTTCTGCTTATTAAGTTACCCCTTCCTGATTGGATTCTGGTCATTATAAAGTCTCGTTTCCGTATTTGTCTCCCTTCATGGAAGAAAAACATATTCCAACATACTGGGCGTAGAAAAGTTGCTTTCCATGGTGCTTGTTGCGTTGCTTAACTGGATACATCTAAATTGTATTTTGTACAGTCTGAATGCTGCATACACAAGCAAATGGTAAATAATTTACTGGTTGCTACAGTTCTGTCATGTTATTAACGCTACACTTTAAATACAAGCACTGCAGATCTATCCCTATCTGTTAATTCATAACAAATTCTCTGTGAGTTAGTATGCTGTTTGTAGTCATTACCATCCATTCAGGGATTTTTACAGTATTGTGCTCATGCCCAGTGCAGGCGTACGTCTACGTCATATGCATTTTCGGTTGTTTCAGCGTAAATGGATACACTGTCATAAACAATGTGAAAACGCTAGTGTGGACGGAGATTGCTGTTTTTAAATGCAAATGTAACAAAGTGGACGTAGCCTAAAAGTTGTTGGAAAAGTCTTGACGCATGATGCTGGTCTACATCTCTTACGGTGGACACTGGCCAATGAGTTAATTAATGAATAGACAAATATTTGTGATTTCTTACTGCCATCAATTTTGTGAATCCAGCTACGTTTATCCCAACAGCAAGTATCTTGGAGTTTGCACTTTCACTGAAATGCATGGTGTGGTGGAATTGGCCCGTCTCTAGCTTGGTGGCCCAATGCTTTTGTTTGATTTTGAAAGAGTTGTGTTTTTCTGTATCATTTTTGTCTCCCTCATTTATTTTTCCAGCATGATGCCACTGATATAGGCTCTGCCCAGTGACCCTGAGGTGGATTCACTGAGATAAATAATGAATGCACTGGTGGAAAAGGATATTTTTAAATAAAACAAATCTTTAGCCAATAGTTTTTTAGCAGGTCCAGTACATATTGAGGCAGCCCTGTGCTCTGATGCCAATACTTGTGATGCGTTGCTATTCAAATGTAAACATTCCCTCAATAAACTGTCTAAAAAAAGAACCCCCTGCCCCTCACTTTGTTAATCGCATCAGGTTTACATTACCAGGCAGTCATTTTAATCATCTTTGCAACACAACCTGTAACCAGCGTTGCGTTATGCAGCTTCCAGTTGGGAGTGTTGCAGCACCTCTGTGGCTCCCTTTCCATGCCACGTGGTTAACCACGGGAGAGCACCCTCTTTGTGTTTTTGGTACTACTTGCCCACCTTCCAGACCCACAGGTGCCTCCCTTCTTATCTCCTGCGTGTAGATCGTATATTCATATTGTCCTCTACTACAAGAAATGTCAGGCGGCCAGCTGTGTAACCCTACAAATTAGAGCGGCACTTGTGAAACAGGTGCACAAGCAAGACGCTCTCTCTTCTGAATCCCCGTGAAAATGTTATAATGTATGGTATTATGCACAGCTTAGCTGCAAGTCTGGCTTCTCTACTACTGGTCATGTCACGTCCATTAGTGTCTTCGCCTGGTAGTTTCCGTTTTTTTGTACGTAATAAATTAAGTTTGGAGTAACATCTGCAGGGCGGCACGGTGGCGCAGTGGGTAGTTGCATGTTCTCCCCGTGTCTGCGTGGGTTTCTTCCGGGTGCTCCAGTTTCCTCCCACAGTCCAAAGACATGCAGGTTAAGTGCATTGGCGATTCTAAATTGTCCCTAGTGTGTGCTTGGTGTGTGTGTGTGCGCCCTGCGGTGGGGTGGTGACCAGCCCGGGGTTTGTTTCCTTCCTTGCACCCTGTGTTGGCTGGGATTGGCTCCAGCAGACCCCCGTGACTCTGTAGTTATGATATAGCGGGTAGGATAATGGATGGATGGTAACATCTGCTTTTTGCGTCTTGTGGCAAGGAATTCCTGGTTGCAAAATCAGTGAATATTAAAAAAACATCAAAAAAATTTAAAAAGGAACCTACTAGGAATCTGTGAAAAATGCATTTACAAAGTTTGCAAGGTTTTGTCAGTATTTGTGGTAAATTTGTAAAGATGAAGCAGGGAAGAACGGTAGCCTTCATATAATAAATGCAATATAAACCATGTTTTGTGATTTTTGACATGTCACTAATTGTAACTTGCAGTGGGCACACACTTTTGGAGAAATAGTGATTATAACCAAACTCTATTACCGCCACTTCAGTGTGTTCTAGTGAAAAACATTGGATATTGTTTGACATTAAATGCTGAATTTAATGTTTTGTTCATGCCAAGAGAAGCCAATCAGTCACAAGCTGGAAGTTATTGTGTTATTTTCTGCCACTTGACTTCAATTTACAAAAAAAAAACAAACACTGCGCATCATCAAAAATACACCATCTGCATCGTAAAGTATGGTGGTGGCTTTGGGGCTGCTTTTCTGCAGCTGACCCTGGAAGGCTTGTGAGGGTTAAATGAATATAATGAAATACAAAGTAATCCTGGAGGAAAATCTGATGCAGTCTGCAAGAAATCTGCACCTTGGGAGAAGATTTGTGTTCCAGCAAGACAACGACGCCAGGTATAAAGCCAAAGCTACACAGGAATGGCTTCAAGACAATGATGTTAATGTTCTGGAGTGGCCAAGTCAGAGTCCAGATCTCAGTCTAATTGAGAATTAGTGGTTGGACTTGAAAAAGGCTGTTCACTCATGATCTCCACAACCTGATAGAGCTTAAACACTTTTATGAAAAAGAACAGGAAAAAAGTTGTGGAGGTGCAAAAGCCGATAGAAACCTGTGCAGCCAAACTCAAGGCTGTCATAGCCGACAAGGGTAGATCTGCTAAATACTGATTTGAAGTTAGGGGGCACTTATATGATCAGTTATTTTGTTTTTATGTTTGTAATTAATTAAGATGTTTTCACTTTGGCATGAAAGTGTTTTTTCTGTTGTTTAGTGTCATAAAAGCCAAATTAAATCCACTGTGATTCAAAGTACTTTATCCATCCATCCATTATCCAACCCGCTATTTCCTAACTACAGGGTCATGGGGGTCTGCTGGAGCCAATCCCAGCCAACACAGGGCGCAAGGCAGGAAACAAACCCCGGGCAGGGTGCCAGCCTACCACAGGGCACATGCACACACACCCTACCACACACTAGGGACAATTTAGGATCGCCAATGCACCTAACCTGCATGTCTTTGGACTGTGGGAGAAAACCGGAGTGCCCGGAGGAAACCCACGCAGACGCGGGGAGAACATGCAAACTCCACGCAGGGAGGACCCAGGAAGTGAACCCGGGTCTCCTTACTGCGAGGCAGCAGCGCCACTGTGCCGCCCCCAAAGTACTTTAGTATAGTTTTTTTTTTTTTTCTGAATGCTTACACATGATTTTTAAAACTGCTGCTCATTCTTTTAAAACTGTACACACAACATGAAAAATTTCAGACATGTCTTGCAAAAACATACACTTTATTCAAAACCATCTGAAATATTCCAAAAATGGTATTTTTCCATTAAAATTCTACACACACAGCATGAAATGAACAGCTCAGCCTAAACACCAGCTACACACTGATGGAATAAATGGCAAACACTGCAAACTCATTTTCATTTTTAGTGTTCAGCACAGGACAGACTGCTGCAAATCATTCCAAATGTATTTAAACATATTCTTGAAATGTACATGTATATAGTCAACATAAAACACAATTACGAGGGGACAATCAAATTTATCTTTCTAAATGCAATACTTTGACATGAACATTAGGCTTACAGGTGCATCTCAATAAATTAGAATATCATCGAAAAGTGAATTATTTGTGTAATTCAATTCAAAAAGTGAAACTCATTATATAGATTCATTACACACAGAATGATATATTTCAAGTGTTTATTTCTTTTCATTTTTCTGATTGTGGCCTACAGGTAATGAAAACTCAAAATTCAGTATCTCAGAAAATTTGAATATTACATAAGACCAATAAAAAAAAATATTTTTAATGCAGAAATATTGGCCTACTGAAAAGTATGTCCATGTACTCACTCAATACTTAGTTAGGGCTCCTTTTGCATGAATTACTGCATCAATACAGCATGGCGTGGAGGCGATCAGCCTGTGGCACTGCTGAAGCATTATGGAAGCCCAGGATGCTTTGATAGCAGCCTTCAGCTCATCTGCATTGTTGTGTCTAGTGTCTCTCATCTTCCTCTTGACAATACCCCATAGATTCTGTATGGGGTTTAGGTCAGGCGAGTTTACTGACCAATCAAGCACAGTAACACCATGGTCATTAAACCAGGTATTGGAACTTTTAGCAGTGTGGGTAGGTGCCAAGTCCTGCTGGAAAATGAAATCAGCATTTCCATGAAGCTTGTCAGCAGAGAGAAGCATGAAGTGCTCTAAAATTTCCTGGTAGACAGTGGACCATGACTGTGGAAACTTCACACTAGGCCTCAAGCAACTTGGATTCTGTGCCTCTCCATTCTTCCTCCAGACTCTGGGACCTTGATTTCCAAAAGAAATGCAATATTGACTTTCATCTGAAAAGAAGACTTTGGACCACTGAGCAACAGTCCAGTCCGTTTTCTCCTTAGCTCAAGTAAGACGCTTCTGACTTCTGCGTGGCTTGACACAAGGAACGCGACAGTTGTAGCCCACGTCCCGGATGTGTCTGTGTGTGGTGGCTCTTGAAGCACAGACTCCAGCTGCACTCCACTCCTTGTGAATCTCTCCCAAATCCTTGAATGGGCCCTGCTTCACAATCCTCTCAAGGCTGTGGTTATCCTTGTTGGTTCTGACACATTTTTTCCTTCCACTCAACTTTCCATTAATATGCTTGGATAAAGCACTCTGAACAGCTAGCTTCTTTAGCAATGACCTTTTGTGGCTTCCCCTCCTTGTGGAGGGTGTCAATGACTGACTTTGGGACAACTGTCAAGTCAGTAGTCTTCCCCATGATTGTCTGGCCTACTGAACCAGATTGAGAGACCATTTAAAGGCTCAGGACTACTTCTGCCAGCAGTCATATAATATAATAAACACTATTGACCAACCTCCATTCGCAGCCATGCATGATCATGCCATAACACTGTCTCCACCATGTTTCACAGATTATGTAGTATTCATTAGATCATGAGCCGTTTCTTCTATTCTCCAAACTTTTCTTTTTCCATCATTGTACATATTGATCTTAGTTTTCATATTGATCAAAGAAAATTGTTCCAGAACTGAAAAGGCTTTTAAAAATGTTTTCTGGCAAAGTCTAATCTGTCCTTCCTATGCTTGAGGTTTACCAGTGGTTTGGACTTTGTCGTAAACCCTCTGTCTTACTTCCATGAATTCTTCTCTTAATTGTAGACTTTGGCAAAGATTGGTCGACCCCCCTGGAGAATGTTCTTGGTTTGGCTAAATGTTGTGAAGGGACAGAATTCTGCGATCATCTAGCACAATTGTCTTCTTGGTTGTCCTTCTAGAGTTGCAGGGCTCACCAGTGCGTTCCTTCTTTTTAAGAATGTAGCAGATGGTAGATTTGACCATTCCTGGTCTTTCTGCCATCTCTTTAAAGGGTTTTTTCAATTTCTAAGCCTAATGATGGCCTGTTTTTACTTGCATGGACAGCTCATTGGACCTCATATTGATAGTTCACAGTGGTAGCTTCCAAATGCAAATTCCACACTTGGATTCAATTCCAGACTTTTTACTTGCTAAATAGTTAATGAAATAATGAGGGATCTGCTCCCACCTGGCTATGAAACAGCTTGTCAGTCAAATTTCCATAAACTTTTGAGCTCCTGAAAATGGGTGGACTATGCAGAAAAACGACTGTCACTCCTAAATGGTTCATACGATATTTTTGGTAAACCCCTTAAATTAAAGCTGCACTTCAAGTACATAATAATTGCTTCATTTCAAATCGATTGTGGTGGTTTACAGAGCCAAAATTGTGTCACCGCCCAAATACTTATGGACCTGATCGTATAAGAATTTCTCTTCCAGAGCCTCAGCCCTCCCAAACCAGTAATTTAGTCCGTCTTTCACACTTATTCATGTGTTTTTTCATATACTAATAATAATACATTTTATTCATATAGTGTCTTTCCCATATGTATTAAGGTGTGAGTGTGTGCGTATATGTTATCACACGTGTGCATGGGAGGCAGCTAAAGGGTTCAAAAAAGGATAATTCCACGTCAGACTAGGGGATGGCAGAGTGCACTGATCCATTCTCTTTTTCCTCTCCAGACTGAACACAGGAAATTCTTCCTGGGCTTGATGAAGTCACTTCCGGATCCGCGGCCAATAACATCACTTCCATTTCCTGTCCGGATGACATCACTTCTACTTCCTGCCTGGCTGACGTTGTTTCCCCTGCCCGACTTTAAAACCGCTATGTTTTTGTCTGCCTACCAGTTCTGTTTTGGACTGATGTCTGCAAAGACTTGCAACACCAGCTTTCCAATTTTGACAGCCAATTTCAAGTATACAGGTGGCTTTTTTCTGTGTGGTCTGAGTTCTTTCACAATGTCCGTGTGTGTGTGTGTGTGTGCGTGTGTGTGTGTGTGTGTGTATGGTGTTTGCATGATAGTGTGTTCACCTGGTGATGGACTGGTGCCCTGTCCAGGGTTTGTTCCTGTCTTGTACCCTATGCTTGATGGAATAAGCTTCAGCTCCCTGTGACAGTACTCAAGATTTAGTAGGCTTAGAAAATGGTACAATATGGTATGGTATTATATTATCAGGCATATTGATCAGTCAATTGAAGAACCGTTTAATTAGACCACAGCCTGAATTAGATATTTAGCAACAAGCAACATGTTAAACAACTTCATAACCAACTCAGACAGTGTCATGCATGCGTGTCAGAGGAGCACCTTAAGGTCTCATCTAAGGTAAGTGACACCCCTCTGTCGCTAATGGTATCATCTCATTTCTTGCCTGCAGCACCAAAAATACACCCCTTTAAGGCAACTAACTCTGCCCCTTCTGGTCAGAGGTTGATAAAAACCCAACGTCCCTGAATGGCGACATCTCGGTTGCACCCAGACTTGATAGAGGACGGAGCTCTAAGACTCAGACCCACTGTTACGAGCCTATAATCTTGAGGTCAAGATGGCTTTTTTTTGTCTTCTATTTGCCATGCTTGCATCCTCATGTGTTTGTTTTGTTTAAGCTGCCTTAGAATTAAAAGGGGCAACCTAGAATGCACCCCAATACTGTTCTGTACTTGCTATATATTTCTTCAACCCATTCATAACATTTACACCACCAACTGGTGAGTGCTTTTAGCTGAAAAAATAAGTACATTTAATTGGCACTGAAAGGGCAGATCTTTATATGAACATCTACAATGTTGAGAAGGAAATATTTTATTGTGTTATGAGTGCATGTAATTACTTATTTATAGTTTTCATAAGGCAATGAGAGTTGTGGATGTTTAGAGATTGTTGTTATATGGTTGGCACATGAAACGTGACTTGACTGAAGAGTGAGAATGACTTGGGCTGGGATTTGGGCCTTGGGCATTTTTAAGGGGATTTTAGAATAATATCTGGGGAATTGTGCACCGCAGATTTCATCTAATGAGTCCACCAAGTGATTGAAACTGTTTAGTAAGCAACAGCATTTGACAGATCAATGTCCAAGGTTAATTGGTGTTTTACTTGGAAACAGCAAAGATCAGATTGTCAGCTCTGTTTCCCAGCATGCATAAACCGTTAGCAGACACTAGCCTGGGATAGCATTTCAACAGAAACAAATCAATATATATTGCACAGTGGGGACTGATGTCCAAAGATGTGCAGAACATTAATGTACAGTATACATTGCAAAATGAAGAACCCCTTTGCTGCAGTCACTGTTAAACATGCACAACTTGAAAAGTGAGACAACAGTGCCTTGGCGAGATGTTCATTACTCCTCATTGACTAACCAACAAAACAAAGTAAAATGTTCAACTATTCATTTTCAAACTTGTCTAATCCGATTTATAGGGTTGAAAAGTTACAGGGAAGGCACCATTCATGGGTGGGAAGCAATAACTTCTTATTTATGACAAAGAAAAAAAAATTAAAATCACACATAATTCTAAAACTATATATAAGAGATTACTTTAAGGAATGTTCAGCCTTTATTGATCAATATAGTACTCTGTCATAGGAAGAGAAATCCCAAATTGTTAACTTAGTAGGTCTCACTGCAGCATTACATGGTGTCTTATCTACGGTAGCTTCTTCTTTTTGAAAGTTAGTCCTGGGGCATTTCGCCTGTTAACTTAGTTCTAGGAGAGTTGGAACCCCAAACTGAAGCATTGAGTTTAAGGCTCACAGGGAAACACATAATCAAATATGTAATAGAAACATATGGCGTCCTCAAAAATTAAAGAAGCATGATTTTGGATTGTGTAATAAAGATAACACCTCATGGTGAAATCAAAATGGAATCACAAACTGTTCAGAGTCAGATCTCTTCTGGCCTCCACCATAATCCTGTGTCTTAATTTCTATAAATGGCAGCTTCAACTTCAGCAAGACTGACTATGGAACCTCTTCACTACTTGTCAGGCTACTCAGTTGTTTTCTTTTATATAGATAGATAGATAGTATCACAAGAACGACACAAAAACATCATGAAGGTTTGGGGCAGCCACCCATATAATGTGCCTTGGTTGCAAAAGGTAAATGAAATAATTGTGAGATGATCACAAGACTGAGTCCAAAACAGAACTGATGACGCGGAGATAAGATGGCAGCTTTAAAGGCCTGTGGAGGAAGTGACGTAATCGGGGCTGGAAGTGATGTCATTGGCAGCGCCAGAACAGGAAGTGACATCATCAGGACCAGAAGTAACGTTGCTGGTAGCACTGGGACAGGATGTGACGTCATCAGAGGTGCCGAAACCAGGTGGGATTTCACAAGAATGGTCTGCAAGGGATTGAGAAAGACAGTTAGTGCACCTTGCCGCCCCCTGGTCTGGCATAGAATTACTATTATTCAGGCCCTTTATCTGTCTCCTATTTGCAAGTGTGTGACAATAGATAGATAGATAGATAGATAGATAGATAGATAGATAGATAGATA